>JAODJU010000040.1:18754116-18774687 GCA_026776725.1 Gnathonemus echidnorhynchus | reverse complement strand
TATTAGAGCATTTATGTCATTTATTTAAACTTTATTTTACCAGGTAAATTAACTGAAAACCACTTCTCACTGCTTTATATGATATTCGGGAGAAATAGCAGATTACGCATCGGAACTGCTTGGGATACAAACGTCGTGTGTGTAACTAAATTCTTCAGCGAATAAGGGCAAAGGTGTGTCGTCACGGAGACGGTTCCAGTTTGTGCAGCCGGGTGAGAGGTCACAATGCATCTAATCGTAATGTATTGCGTCAGTATCAGAATGCGTCGTTGCAAGCAAGTCGAACACACCCAATGATCGGACTGGGGAAACAAAGTGTATATAAAATAAAAACATATTTAGGTGTAATTTTGGGGGGCCAGGATCCAATTAATTGGCTTTCCATTATTTCTTATGGGAAAAATTTGATCAGAACTCGAACTTTTTAGGATTCGATCTGGAGTCCGGAACGGATTAAGTTCGAGAACCGAGGTACCACTGTACATTCGTATATTCTGGTGTCTCTGAGCACCTGTATTGTTCTGTATGCGCTTGGTGATGGTTTTCCAATTTTAGATGATTTTAGATTTCCCCTTTGCAACTAATCAAACAGAGTCAAAGAGAATGCAAAGTACTTTGGTCCCACATCAGCAGTGTATGGCATCCAACCTTCACTTCATCTCCACCTCTACCTGACAGTGTCTGATGCCCTAATAGGCCATCAGCTATCAAGCCCCAGTTAGCAGGTGTGGCTCTCTTTGATCAGCATAAACATTCCTGACTGCAATAAAAAGCCCTTGAACTTATGGAACTATAAATTAAAGCATGTATGTATTTGCAACATTTCTAATGATAAATCTGGAGAACTCCCCAGACGTAAACTCATCCTGCAGCCTGTTTGAACATAAGACTATCGCTTTGGGAAATGATACTGCCAAAAAAAAAACAAGGATTGCCCAAGAAAACATTATGTTTAAACATTTAAAACGGCTTTTGTTTTCCTGTAAACAGTGCCTATATTGATACTGCAACAACGGATTGTGAAGTATTCAGGGACCATTGCAGTGCAATGAGGAAAACTCTGCATATAATTTTATCTGATGATTCATATTCTGAAATATTATTCACTCTAAAAACAATGATCTGACACTGAATTTTGCAGTTAGTATGTTGCAGATTTACATTGAATTGTTGTAGGACTGATTCTTTTGGGTTTGTATCTATAGTGATACTGGCATAGTGAAATTTTCACTGAGGTCCTTTACAAGAAAGGACACAGCTTCAAAATGTGACTGTGGTCCTGGCAATAAGGACCTTATATTAAGCTATGGTGTCGGTGACATGATGTAACACAGAGCAACACAGATAGCCCTGTTTTTATGGGTCTGAAGAAGACTTTCAGTTACTACAATGGTTTTAAGCTACAGTACTTTTCATGAAAAGTGTGCGCTTAGATATTGTAAATAGAAAAATACCTTTTCTCAAAAGTATCCCGACAGCTTATTTAAACAGCAATCCTTCAAAACACCTCTTGCTGAATTGAAATGGTACACACAGCCATCAAATGACACAAACATACACTTTTCCCAGGTGTCTCCTCCCATCTCTTTGCACATTGTGTTATTTCCACTCCAGTGATTCTGTGTTACATGGTCGGTGTATTTTCACAGAGCACAAATGGGTAACACTTTAGTTTAAGGTCTGCTCATATACCTATTAATAACCTGTTACAAACCATTTTATAATATATTAGTAAATCAATAAGGTTAATTTTTAAAATTTATTTAAAATTTAGAAATGGATTACCAAGATCTTTCTCCTATCTCACAAAGAATTTATTGAAGAGCTTCTAATTGCTTATGCTTACTAACCCATTGTACTATATTTGCAAGTGTTTTACAAGCCATTTTGTAAATGCCAGAAACAAGACATGACTGTAATACATTTCTAAATTTCTTTGTGAATATCTATTATTTTTAAATGATTAGTAACATTCCATGAATTGTTAAGGAGCAGACCTTAAACAAAAGTGTTACTCACAAATAGTTACCCGCAGCCCAGGAGCTGGCCAGCGGATCAGCGTGAATAGGCTGCACCTGCGTCCAGCTCTTTAATTAAAAGGGGCCTCTCGACCTGCGCACAGTGCAAGGTATTGTTGCATTTGCACAAAATGTACTGAGCTCTTCCCTGTGTCATCCACAGCCTGGACCCTGACTAAGACGCCTTCTCCCAACCGCTCCTTTCTGCTCGTGCCTGCTGGACCTGCTCGTCCTGTCCCAGGAAAAGCGCTTCTCTGGCAAGTGTTTCTGCCTTGACACAAATGGGTTCTCAACCCAATGAAATTGGGATTTTTTCATTAGAGCTGTTTTGTACTTGTTCTAGATTTGAAGTGAGAGAAGGTAACTCCCTATGTTCAAACAACTATACCTTTGTCTTTTACTCTCTTAGGTCTCGAGCTTCTGCTTACTCAGCATGAAGAGTGGACTGTAGGAATGCTACTTCTATATCACTCTGAGTGCATCAATACACCACAAGTACTTTATTAAGATTTTGCTTTATGGATGGGAATGTAGGTAAAATGGAAGATGTCCAATTTGGTACATTTGTTATCCTTCAAATTGAACTGAACCAGTTTTGCAATCACCAAGCCATGGTTTCTGGTACTGCATGGTCTGGACACACACCAAGAAAGACACAGAAGACATGCCAGAGCTGTACTTAAATGCAATTAGGTTCATCGTTGTGATGACTGAATTCACCCATCTGCTTGTTATCCTCTTCCTACTACACTTTGAGCTTTTCTGATGCACTGGCACTTCTCATGATATGCCCAAACTAAGGTACCTTTATTCTGCTCATTTGTACTTTAAGTGAGAGTTCAGGCTTGATTTAATCAAAGATTCACGTACTTGTTTTTCCTTGATGTCCTTCTAAGATCTCTGCCAGCTCCAGAGTTTAAAGGTGTTGATATTTTTCTGTACTGATTTTTTATCATTGTCTATATGAATGATATGTGCACAGATACAGTTTGTTTTCCAGAGAAAATACAGTACTAGGGCTTACCAACTGTCCTGGTAGCAAATGTATAAACAGAACAGATATAAATACGCATATACATATACACAGATATGTATAAACAAGTACAAATTACATACATACATTTATATATAGTGGCACATAAGCCTGGAAATTTTGCATACATACCAATGGCAGCAATTTTTACAATATTTCAAGTATGGATTCTCCAAGGCATGCTTCTATACTGTGACATGTTGTGCATTTCAGCAGAGACGCCTTCCTATTGCTCTTCCCTAGTGTGCTGTTGTGCTCCATCAATGACATATCGGGGGTATGGAGAGTGTAAGGAAATGGGAGGAGGGGTGATTTATGCGTGGCTGGAAGATGAAGAAGAGGAGCACACAATGTTCAGCACGATCAGACTTAATCATATCTGTTCGATGACGGAAAACGGAGAGGGAATGAGTCTGATTTCAGGGTTAATACGGCAGATGGATAGCAGAGGGATTGGTAGGGGGGTACTGTCACTATCACCTGTAGACTGCACTATAACATGCAGCAACAGAATGTTTTTGCTACACAGGGTGCATTGTGGGTGGAGCTGCAGACTGGCACCTCCGGGGATGATTGGTTGATTATCGCCCTGGCTGTGTGAGCGTGATGTGTGGGAGTGCTCTAGGCACTTTAGCTTCCCCCCACAGCTCATATGTTCTCTGAGCGTCTGTACTGTGCATGCACTCAGTGATGGTGCCGCATTGTGTCCCAGCAATGCCTGGGTTGTGCCCTGTCGATAAGGCAGCACCCTATCTAAGGGGTGCCCTACTTCTCACCCTGTATGGCCTAAGATACACTTCAGCTTCACTCTCACACTGAGTTAGCTAAGGGATTATGAAAGAAAGTCGTATTTGGGTGATAGATTTTATATTGCCCAATATAATTAATACATATCTCTGCATCTATTTAGTTAAATAAAAAAGGGCTGTTGGCAAAGCATAACAGGTACAGAATTCATTGTCTGTTTGCAAAGCAGAATAATTACATTTGTTTCATCTTCTTCTATTCATAAGACTGCGCAATTCACAAAGTAACTTGTTACAATTTACGTTACAATACACCAAAAAGTGTCTTTTTGTGTTATTTCCAGTCACATTCTCCAATAACATAATCATATCCGTATGCTCACATATATAGGAATCACTGCAAAAATAAGTAAATTATGCTACTACATTTGCATAAATATTTTTGCATTTTGCATTATATGGTAGAAGATTCAAGATTCAAGAGGGATTTATTGTCAATACAGCAATATACATGGAATATCGTGCATCGAAACGCCGTTTCACCCAGCCATCCCCATGGTGCATAGAATATAAAATATAGAAAAATATAAACAGAGGTTACACACTTAAGTACCTAGCTAAAATTAAATATGTATAAAAATCTCTGTACATTAAACAGGGACAGCAGGAGGACATAAGACATTTCAAAAGTGACTGTGCATTGTAGTTTCCAGGATATTGTACAGACAAAACAGAACAAGACAGGACAAGACAAAAACGTGCAAAAATGTTGGATGTCCAAAGTAAGCATGAGCAACTTTAGTAGGAGGTAGAATTGTGTATATTTGTGCATATTTATAGAGTTTGTGAAATTGTGCAGTGTCTAAAATTTGTTCAAAAGAGCTGTCTGAGACTTAGCATTTGTGTGAATGAAAATTGCACCAAGGTTGGAGCCCGGTGTGGTCGCTGCGTCCTAGCGCGCCACCATCTATCTAGAACATCACCACACAAGAAACAAATCAATCCCTCTGTAAATAGGAAGTCACATTTCATAAACAGAAAAAGATAGTCACCTGGAAACCATACAGAAGACCAAGTCAAGAGAGAAAAACACTGGATCGCTCTGCTCCCTATAACTGCTGCCTTTTATCTTTCTGTTTTTCCATAAGCTTTAGGAGTAGAAGGGTCAGAGGATCATTTTAAAATCCCTAATAAAAGGCTTAAATGCCTTAAGCCTAAAAATATCTGTATAGGCAGTTTTGTTTGTGGTGCTGCAGTTAATTCGCCAATAAATGTACCCGGCCATTAAACGATAATAAAAAGCTATTTTAATTGAGAATGTATGCATACAGTTCTTTCAGTGCAATCCGATGGAAATTCAGTTTGATAATTTGGTCATCGACTGAGGAGAGTTGTATCGTGGGATATTGTGGCCTCAGAGTAATTTTGATATTCAAGATGGTGATCTGCTACCCTGGGCCACATTTGCGTGAGCTGCGACATGGCACCGAAATGGCAGGGCTGCAGTGCTCACTACCTCCATGGAATGGACAGCTTCACCACGCCCCGGATGGGAATTTCTGTATGTTTTTGGGCCTGTGAATGTTTATCAGTCTCTCATGCACTCTGGCAGAACATAATCACGGCAAGAACATAGTATTGATGCATGCTCTCACCGTAACGTCTCTTTAAATATTCATGATATACTCTCTCCCTAAAGGCTCCCAGCTCTTGTGCTGTGCAAGTTGCCATTTTTATACTTTATGCAAAAAACAGCCCAAAAATTGCTTGCAGCCATATAGATGTTATTATTCCATTCGGCACCATCCGTGCCTTTGTTATATTCGGTTGTTGTTTTGATTGATGGTATCATGTTAGTTCCTTGATATCACTCAGCCAGTAAAAGATGTTTGAACACCCTTATTGCAGTCTAACCACCTCACACACACTTGTTAAGCACTATACAGCTGTTCTTGCTTTATCATCCATCCATCCATCCATCCATCCATTCATCTTTCAGTAGCTTGTCCTGGAACAGGTGAGCGGGTGGAGCCTTAGCTGGATCACATTTTATCTCCAAACTCCTCCATGCAGGAACATGGACTGCTTCAATCATTTAACATTCGTGACAGAATGGCCTGTGTTCCTTGCCTTATAATGGTTCACTTGAAAGCTACCTGCCTTCCAGAACCACAGTTTTATCTCTTTCTGGCCAAGTTGTGCCCCTTCTTGATTCATTGCACGGGTCTATGAATAATTTGATTGGAAAATGTATTTGTGTAGCAGCGATAAATGCTATTATCGAGCACTTTTGTACGTTTATAGAGCTGTATATTTAAGGACATTTGTACAGCAGCAAAAGGCAGTGCTTCTTGGAGGATTTAATCTAAAACCTGTTTGTACTGTTTTTAATCCTGCTTAAATTCCACTCTGTCTCTTCTCAAATTAAACAGGTTTTTCTTTGCCTTCCTTTTTTTGTATAATAGTGTGACACATTTTAATGAACTCATCACAGTACATACATATCCTGTGTATATTAGATTCACGGTATTTACATAGTGCCCAGACATTTAATTAAGAATTTAAGTCTTTTAACTCTTTGACTTGTCAACTGTAGTTCACGGTGACTGAGTATTTTAATATTTGGGGATTAATATTAGGGATCACCACATGCTCTTGTTTCAATATATTATATACATTTTTGATGAGGTACGATTTTGGTTGATCCTTAGATTCAATTGTTGTGTGAATATTTTTCATCAACGCCACTATTGGTGCAGACGTTGACATTCTAAGTAATAAATTTGCTTATTTTATATTATTATTATTTTTATATATGTATATATTATTAATATGTTTATATTATATAATGCTCAATGAATCCAGCGTTTTCATCAATAAAACTTTCTTTCTGGCAGAGCTGAAGCGGCTACTCACAGATACTAATACATATTCTTATTCTGTCAGACTACATCGGCCCAAATTACATTTTTATATCATATTGGCTGGAGGCAGAAAAGTCCTTGTGTAATGAATTCTCGCCTCATTATTATTCCATGGGCCCTTTATGGTTTATACAGAGATAAGTTATACATTATATGTGCCTTTGGTTTTAAACACCGTCTCTTGGAAACATGAGTTTGTTTATCTATGTACAATCCCCACACTTCCCCTGAACAAAAGCACCAAACGAAATATGATCCATCTGTCTTCTCTTCGTGAATCTGGTAAATCCTTACAAAATCCCCCTCGGTTATTTGCTATTTGCCTGTTTTTATCTTCATCAACCTTAATTTAATTTGTATGCATAATGTATGCTGAGGCCAAAATATTACCCCTCAATGCTCTCACTGTAACAGACAATCGATGAATCTGATTTTGTCCTCTATACAGTTGTGCTTTACTGTCTCATCTCCTTGATACCAGGATCAGGGAGAATGTGTTTGGAATACTGTGCTTTCATCTTTAGGATCTAATCATCATAATGTCATGGGCTTATCATGTATATAAAGCCTTGTTACAGTATACTGTTTTCCTGTCTTACATTCAAGAAGGATTGACAAGTATACTGGTGATATGTCACAGACATGAAACAAAAAATTCTCACAAACATTCTCTGAAAATATGAAAGTAGTGTTCTTGAAAGTCAAAATAAGCCATTTGAAACGAGTTAGCAATAACCGCACGGATCACAGATATCTGTTGAAAGGTGTTTAATCTATGACTGTGTCGGCATGACACGGCAAGATCGCATCTCGGTCGATATTTAACTTCACGCTGGCCGTGAGCAGTGGGTTATTGCATGATTAAACGGATTTTCAGCAAGCCATTTCATCTGCCGCATCAAAAACACACACACGCACGCAGGCACACACAGATTCCACGCACGAGCGAGCTGCTGTCACTTTGAGCGCTTTCTCACACTCCTCCTATTCTCATCCTCTTACCACCTCCCGCTGGCACATTAATGTGCAAGCCAATCGCCTCATCTGCATGTATGCTACCTTCTGTCCTCTCTGCCGAGTTTATGGCTGTTATAAATGGCTAGGATTTGTTATCCCTTGCTCCCTGTGTAATAGATATAAACCAGATGAAGACGAGGGGTGCAGATTTCCCAGGAACACCAAAGTAGACAGACGCGTGCAAAAACAAACACACACATTTGCCTGGTATGCTCAGGTAACATTGGTGGCTCTTCAGCTGTGACTGAACAAGTAAGCTAGGAGGTCAAATGATAGAGATGGCAAAAGAGTTCTAGAATTCACCTATGCCAGCCTTGCCTGTACCATAGAGAGATCCCTTCTTACCATCCTCTTGGCTGCCTTGTCTAATCTAACGCGACATTTGGATCTGCATTTTGCCCATATGGTCACTTTTGGAGATGGAGAGCCATCTGTAGCCTCCTCTGCCCCC
Organism: Gnathonemus echidnorhynchus; assembly: GCA_026776725.1. Classification (NCBI taxonomy): domain Eukaryota; kingdom Metazoa; phylum Chordata; class Actinopteri; order Osteoglossiformes; family Mormyridae; genus Gnathonemus; species Gnathonemus echidnorhynchus. The sequence continues at coordinate 18,766,498 of JAODJU010000040.1, read as the reverse complement.
TCTGTACCCCCATCAACAGGCCAGCCCTGGAAATGGTCCCAGGGCCACCGTGGGTTCTACGGTAATCCCATTCTGCTCTGTGGACACAGCTGCTGCTATGTCTCTCCAAGGTCTCTCACTGATCCTGGGCAGGAATAAGGATGTCTGGACCATCCATTCAGAAAATGAGTTCACCTCTTACACAATGGAAGCGCACCTGCAGTTCACCACATGTGTTCTGCACGAATCACTCGCGTGACTTTCATAATTAATTTAAGTTCTGTTTTCATGTATGCTGTCTGGCCACGGAGGAAGTCCTGAACACTGAGCCCCATTGCCTATAGATAAACAAGCAAGCAAGCACACAGACCTGCGAGCTCAACCGACGGACCACTTTCAGGGACCAGAAAATGATTTTGGTTTTGACTGAAAAATATGTTTGCTCTTACATTTTTTAATTTGAAATTTGAACCACTGACTGGAACTGTTTCCTACTAATGCATAAATTAAATGTAGTAGTGCAGGATTTGAGAATGTACCTATTCAATTAACTCTAAATCCCAAATTCCAAAAACAACCAATATCCTTCATATAATATGGATGAATTGCAGAATGTATTTGTAAATTGAAATTTAAGATCCTCAGATTTTGAGCTATATTGAGGGTGACACGCACAATAATGCAGACAGTAATATTGTTTCTTGGGGTATTTTTCAGGTGTCTTACATCACAGGATAATTGTTAGGCATAACTAAATATGTATATCTGAGAGCACAATGTCAGCACAGGGGGCAGTGTGAATGGATGCTTCTCTGTGTATTAATATGAGAGAAGGGTTTTTGTTATTTATTTGCAAATAACTCTTTGTAGATTTTTACCTCTCTATCTATTATATATTTGCAGGATCGCCTGTGTTGAAGAGAGTGTTTTTTTTCCCACGATGCACCAGACTGCTGCTCAGCATGGGGTGGGGTTAGTCATGAGTGACACCATGTTTGCTGACATTTCCAAAGACACGGTGATCCGTCCTCCACTGCCGCTTCCCAGCTTGCCTCCTTGAGACGGTCAGCAGTCACACAGCCCGCGCTTACATTAGCATTATGCTACGGCTCAGCAGAGCTTCACTTGCAGGTCCGGGCTCCCTTGGGGATGGAGTCTCACCTCTTCTTTCCTGCACTTTGGAGCCAAACTCGCACCGTCATTTGTATCTGAAAACCTTTTGGGAAAGAAGGTTTATAGTTATGCATTCAGCCTTCTTTGAAATGAATAAATTTAAAAGCATTTTGTCCAGAAGCATTTAAATGACCTAGATTTACTACATTTACCCATAGACTGTTATGTTTTATTGAAGCAATCGAGATCTTGAATTTCTCTTATTTTTCCCCACTGCCAGAAAAGCTTTAAGTCTAGCACTACATCAGCCACAAATAAAACTGAGGTGAGCTGAAGGCCTGAATGTTTTACCACATTAAATCTTGCAGCAATATTGTGAATGGGGGGTTTATATGTCTCCATCTATCTTCTAACTGCTTGTCCTGGTCAGGGTCGAGGGGGTTGGGCAGGCAACACAGGGCCAAAGGCTGAAGTATTACCTGGATGGGATGCCAGTTCATTACAGGGCACATACGTGCGCACAGTCTCATTTCAGAGGCACCAGTAAATGCAAAAGGGAACTGGAATACAGAGGAGACCTGCACAGTTAGGGGAGAACATGCAAAGTCTACACATAGAGAGCGGAGGTGGGACTCAAATCCCCAACACTGCATGGTGCAAGGGAACAGTGATACCCACAAATATATATAGATTTTTGTCATGTGCCATTGTTGTACCACTGCTGTAGACAGTGAAAGGCATCATTGTGAGTCATTTATGTTGAGAAAATAGTCCTTAAGGATCACATGATCTGCTGCACTCTTTCACTGTTTTCAAAGGTAACCTGTAACTTTAACACAAAAGATGTTCCTACTTAACTTCCCTCACTGATAGCTGACTAGGTCCCCATTGGTAAGTTTTGCGTGATCATCGGTGATTGAAAATGGGCATTTAGCACATCGAAAGAGTGGTACTTTCAATCATTTGGGCAAAAAAGGAAGGTGCTCAGGCACTTGCAGTTACACCCCCCCCCCCCCACACACACACACACACACACACACACAGAGTAAAAACAGGTTCCTTAATCCTGATTGGTCAAAATAATCAGGACGGTTTGAACTGTGGACACTGTTCTATCACAACGGGGTTGTTGAACAGGCACCCTGCTATTACCCTTCTGGCTCAAAGATACAAGCTATGCCTTTGTGGCACAAAATATTCCCATCGTCCACTGTAATGTGTCGCCCAGAGGAAGACATTTCACATTAAAAAACCAGGACATGCTCTGATCAGGTAATGTTATTTCAGGTGTTCCAGTTTTTGTGCAATATTGCTGTATTAGCTGTTACTCATCAGGCCTGGAGAAGGAAAACATGTTCTATTTATTTTTTTCATTAGTAACATCGTATTCAGTACCATCCCCAGGAACTTATATCTGCCGAAAATCTGACATGACTGAAGGGAAAAATAGGACGCCGAACACAAACAGATGGTTAACACGGTCCCATATCGTTCATTTTATTTCCCAGGAGCTGAGAGCTAAAATGCAAACAAACTAAAGTTCCCATCTCAAGCTTGCTGAGATAAAATAATTATCAAAGCAAAACATAAATAAAAAAAGCTCATAAATAAACAGCTGTCCTTCTGGGCTGTGCCGGTGCCCACTGCTTTTGTCCTGCTTTGTGTTTTCTGCTCGATCACTCTCAGTCTGCAGCTCTAGTAAGATGGCCTAGTGCATCTCCAGTCATACCCTCAGTTTGCTGACTAAAAGCCTCTCTTCTCAAATAGACACAGCTGCTTGTGGGAGTTGGGTCTTTAAGGCCAGATGTGACCTTGGGGATTGGAGGGGAGCCGTGTGGCAGATGCTCCTGCATTTGGCTTTGATTCGGGTCTATTTCTGATTACAAACGTTGCTTGCAACCTTTTACTGTTGCTATATACAATACAAACAAATTGGCTGCAACATGTGGTATCATGTGTACTGTGTCTACAGTGAAGAAGGTGACCTAACTGCTCAACTTCCTAATTAGTTTGTGGCCAAATTATAATTTATTTCTTAACAGTCTAGGCAATTGCATTTTTGCAAAATGTCCTATATACTATTTTAAATGTTACACATCTATACTGTTGGATTGTGTAAATGTTCTGATATATATGGAAGCAATCCGGGTTTGGTAGCAGTCTCCCTGACTTATTCTGACCTTTTTAATTCACTACAATAAATTATTGTCCTCCTCCCTCAATGTGCATGGCCTCATGGGTATATATCCCTGAACTATATAGGATGAAATGTGCAGACTGTTGTTTACAATGACTGAGTTATAACAACTGTTTTGGCTGGCCATGTGCAGGCCAGTCTGTAGGGAGATTCTCAGTGACTGCAGAAATTTTTTTGAAAGCACAAACCAGTTTCCTTTGGTGCTCTGATGGAGTTCCTTTTATTATGGCAGCTGTTGTCTTTATCAGGTTAATGATGTTTTTACAGGGAAAAAATTAATCTGATTTACAAACAGCTGCTAAGGTCCTGTTCACAGTCCAGTGCTGATTAATGTGATAAACATTTTGATGTGATGCCCCGTCTCTGAGATAGTTGCCTTGTTAATGAGAGGAATGTCACTAAACAGGTTAACAGCACTTAGGTTGTGTCTTCATGCTTGACTCTACATCTACTAGCCTGACCAGAGCTTCTCTCTCTTTTCTTGCTCTCTGCTTTAAATTCTGCAGCTGATGCTCCAGGAAAAGTGTGTCTGTTGTTCCCCCAGTCATTAAAAAACAATATTATGACTCCACTTATCTTGATGCATCCTGTCAAAATCTGACAGGTCATGACAGGCAACATACGACAAATGTCATAGTCTACTACAAGGCATGATATTATAAGCTCAGAAAGAAAATGCCACAAAATATCACAACGTAACCCCATGTGCCATATTATAAAAGCCGATTATGATAGCACTTAATTTTATGTTGGATGGCAACAGCTCATTCCTGTTTTTGGCATAAAGTGAAGGCCGAGGATGGCAGCATTTAAATAAAATGTTATTCTAATTGTTTTTCTGCTCAAGCATCCTAGAAACTTGTTCTGGCGTGCTCTCAATATGAAAAATGACAACAAAAGCCCCAGTTAAAATGACTACTCTTCCCCTAGATGGTACTCCATGTGACCTTGACAGAAAATCTGGTACACCAGAGATCTACTATTGGGGTTTGTAGTGGAAATCTGTTTTATCCCTATTGCCTCACACAAAGCATTTTCTCTCAAGTTACGTAGCGCCTTCTCTAGATTATTTTATATACTTGAAGTATTCTATAGCTCAACTGTTAGAATCCTCAGCCATGGAATATTCTGACCACGAGAGTTTAATCTTCTAAAAATTCCACCAGCTATCTCATATAAGTTCAATACCAGACACGCTTAGCTCTCTCACTGACTCCTGGCTGAACTACACCCCCAATCACTCACTATGTTACATTACTCCTGGAGTTTCCTGGTTCCTCTCCAGTTCTGCTAGTTTCCACCCACTTTAGATCTGGAGTCTTTGTCTCTCAGAAAAGCAACACAGAATGGCTTATCTTCTGCGTCCATCCATCGCTCCATCTTCCAACCATGAATCTCATACAGGGTTACAGGTGAGGAGCCTGAAGCCTATCCAAGGCAGCACAGAAAACTTGTCATGGGAAGGTAGTGGACAGGGTAGCAGCCGATCTCAGGGCTTATGCTCACTCTCACAAACTACACGCTGTTTAGACACCAGACTGTACAAGGATACTGACACAACCCTGCAACATTCAAACACCCCACAACAGGAGGCAAGAATCTATTTACCTTAACTAGAGGTCCAAGGCAGCTGTGTTACCCATTGTGCCACCCATAGGATTCTATTATTCTATTAATGTTGTATATTTGCACAAGTTTGTATTAGTGCATGGGATTCCTGCATAGTTGAATGTGCAGAAAAACACCTCTAGAGTGTGTTGTGTACGGTAGTTTCACTTTACCATAGTACAGCAAAAGATTCTTACTGCAACAGGTTCCTTTCCAAGGTCTGGGCAAATGATGTCCACTGCTTAAACTGCACTCAGTAAAAATAATGGTCATTATTTTAGTAGTGTTTTCAGTTAATCAGACCTAGCTAGTTTTCTCAGCCAGTCCTGACTTTGATCCAGTAACCTTTTGGTGAGGTCAAGGGGGCAAGTAGCGGATGGAGATCTAAGCAGTTCAAATGCCATTAGAACGGTAGGGATTCACTGAGGCATTATTTGACCAGATATTTTTCATTTGAAATGCAGAACTAGGACAACTTCAAGCACATTTCCCGTCATGCTACACCAGAGATGAATCAGTGCAGATGGGAGGCTGTACTCTTTGGCCAGTGACCATGGCAATTCGCTAACTTGTCTGTGTTTTTTCTGTATGACTATCTCCTTCGAATATCTCTGCATTTCTCAGTCAGTGGCTCTGAATAATTAGACCCAATCAGCACGCCGGTCCTTAATTGGAAGCCTCACACATTCGCACTGTGGGCTTACATCCATAACCCACACATCTTTATACAATGTAAGTTATGCTTCTCCATTAAAAATCTTTTGCTCTTGTTTTTCATTAGATAAATTTGACTCCAATTGATGACATCCCACTGGGATGCTTGCTTATAGACAAACACTTTTTGTCGGACCTCTTCATCGTGAACTACACAAAGCTTCAAAATTCAAAGTCAGACGCATTTCAGCACCAATTGCAATAGAGAAGTAATGCACTCTCCGGGTTCCAGCGTTTCTCTGGTGGTAATTGCTGCCTCACCTTAAAGCGTGTCTGCATGAGAGAGTCTCTCTTGTCCATTGTGGCAAAATACAGAATACAAATGAGTTTCATATAATTAGAGAAATAAGCAGGCACTTTCCGCATGATGCAAAAAATCTAAATGCTGTTCATTTAAACTCATTTGCCAAAACTGAAATCTTCAAAATGGTTATGTAACAAGAAGAGGGCACCAAGGAAAAAAACAGTTGGATGCACCTTTTGGTCACTGGCGGTAGTCTTCAGTCTTAAATACCTACTGCAAGTGAACGTCACAAACTTGGTTCTGGTTTATTACTCTCTACATTTACTCGAGATTATGAGCAGCATTTCTGTTTTACGTTTTAAGCTGCTTAATGACATTACTTTCTTATTTTTCTTACCCCACTCCAGTGCAGTTTAGCCTTGCCATTGTGACAAAATACAGAATACTTTTGCAGAGTCTGTAGGGAGGATATCGCACAAAAAAATAATAAATAAACAACAATGATAATAAAAAACGGGTTTGATTCATAAGTCAGTGTTACTCAAAGCGTTTGTGTTGCCATTTTCCGGCAGAAAGTTGAATTTTTGTCCAAAACTGAACCCATCTCTCTGCAGTTTTCTTCTGTGTATGTTTTTAGTTTGGAGGGATGTTCTGATCTTGACTATGTCTGGGAAATACATAAGGTGATGATAATTGACTCAGTTTGGCTTGGAGATGTTTTCAGATTCTCAGGCTTATTTCTGATTTATCGCCATCACTTGCCTGGAGTGTTTTGCAGCCAAGAAATCTTTGGCTAGAGGGTGATATAGATGTAAGTCTGTGACCTGCAGGTGATGTGTGTGTCTCTGAGTTGGGAGGGGAGCGGCCGTTATTGCTGCAGTAAATCATCCACCTTTTCAAAAATGGTTTTAAAATGACATGCAAGTCACTTTGGACAAAAATGTCAGATAAGCAATTCATTTGGATACTGTGACAGACATGATCTTTGTAAGAATGATGGAATGGGGTGACTTTATTGGCTCCCTTGGCAGGAAAGAGGTAAGTGACGTGAATGAACATAACCATGAATGACCAGACCCCAAAAGGCACACAACTGCTTCTGGTCCATGTCCCTCACATGCAGATTAACTGTACATATGTGATTGTACAAATCTGACTGCTTAGTTGCTACAGTACTACCGTATGTTTGATTATGAGAATGTGTAAGGGTCTGAATAAAAAATACAACATTACAGGGCAGAAATGTGGCAGTTCTCAAAACATACACAGCTGGGATTTGCTCATCCAGGACACCTTGTCCGAGTTAAGCCTGGAGAGCGACAATCGTGTCCTGACTTTTATCAGTGCAGGAAGAATCTCAAATCATTCTTTATGTAACAACATGAAGGAAGTTAAATTGATATATTAGTCGCTTCCCTTTTCAGCTATGACTTCCTTTTGAATGATTATGAGTTCTTTTATCCCATCAGAGCTAAAGGATTAGGTTTGTTGTGGCGTACCTCTAAGAATATCAAAGCCTTTAAAATAATTGCAGCTGCTACAAAATTGAAGAGTGAAACATCACAGGACCAAATTAACAATTCCAGCGATGAAACCGATTTAACTGGAAATGCAGCCTCAGGCCATCTTTGGTGATGGGATATTTTTTTATATGATTATTATCCTGTCAATCAAGATGCTGGAGTTGCTTAATCCAAATCCAGCTGGAATATATAGGCTATGGAGGAGTTGGAAAGATGAGTTGTAAATAAGATTCATTAAATGTGGCAAAATAAATTGTTTTCACTCAAGCATTTAAGTAAGTATTCTGATTTTTATTTGATGCCTATAGTTTTGTCTAATGTAGCTGCAGGAAGAGGAAGACCTCAGGAAACCTTCTGATGCTGATGCTATAAGCAACACTGGCATGGAAATCTAAGGGAAAGACAGGAACAGCAAGGGGTGGCGGAGAGGGGAAGTATATGTAGGCTGTGCTCTGTGGTGACTGCGCAGTCATGCAATGTGCAGGATAAAAATGGTGAGAGACTCGAGATTAATGGACTGCAAATGTCAGCTTTATAAACAGATGGTTTAATAGTTCAGTGGAGAGGGGGATGTAGCGTATATTACTGGGTTTTATTGCAGTCATCGCACCTGGCAATGCAAGCAATGGAAAAAGATGACATAGCACACATGTAGCAGAAAGCCAGAACTGTACAGGCCTGAGTGAATGGTACTATCTGTAGACTGAATTTGTAGCTGTCCAAAATCTCCCTTTGTGGCAGATTTGATTTCCAACCAGGCTCTTTTTGCACAAGTCAATTCAGTTAGACCTACAAGATGCCTGACATCTTGAAAAATAGCAGCTACAGTTGTGTAGGTGGGTGATTGGGCGGCATGTGGGGGGGGGGGGGATCTGTCACTTTATCTATCCACCTTGCTTTATGTGGGGAGCGGAAAACTGTCAGATTAGAAGCGTGCAGGCCTCGCCGACACCTGCTTTCACCATCTCCTCACTCGTTTTATCTGGATGTACATCCCATTCTTCAGGACGGACTACCACCTTGGAGAAAGGGTGTGAAATCTGTCAGCGTAAATCTACACTGTCACTCCGTATCTGTCAGGCTTTCCTCTGCGAGGCCTCTGCCAGCACAGCAGTGGTCTTTATATTGCACCCACCGATATGCAAACAAATAATGTACAGCATGCTCCAGCCCCCACCCCAATTACTGCATGTTTTCTAGTTAATAAAAAGTGCTGTTATCACTGCTCTCATTTGCATTTTTGTTTCCATTCACCTCTAAACAATGAGATACCAGAACTTTTTGATCATATTTTCCCTTTATGAAGATGACTAAGTATTAAGTGTAGAATTAAGCATTACTTTTTGTCCTGGCATGCAACCTCATAGCAATATGATTACATTACTTTTTTTCACTGGACCTCAAGCTAGCTCAAGGGTATAAAGCAGCAATTCAGTAATATCTGACTTCTCGTTGTTAATTAATTGAATGAAACTACCTTCTGTCCTTGGATAGATCTCCTTAATTAACTCTCTTCTGGAGGATTCATATCCTTTATAAAATTCTGAGATTTGGTGTTCAATCATTAATTAACAGAACACATTACAAAATTTAAAGTCTCAAGAATAAACTGAAGAGTACAAGGTACAAATAACAGGTCAACAGCTAATCGGTGCAGCAAGTTATTCATCATGCATAACATTAAAAATCACTTTTAATGAAAGATGCACGGGAGTAGCATTACAGAGCTGTTTCACACACTGACCTCTTGGGTTACTTGGAGATTCTGATCCTACGGGGTATTTTGCTGTTTCACACAATGAACAAGATACTTGTCTTTCACCCAGGTTGTTCATGTTTCACAATAGCTTAGAGTTTATTAATTTAAAACCTGCAGATTAGGTTTAAGGAAAAGTAACTTTTGTTGTTTTTTTCAAGAACCTCTTTTTAATTCAAACTGTTTAAATTATTAAAGCTTGCATAAGTGGTTTTGGATCTTTGAGCATGACCTAACAATCTTAGTATTATACTGCAGCAAATTGGTCCCAGATTTATAATGAATGTGTTTAAAAGGTCAGAACATAAGCGTTCCATCCAATTAACAGAGCTGTCTGGAAATCAGATACGTTAGTCTCTGTCTGAAAATTCACTTTGGATATGTCACTCAGCCCAAGAGTGGCCAGAGGTCTCAATGACCATACAAGCATGTGTTCAAGGTCTTTTTTTTGTCTTTAAGCACTGGAAGTTTTCATCGTAAATTTTTTCCATCATTTTTTTAACACCACTAATTAGGAGTGCCAAATTGGCTGGTTTCAGTATGGGGAGCTGGGTGACTGGGCTTATTTGTGTTCATTACTCCACCTGTCCATTGTTATCCTCAGGGCTTACACACTGGTGCCTTCTGCTTCTGCCCGGATACTGATTGATGCCAGAGACAAAATCTGTAAGCCTCACTTTAGCAATAACCATATAAAACTAGCACAATGTTTCCCAGCCCAGTCCTCGGGGACCCCCAGACAGTCTAGGACAGTCCTACCCAGAGCTGAAAGGGAACAAAAACGTGGACTGTCTGGGAGTCCCTGAGTGTCACAAGATGTGAGATGAAGGACTCGTAGGAAGGTTTTGGCAAAACAAAAAGGGTTTTTTGAACTGCGTAGGAGCAAGGAAACAAACAAGACTGTGAGGGGTCAAAGCAAGAAGTCTAATACAGGGAAGGACACGAGCAGACAGGAACAACGACGTCAATGACCAGACAGGGGTTAATGAGACAAAGATACTTAAAAGCAAAGACTAATGAGGGGTAACAAGCAAGAGGTGCAGCTCATCAGGGCCACTTTAGGGAGGAGACAGGAGGGTCAGATGGACATGAGGGGCAGGACAGAACACCAACTACCATGTTGGGAAACAATGAACTAGCACTTTTACAAAATATTTTTAATCTTTTCTGAACTTGAGCTTTAAAATGGTATCAAACTTACTTTTATGGATAATGACCAGTTTCTGCCAAGAACTGAAATCTGGCTTGGTTTTTATATACCTAGTCTCTAAATAGAGAAGCTGTCAGCACGTAAACTAAAGTAAGAATGATCCCTGCTGTAGAGGACGCACAGACTAGTTGACAAGTCGACTCTACTGCTCTGCCATGATGCTTTAATTGAGCTAGACGTCGTCTAGTCGCTGATCATGTGATTATGACACTAACAACATGCACACATCAGAGAATACCAGTTAAGCGGAACTTCAGGGAAAAGAGATAAAAGTAGTGGAGCAAAAACTGAGCAGATGGAATTATTTTTGAACCTCAGTTACATTTAAGGCATTAATATCCTTTTGTTTATATCTTTATATTACTGTATTACGATATATTACGATAAATTTGATCGATAACCCATACACTTTTGTCTAATATCGCCAGTGCTGGTGGTGAGCCTTGCCAGCGCTTGTTAGCGGAAGAATGTTACATCATTTTTTATTCTGTGGAAAATGAAAAATCGATCTGCCGGCTAGATAAAATAATTAATTATAAACACAGGGTTGCCAACTTTGGTCAGCTGGCTGGAGTAAGATTTTCAATTCGAGACGAGTCTGCACACACATCATGTATGTTAGAGTTTCTTATTGTAAATAGTCTGCAGGGTTTACCAACTACCCCAATGCTTTTATGTAGCTAATTTTAGGTTTATAATGGAATAATATAGATTTCTTGCGTGAGCATGAGAGTCTGAAAGTGTGAGTGTCACGCCAGATGCGTGAGGAGGTCACAGGTCATATTAATAAATATACAGTGGTACCTCAGAACTTGAACTTAATCCGTTCTGAACTCGGGTTCAAATCCTAAAAAGTTCAAGTTCTGATCGAATTTCACCCATAAGAAATAATGGAAAACCAATTAACTGGTTCCCGGTCCCCAAAAAAATACACCTAAATATGTTTTTTTAGCATTTAAACACTAAATGAATAGGATAAAACAAGCATTTTTTTCTTAATGGCTTCCAAAACGATAAAGAATGTACCCCAACACTACTGTCCTGCCCCGATCGTCCGCTCCTTCCGTATGCCACGCCCCCTTGTTAACCCCATGTGGAATCCCAGTGTGATCAGCTGTTTCTGGTTGTTGTCATTAGTCCTCTGTATTTAATCCGCGTTTCAGTTTGTCTCCCCAGTCCGGTCATTGTAACGTCATTGTGTTGTTCTGCCTGTTCTCAATTAAACCTCGTGTTTCCTGAGTCCTGTCCCTGCTTCCCCAGTCCCAGCTCGGCAGATCGTGACAACCCCAACCCTCTCCTGTGGTTTCATTAATGAGGTCATCAGAAATTAATCGACAACGACTAGATTTTCATGACATAACTGTGCACTTTAAAAAATCCCCCTACCCTGCGGAGCATTCCTATGCACCCAGACTCTGCATTTAATGCAGAAACACAAGGGCACGTCTGTATGAGATAAATACAAATCCTTGAATTTAGGAGTCTAAATCTAATCCCCATTGTATTCCCAGGAAGCTGCAGAAATTTTATCTCACAGAGACATCAGTAGTGCCTCATATGGGACGGGAAGACTGAAGCCACACCCAACAGAAACGAAAATATCAATTTCCTTGGTAATGAAAAGGAAAGTGCTTTAGGGATGGCCTTAATACACATTTTCATTGGGGAAAGGTCTACATATAAAATAACTAAGAGTCCCCTATGGATTCAATATCAATCTAGTCGAAATGGCTTAGTGCACGTAAAAAATTGAATTGCATTGATTTATTCAAATGTTCACCAGATATTAATCTTCACAGTATAAACTGGCAGAATAGGTGTAGAATCTTGGTGTGTACTATGATGGTTTCAGTATTACAGACATTAATAGAGGACTACTAAGCAATGTTGAAACTACTAATAGACTCAGTTCCCAAGTTTACGTTGTGAGTTGAACTTGCCGAAAATAAGTGCTTTATCTCCTTGTACAGTGGTACCTCGGTTCTCGAACTCACTAGAACTCGAATTTCTTGAAAGTCAAACAAACCAGTTTGACCTA
>JAODJU010000040.1:18719378-18739676 GCA_026776725.1 Gnathonemus echidnorhynchus | reverse complement strand
TGCTGAGACTGCTGCCCCCGCGACCCGACCTCGGATAAGCGGAAGTTAATGGATGGATGGATGGATGGATGGATGGATGGATGGTAAAAAAAGAACATACAGTAGGGTAGGGACTCAAGCTACATAACTCACAATTCAACTTGGACTTGAGTCACAAATTTGATGACTTGTGACTCGACAGCCAAAGTCATGGAAAGACTTGGACTTGACTTGGACTTGAGGGCACATAATTTGAGACTTCACTTGATCTTGCAATTTTTTGACTCAAGACTTGACTAGGACTCGCCAACAAGTGACTTGTTCCCATCCCTGGGTTTGAACAGCTGACCTAATGGTTATCCCAAAAGCATGCATGCGCACTGACCCTTTTTAGATAAGATTGGCCACCCCTGCTATAGGGTATTTATATATGTGGATCCATGCATGTGAATGTTTGATGCCTAATTCACAATTAGAGCAACTAGTGACAATTACAGATATTTTCAATTCATGGGAAGAGGTGACGAGATGTAATATTTGAAATACCAAATTCAATTCTCCAAGACAAATGTATAGCCTTTGGCTTACACAAATAAATTGAAAATCAATAAATCCTGATTTTTATATTTATTGTTCTTCATGTCAAAGTGCAGATTGGTGTATGAATAGCTGGCATGCATGCATGCGGTCATTTAGGTGGTTTACTTGCAGTTCCCAGCTTTATCTAAAATATCTTGTGAGCTTAGCTGACATACGCATTTTTTTCATCAAGCTTTGATTGATAAGATAAATCCCTGATTCTATCTGAAAAGCTGGCTTCTTTTTGTGCATGGGGTTGCGTTGTTGGGTCCTGCCTCTTCATCATTACTGCTGCCGGTTTTGCTGCATGTCCATTTCTCCATGGTGGCTGGTCGTTTTGTGTTTTGGTAGGAGTTTGGTTTTGGTCTCTAGGTGTGGATGCAGGTGGGCTTTGCTTGGGGCGACAGCTGCAGCCTTCAGTATCTGTGGCTGGTTGGTGCAGTAAACTAGGTACCGCCATTTATTTTTCTTGTTTCACGCTCCGAACATTAGCGTGGAAGCTCACAGTCAGTGTGCATGGTGGCGCCACTGCTCTCTTACCTGTTAACTTCCTGCTGCAATCATCTCAAAGTTCTTGGGTTGGCTTGAGCAGAAGTGAATATTTCTGTGGGTGAATTTCCCAAGATGACGTAGTCGGATACATCTTGAGCTGTGTGATGTGTGAAATTCTCGTTAGTCAAAATGCAAAAAAGGTAATAAATAGAATATAAATATGCAAGACATATAAACAGGACATATAATGACATAGATATAAGACAAAAGAAATACAGTTAAACGTCTGATTTTGTGGGAAGAGGTGCAAATGGGCAATGGAATGGAATGAACAACAAGAATGCAGTAAATAGATAAAATAGATTTTAATTTCAGTGTTATTATTCCAGTCCAGAGAGGGGGAAAGTTAGTCCTTGTAGCAGTAGTCACCCAATCTGGGAGGGACTAGCATGTTCAGCAGTCAAACAGCTCTGGGGGAGGGGAAAAAAAACTGTTATAAGTCATCACTGTTCTGGGCAAAGAAGCTGTGAGAGGAGTTGTATGGATGTCTGATCATGCCAGGAGTCTTTAGGATGCAGTGATCCTTGTACATGACCAGCAGAGAAGGCACAGTGGTCTTAGAAATCTCTAAGGTGTTATACTATGTAACTGCTGATCATCTTACTGATCAATTCATCTTGTCTGAGAGACAAAGTTACCGCCAGGTAATACAGGTAACAGACAATCATTCATGCGTATAACTGCTCTTGAAGCTGATCAGATAATACATGAGTCCTTAACTGAGTTTTCTTGAGTGCAATCTCATGTTAGCTGCTATCGTGCAGTAACATAAAACCCTGAGTGCATTCTGAGGACTTTGGTGATTGTCTTAAAACGCAGTATTTATCAATGCTGTTACCCCCATTGAAAAAAAGACCTGTATCCAAATCATTTATCTATATATAGTTATTTTTAAATATACTGTATATACTGATGTGGGAGTAGCATTGGTTTTTTGGCAAATGTGTAATATCATTTGTGTGAGAATGATCCCACAAAACAATAACATTTGTCTTACCATATTAATGAGATCAATCAATCACAGAAAATATTCACTATGGGGTAAACCGATCTCATTAATTTGCCACTAAACCACAGTAAGATTTATGCAATTACACAGAGCCACATTGTTTGTAATTTGTATTAATCATCTTTGAAAATTAAAGAATGTGCGTATAACAGCCACAGTTAATTTAAATGACATAAGGTTTTAATATGCCTTGGTGCAGGCGGGGGTACAGGGAAAATTATGTTTATCTTGACAGTCTCTGGCTGCTAAGCAATTGTAGCAAAAATTGTCTTTCGTCATTCTGTTCCTTTTACTGATGCAAATATTCTTGTTACTTCATCTGGTGTAACTCCAGATTCAGAGTCAAGGGGAACTTTTTTGTCATCTCACCATACACCAGTATACAGAAAGACGAAATGCCTGAAGTTCTACAGTGTACACAATGACAAGGCATTGTGCACAGGCAGTCAGGAAAGGGAGGAACTGTTGTTTGGGAAGTTCAACTTGTAACGGATTTATGCTCTATAGAATCAGGGAAGCCATTATGTCCAATATATTTACTTCAATTTTTAAGGTAAATATTAGGAACTTTATCCACAGGGTTGTCAGGGATCAATGGAAAACTCTGAACAGTAGGAACAACAGAAATAATCCTTTTATATGAGAAACTGGGAGAAAAAACATGCAAACTGAGCTATAGACAGAATGTTGCTGGAGTCCTTCCAGTCATATTTCAAAGGCTCATTCTGTAATTAAGCTGACAGTGTCAGCTGATGCTTGAAAATGTAAACAAATGCAACAAACAATGCCTGGTTACGAAGAGGTTTCAAAGAGATTCATTGGCCGTGTGAAATACTAGGAATAAATGCGTTTTGTTTTTTTAGTATTTTGGTGGTATGTAACTAATAGGAATACTATATGGCATTAGCATTTCCGAGAGCTAAAATAAATCTCTTATGTCATCTGACTCCACGGAGTCTTTCATCAACTGAGATTAAGCTCTGCAACCTTTCCATCCCAATTCCAGTGTTGTAACAAAAATTTCACATATTCTGATTATACACGGAATGGACACGTTATCAGTGCATTTGGTTAGCGTAACACTGAATTATATCTGATAGCTTCTGCAAGGGAATGAGGCATTGCTGTGTATCACTGCAGCTTGTTGTTACAACAGTACATTTGCTTTGCTATCATACATAAAGGCCGTTAGGAAAAGGAGGGAAAAAATGCAACTCTTTCAGCAGCAAAGATTAGTTCTGTGAATCCCTGACACACACCTCCGCTAGACACCAATAAGAAAAACACCCCTGAACTGCCATGTAGCAAGTACAGCCAAATGCACCATGTTGCGTTATTCATGAAGATTAACTATTTATGTATCATAATTAATTAATTATTTAGAAGAGACATTTAATAAGCAGTTAGAAGATGGATGGGTGGATTTAACAAAGTGAAATGCCAAGATTAGCATTACATAATGATGTGTTGCTCTGTAGCTTAGCACTAATAGCAGGTACCTCTGTATGGCTTATACACCAACTGTGGGCTTATATAATTCCCTGCATTATTTATCAGCTTACCAATGTTAAAAATTTTGATAGAGTTCTGTGGAATTTCTGAGACATTATACAGAGTCATTCAAGTAATTGATAGCAGATCAGGAGTTTCACCAGTTCATATATGCTTTCTATTTCTTTTTTCTACATGTTTGATGAACAAATAAAGCATTTCTGATGTGCAGAATGCGAGCATGCCCTTTGCTAGACTTCATGACCTGCAACATGACTGAGGCTTATCATTAGCTTTTCACATCAGGAATTTAAATGCTAATATCTCCCTATATGAATTTAAATAAGCAACTGTCATGTGTTCAGGTTTCAGTTTGAAGGTGCTCAAAGACAAATGTTTCAAGGCTTAAAGAATTTGAGAATTTTCCCCTTATTAGAACCTCTTATCTGTCTTGCAGTGTATGATTAAAATTTAATAGCACAGCTATATTAAAATGAGAGATACGTTACCAATTCAGGAAGATCATTCAGCTTATTATTCCAGGCGTGTGAAGTAGCTGAACCACTTTGAGTCTTCACTCAGCCAGTCATTTTACAGCTGCTGTGTACTTGCTCCTTCCTGTCTGGGTGTGTGCATGAATAACTACAAATGACATTTTCTGATCGTGAGGCTCCTGAAACCACACAGCGTATACTGAGCTCAGTCATATACTAGGATCTGGATTGTCACCCCCAGGCTATCTCTCAAGATAAATAGTGTTTATTTATCTAAACATTCATTGTGCTTTAGGTTTAACTTGCTATTTCCATATAACTTTCAATTCAGCCCCAACAATGTACAGGAAGTACTGTTTCCCATCATATAAGAGTCAAGAGTCATATTCTGAGATCATGAATGCCAATAATTTCTAAGATATAGTATTTCTAAATGATATGCTAATTATTTAGATACTACACTTGTATATATTATAATTTTATATTTTAAATTTTAATTATAGTTTTATAATTTTAGTATTTCAAAAGTAGCATTTCTACAATTCATTTCCATCTCCATGTCACCTATTGTGTTATTGACTAAAGTATGCATGATATTGCTTTGGAAAGACGGGGGGGCATTTTTAGCTGTCAGTGTGTTTAATCTGGGTTTAAATCATGGACAAATGGGCCGAAGTAATGTTGATCAATATCTGCTTTTCTCTATGCCACTTTCCTAAAGGAGTTAAAAAGCGGTTGCCCAGGTAACCCATGCACGATCGCTGATGTGATGTCCTTATTGATCTGTGCCATGAAATATTTCAACAGGACCTGACCCTGTGCCTCTCTGCACACAAGCTGCATTGTGGGTACAGCTATATACTGACAGCCACAATCAGGCCATCTCCCATTTAAATTCTTCATTTTGTGAATGACTTTTAATAATAATCTTGTTTCAAGGCTGACTGATTTACGCATCACACACGACATGGGAACTGTAGGAAATGAGGTGTCCTGTGGCCAGTCAAGCTGCTTCCAGAACTATGGCAACCTTCTTCATGACAGTCTTTCCTACGATTGCATGCCTGAAAGTTGCCTTTAAACATCTGAAGTCTCCCATCTGAGCTAGACCTGCAGGTCTTCTTCAGAGAGCTCCTTCAGAGATGTCTGCTGCTTCTTCAGACAGCTAGTGTCAAATACATCAGGCATCAACAGACTTAGGAGTAACATTGCTGCAAATGGAGTGTGAATTCTCTCTCTCTCTCTCTCCCTCTCTCTCTCTCTCTCTCTCTCTCTCTCTCTCTCTCCACACTTTCTCTGCATGACATCACACCTTCCCATCACATTTCTTGTTTCCTTTAAAAATAAGTAGTAAACCATGTGACCAGTAGCAGTTGTGTATCATCCCTATATATCAACCTTGGTCATGCATGCAAACCCGGTACAATTCTGATTTAACGTAAAACTGGTAAAATATTTTAGGTGGTTTTTGCATGAATTCTCTTTTCGTTGCATGGAACAGAAAATAATAACATTCCTCCCAACAACTTAAAAAGTTGTTTGAAAGGTTCTTCATTTGGCACGCCTTTATCTGTGCTTGAGAAGTGATCTGATTTGACACATGTTTGTAAAGAAGTGTAGCTGTCAGGAAGTTTCACATTATTTAATTGAATTTTATGATGGAATTGACAAGGCAAGTAACCATTAGCCAAGATACTAGCCAGTCATAGTCAGCAAGGCTCACATTTACATTTTGGGGCATATATTGCAATATACTGTTACAGAGTAAAAGAAAGGCTATTAAGGTCTGTGTATGTGTCAATGTTTGCAGTTCCAGTTCGCCACCCCTGGCAAGCTTCACCACTAGCGCCCCCTAGGTGGATGGCTATATTGCCTAATGGGTTGACCAGCACTGAGTATTTGGTCATGTGTGCTGGAGGTGGAAATGTCAGTTTTTATGATCTACCGGGGCTATCACATAAATAAATGAAGCAGGGCATCAGAGAATGTTGGAAACATTAATTGAATTGGTCCTATTTATTTCACCACACTGAATCATCTGTTAAGGTTAGGGTCATCTAATAATTAGAGATTAATGTGTAATTATATTGTTCATAAGGCTAACGTGTGCAATGCTACTGTGTCTATTTGTGAAGTGAACCTGTCCCCCTAATAAACATTCAGACAATAAGTGAAACTCTTTAGGTGTCAAGAAACAGTGCAATGCTCATTTGAGTCTGCATGCCATTTATACCCCGAATGTTATAAAATTTGTAATCGGAAATCAGCGCCTTGACTAGTGTTTGATATTTGTCATTGTTTCAGCTCTCAGAAAATGCCTGCTTAGCATTATTAGAGTGAGTTTATTTAGAGAATTTATTCAAACGTCTTCATCTTGGTCTGGCTACCTGGCACATGTCCATGATCCCTGGGGATTCCTTTACCAATACTGAATACAACAATTGCACTGCAAACCTGACAAAAAAACTGTGTATTCTGATTATTCTGAATGATATGGCAAGATCACAAATGTTTGTGGGTTTCAGAAAGGGCAAGCCGTTGCATTCTGACAAAAATAATAATAATAATAATAATTCTGTACTGATGGGTGACTGATTTATTAAAATCATATGCAGGAGCTTTTCATCACAGGAGGAGATCCTGTCACTTCACAGCTGTTTCTGTTCCCTTTGGAAAAATTGGGAAAGTAGTTTTTAATGGATCACTGGCTGTTCAGCTAAGAAAGAAAGCCAGATCTTTATATATCCACATTATTTAAGCGAAATGCTCCAATACATAAAGCCACCTGCATATACATCCCACCACCTGTGCATTGCAGGGCCGCCTGGAGGCCGTCGCAGGCAGCAGAGGGGCACGAGGCAGGAGAACCTGCTGGGTGGGATGTTAGTCCAGTACAGGATGAACATAATCACACACTATGTGCAAGTCAGACATGCCACAGACATGCTAATTCAAATAGCTGTGTTTATACTGTGGGAAGGAACTAAAGCGCCTCCACAGCCAGCCCTGGAGGTGACAGTACCCCTATACCACCCTGATTTACATCTTTACTTTTAAAATTTACTTACCATCACACTACTATAGAGTCCAGCAACAGAGGCTTGGGTGTCGAGACAAGAAACGCACTGCAAGAGAGGTCTGTATGTTGGCTGAAAATAAAAAGAAATCCCTCTTCCCAGATATTAAACTACTGTATTGTAGAAAATGGCTTATTTTTTGATGTCGTTATCATGCAGGTTGCAAGACATGAGTCTTGACTGCTTTTCTCCCATTACTCTGGTTTAGGTTGAATTTCTTGGAAACATTCAGGCATGCAGCGTGACCTCTTTCGAAGATGTCAAAGAAAAAAATGGAGAAGTACATTGGTAGAATGCTCTCATTACCTTCGCATGAGCAATGTACTTTGTCTGTGGTGCAACTCTTCACATCAATTATAAGAATTACAATGCCGACTTTAGTGTTTTTAAGGATTAAGTGTGGTCAATTTTTTTTCAAGATGTCTTTTAAGGGCTGTTATAATTTTTTTTTTTTTTGTCCAGTCCGGCAGCTTTAGCAAGCAGATCCATGGTCTGAATGCACTGCTGTGCCAAACATGTTTGCTTCACCATGAGGGGCTCTATAAACTCTGTATAGGCCCCTCATGTGGATCATGTTTATTTATTTATTTCATTCATTTTAGCATATGTAAATTATTGCAGTGACTGAGCTGGCTGAAGAGAAGGGACAGATTAGGAGGGGGAAGAAAAAGAAAGAAAGGAAAAAAAAAAGGAGTAAGTGAGAGATAAGTCAAGAACGATGCACCTGTAAAGGAGAGGAAAGAAAAAAAAGCAAAAGATCAACAGCATCTGAAAGAAGAGCAAAAATGAATA
Organism: Gnathonemus echidnorhynchus; assembly: GCA_026776725.1. Classification (NCBI taxonomy): domain Eukaryota; kingdom Metazoa; phylum Chordata; class Actinopteri; order Osteoglossiformes; family Mormyridae; genus Gnathonemus; species Gnathonemus echidnorhynchus. Next base: position 18,731,703 of record JAODJU010000040.1, on the reverse strand, counting down.
AATACAAACAAAAATAAAGAAAATAACATAGGTGTACAAACTTACAAAATTGTTGTGTTTGCTTGGAGGGGTGTGTGCAAGCTCAACTGTGTAGGCGAGGTGTGCGGGCTTGTGTGTGTTTGTGTGCTGTTATAATTTTTACTAGACTTTGTGAATCCTTATAAAACAAACAAATAAAATTTTCGAGGAAGACCTATATTAGGACAGGACTTGTATTCAGGACTCAGTTAAAATGCATTAATTTCTTGCAAAACCAGACAAGACCAATGCAAGACCGCCAAACAGAAGAGCCACAACCTTTCTGCTCCCTGTCATGCTGCATCCATCGTGGCGGACGGCACAGGAAGCAGTAATCTTTGTGATTAGGGCCACTTCCTGGATGGAGGGAAGGTCCTGGTACAAGGTACAAGGAAGACATCTCAAGTGTGGATAGTTAATGGAGCCGGGGAGACCAAAACCAGGACAAGGAACTAGAAGACAAAAAAAAAAAAAAAACCGAATGAATCACAAATCCCAGGCTATAAATAGGAACATAGACCCAGCAAACGATAACAAAACACGCAAAACAGGAGCCCAAAGTCTAGGCTGCTATATATCCCTAAACTAAACTGACTGTAATGACTGAATTGAAAATAAATGGCTGTTTCACTTGTGCTGTCAAAACATATTTGTTGTGCTCTACATTAATTATCCATATCCAACAACATAATGTTACATTCCCTTTGCATACATTCTTCAAAAATGACTTTAAAGCTTTCATTGTATGTATATCACCAGGTCAAAAATTCTAAATTAAAATTTTAAATTCTAAAATAGAATTTCGTTCAAAGCCCAAGGTGTCTGCCAATATGTCTGGGTCATGTGATCTGAGTGCACCCAGACATATGACTCTTTTTATCAGCGTCACGTGATCAGTCTCTGGTGTAGTTCCTGACATATCACACTAGCTGTGAAATTAAAATATCCTAGCTGAAGGAGCTTTGGCTCTCTGTGATGTTCACCTTACCATATTGCGCATTTCTATGTGACGTCGTCCCTACAGATCAAGCAGGTGAATGCCTCACACCCACACCAAACAAAGTGCAATTTTGATTTTCTGATGTTTTGCTGGCGGGGAAACAAATTGTAGATATTTATTGTAACTCTTTGAACATAACCTCACAGAATAGACTCAAAGACAGGATATCCAACCGCTGGTTTAGTTTAGAATTAAAAAAGATAAATATGATATGTCTGCATCTTACCAGCAGACCTGCTGGCAGCCTAAATCCTGAATGCCATCTGCATGAAGATAATATTTTGAATATTTACTTTAACACCCAGAAAAGGGTGGGGATGAAATTCATGTCTAAACACTAAAACCAAACTACCAATTTACCAAAGGAGCATTTCAGAGACAGAGGAGAAGAGTGATGTGACCCAGAGGGCAAGAACCTCCAGTGAACCCAGGAAAGAAGCAGCCTCTGCATGTGAGGTGTCAGAAGGGAGCCTGTGACCCAGGAGGCGTGAGACGAGAGTGCTGAAGCCCTGCACAGCTTTGCTTCTTATCCGCTTAACACATCACGTGCACCATGTGTGCGTTTTACACATGTCTGCGTCTCTGCTATTTTCAGCACTTACTGCTGTGACGATGGCTACCATCAGACTGTAATATCTAGAAAATACATATGTCGACTCCATTCATATAACCAAAATATGTTTTTAACAATGAAAGATGACTTTGCGTGTTACATACACGCCGGGAAACATTCTATAATAAAACGAGCAAGAGGTATAACTGATTCATATGAGTGGCTCGATAATAAAATTCTAGTCTGATAATGATTTGCTAATGATTGGACAGGGAGAGGATCCAAGTGCTGGAGATTCAAATTTATTTCTAGAATTATAGTTCACAAAACAGGAAAAGGTTTGAAGAATCACTGAACATCATCGAAGGCAAAAATCCATTCCCCCCCTCCCCCCCAAAAAAGTTTGATTTCCTGCTATGGTATTGTTACAGCATTAGGTAAAACAACCTCTCATGGAACACAGCTATAGTATAGATGCTGTAAATTAACAATAATAATAAATTATGTCTTGTCATGATTAACACTTCCATGTGTTTTTATTTTTCTTGATTTCCGTATTCAAACATTATTATACCAATCCGTAACATTACATATCCTGCAGCCGGACGGCTACTGTAAATGTCACGAGCAAAGGCCAGGCTGTTAGTAGCTCAGTCTCTGTAGTGCTGTGACACTGAGCTGAGGCATCTATCAGCTGAATTGCTTATTTCATGCCTCATGAACAATATATGTTGGTTCAGCAAATTTCCACCGAAAAAAGTTATGTTACTAAGGGAAATTCACAGGAAATCTGGGCTGTACCGCAGCCAGAGGTAGGATATGTGTAAGTGTAGTAGAACTGTGATGGATATGAGATGGATATGAGAACAGAACGAAGGCAGCATGGCGGTTTATGATGGTTTGTATTTATGAAGAAGCAGAAGTGTGATGAAATGCATGTGGGAAACAAATGGACAATCCCCCAGTATTCCTTCCTGTGATTTAATTTCAAAAGCGATATACAGCTCTCTTGGTATTCACTACCATCTCTGCTACCTAGAGAAATGCTTATATGAAAAGTGACTCGAAAAAAGTGCTACACCTGTTAAAAAAAAACAGTAAAAAGCTGACTTACAAAAATTCTTTTGAAAATCTGCTGCAGAAAATAGCATATAGACAGGATCAGATGGGTGTTTCATAATAACAAATGTTACCATAGTGGTTCAGGGCTTTGGTTCTGCTTTAGAACCAATGGCACATGCACAGGTGCATCCTAAAAACATTCTGAATAATCTCTTGTATTCATACGCAGTATGATGTGACAGCAGAAGGAAGGCAGCGAGGGATCCGTGTCTCAGACGCCCAGTAGTATGCCTCAGGTATGCCACTGCAGTGGCCTGTTTGGCATGAACAAGCAATTGCAAAAGTGGAATTTAATTGCCAGACTTACAAGATGATGATGTCATTAACAAGCACCCTAAATAACTCCAGTGACTCAGATTAAACACCACAGCCCTCTGCTATGTCACTTTATCCACTGGGCTCCGAAAAGAACATCTACAGTCTATATAACATTACTCATAGTGTCCTGCCTGAGCCAATAATGAAAAAAGTAGTTTAAAAGAGTTATAGTCTTAAAATCAACATCATCTGTTACTTTCCTCATGTGTAAATGGAGCAAAGAGGCAAAGAGTGAAGATTATATGCTAAATTTCCCCTGTGGCCTATGATTGGCAGGTCAGACACTTATCATAAAAAAATACAATGTAAATGTTATGTAAATGTTAAAATGAAACTAGGATAAGGCTCCATTGCGGTTGGAATCTTTGAAAAGAATAGTCCACAAAGCACAAAGCTACTGCGCTTCTTTATTGGTGCATGTAACCCAAATTGCTTTGGTAAATTTTCACCCACTTAAATAGGCTAAGTGTAGAATAATGTAAATTCTGTCCCTTGATCTCCTAGACGGAGCAGAGTAAAGAAACACGGAAAAGGAGCCGGGAAATTAGTGCAGGCAAGGATTAAGGCGAATTTCTGGGATCAAGCAACAAGGAGGCAGTTGGGTGATTTACTGATGATCACATGATTCAAAGAGCATCATTAAGGATATACGGGCGACTTATACAGTACAATAAGATGAGAGGAACAGCAAGAGCGGAAATAATGTTCAGGTGGATGATGCTGGAGGGATAAGCCAGAAGTAATCCCTGTGTTTTTCTTAAACATATTTCAATTGCTTTCCGACTCCTGGAGGGTCAGCAAATGAGTTATATGGCCATCTCCTCAGTTTAACGGCCCTCAAACCAATATACTGATATGAATATTTCAATAAAAATGTCACCATTGCACACATGAGAACTTGTTATGCCATTTTCTTAACAATCAGCATCACTCATTTGAATCAGTGTCATTGTGTATCTTTTTTGGGTAGTAACTTAATGGGGATTGCAAATGCATATCAAAGTACCTGAATATTATTGCTGTAGGAGTGTAAATAATTAAAAGAACAGACAACATATAAAATATTTATGGTACACACTGCAACATCTGCTCTGGAGCTGTTATGGCGTGTCTTTGTGCTGCATCACGGCCACTTATCAGGACAGAGCATTCTGGGTCGCGGGGGTGACGTCGTCGGCACTGGCAGAACTCTTTCTGGGCCTGCCTGAGACGCCGTGATGGAAGACACCCCATAGGCAGCTAAATGCTCTGGTCCTGCTCAGGGAAAGCCATCTTTCATCTCCATCCCGGCACGCTGTGTTTCTGGGAGAAGCCGTTGCAAATTTGTCAGTGTGTAACAGATGGATTTCTACTGGTGGCTGTGGTGTTTGTCTTTGTGGTGTGCGTGCGTGTGTGTGTGTGTGTGGATTATGTTTGTATTAAATATACCAAATGTTTCCCACAATGTAATAAATAACCTGTTATTTTGACGTTGTTGGGGCCATTTTTCTGGTCCCCATAAAGATCTGTGAATGCAATCAAAAAACTAAAAATGCAAAAAGTCTCATATTTTGTTAGGTTACTTATGATTAAGGTTAGGGGTGGATAGGGGTTAAGGTCATCATGCTGGGATTAGAGTTTTCCCCATAGAAATAAATGGAGAGTCCCCTCAAAGATATAATTACCAACCTGTGTGTGTGTGTGTGTGTGTGTGTGTGTGTGTGTGTGTGTTTTGTGGAGCTGTTTCCTTCCATATGATGCTGAAAATCTTTGGACCCAGCAGAGAAAAGCGTCCCTATTTCCCGTCAAGTTCTCCTTAACAATTTTACCACATTCAAGATGTTTTTAATCAAGAGACACAAATGTGATGTTTCTGTTTCAACATGGGCTGTAAGAGGCATGCTGTCCAGGTCTGGCTCTGACTTTGAAATGTTGGGTGGGCTACAGGATTATCTGAGGGGACCAGCGTGGGGGGAGCTTAAGACAGCATGGGTCATGCCAGGTCCATTCTGCCCCCCTTTAGAGTCAGGCTTTGCTGTCCCCCACTCCAAGGCCTTGGAGGGTGCAGATCTAAATTTTTAATAGATGCTTTTTACAATCTCTCACCATTCCTTTATGTGAAAATCAGGAAATTTCTGCCAAAGGGCCTTTAATGTTGGATCTATGGTCTTAGAGTTCACAGTTGTTTGTAGATAAGTAAAAAAAAAAGATTCATATCTCCAGCTCGCAAGCACTGCAGGCATGCTGCGTATTTTCAGATCATTGCGATGGTCAGATGCTTTGTAAATTGCTTATTTTTTCTGCTGTCACTTGTGCTTTGGTCTCATATCAACCACATTCAGCAAAGAGAACCATAAGTGAGAAAACACAGCACAGAAGAACAAAAATCTGTGATTAATCAAGGGCTTGATCCATTAGATTTGAGCTCATTCACTCTCACAGCAATAACGGTGCAGGGCAAGGGGGGATGAATCATGAGGGTGCTTAATATAAGCCTGGCAGGGACCCTCAGATGAGTCTGCAGGTGGAATCCAGGGAGCAGATGGTCTTCTCCCGGACGAGCTCCAGCTGTGAACCCTGGCAGCACGGCTAAGCCCACAGCATGATATAGTTTTTGCCGGCCCCCCTGCCTCGTACAGTACCATGCCGTGGTGATCTCATAACCCCTAACAGTGTCTGCTTGCACAAGTTCACTGTAGCTGAAGTAGACGTCATCTAGCTGAGTTGCACATCTGTGCTGCTCTGGACTAATGTCCCCACATACAGCTGTGGCCTCATAAAATGAGCACACATGACTGTCTTGCAGACTGCCTCACACTCATAACAAAATTTGGCTAAATGAACACCCAAATTAATAGTCAATTATTAACATTGGAACTGAATACCTTTTCCATGACTAATAATAAAATACATAAAGAAGGAATATTGCCCCCCCTGAATATATGGTTTGTTGCCATTATAACAATTCTCCATTTCATGGGTCACTAGGGACATAAATGGAGTAGTGTGACTGATGGGTAACCCTGGGTTTGTATCTCAGTGGATATTAAATGGGATCTTTCAGTGATTGGTATTTCTGATCATCCCCAATAGCCTGATTCAAAAATTATCACAGCTGGTATTGGTATCATTAATATACTGTGCCTTCAATGACAAATCCAGAATGTCCCCTGACAGTCCCCAGGCATCATAATGGCAGGTGCATCATTATTGCGTGATCATTCAGTCCATCCTTCTTGTTGCTGGTCGTTCTGCTCCTCTTATATTCTCAAATTTTCCAAGAATTGTGGTCTCTTCCAATGAAGAGGGTCATGATAAAGCCAACACGAGGCAGCTTCAGTCGGGTCCTTCAGTTCAGGCTTGATTTGCTCCAGGATCCCCTTGTTTGCTCCATTTCAGGTCCATTGAGCACTGAAGTGTAAAGATCTTCATACTCTTCCTGTCCTGATTCTTCATTCTCCACCTTTCACACTGATAAAAAGTTGTAGAACATATCATCTTTTAGACCATTCCTAACTTTCTTCTTAACAGCTAATATTGAAAAAGATACCTTAAACAAATGGTACTTACAAGGACTAACACTTAGATTGTGGTTAATTAATACATTACGTATGAGTGTATTAATACATTATTTGTGCCTCCAAGGGGTAAAGTGTTACCAATCAATATTTTTAAATATTTTTTAAAGGGCCTGTCTGAATGATTAGAAGGAGGAAAATGCAGTAGTACAGCAGGTCCAAATCAGCTCTGACATTGCATTTCATCATTGGGAATGCAGTGTTCATGTTTCTCTGATAAATAAGTACATTAATGGCAAGTAGCACAAGTGAGTAACCATCCATATTCAGCTAAATACATTCTTTTGTTTCCCATGCCTTCTATTCGTAACATATTGGGGCCGGGTTTCCACTATGAGAACTAGAAGTTCAAGGTTAGGTTAGGGTTAGGGAATGATGCCATGAATACTATGCAAAGGGGAAGATTTACCAGAGATTAAATGAGATTAATCGATATTATAATGCTTAGCATTTTCAGTCTGAGTAGAGTATCATCCACGGCAAGCATAAGGCACAAGCTTAATACCATTAAGGCACTTTCTGGGAATTTAGGAGTGGATGCAGAGTAAATTTGCACAGAATAAATGAGAAAGAAAAAGACTCTTTGGAATTTGTTCTTCCTGCTTTCTTGTTTTACTCCTCTGTCTCTCTGTGACTGGGATAAAGGAAATGAAGAAACTTAGTTGACAGAAATTCATTTTCAGCCTCTGAAATCCCTTTAAAATGTCCATCTTATTTATCATGCAATTCAACTATTGGATGTTCACAATGATCCAGCTCAGCAATCAGCCCATTACAAGTTACACCAGAATCGCATAGAATAATTTCAGTAAAATTTGCATTAGAAATATGTTCCTGTGTTAAAATTTAATATTTTTATTGATAGCATGTGTAAGGACAGAAAAAAGGAAACTCAATCGTGCTGATGTACAGAATTATACAGGAAGTGATGTAACAGTACAAATGTTGCAATAGGTTTGGAAGTCATGCTCTTATTGCAAATCATCAATCAGTTTCAGGTTCATTTATGAACGTCGTGAGTCTTTAGAGTCTCAATAATTCAGTTTATTTTCAGATTCCTCTGCTCGCCCACCCTCACTCTGTCCCCTGCAAGAAGGAGACAGGTGGGAGAAGTGACAGCCATGCTGTGTGGCTGGTGTAACAGACTGCATGTCTCAGCACTTATGTGGCTATCAGGATGGCATTGCCTGCCGTCTGGAGAGGCCAGAAGAAGCCAGGGACAGCCAGAAATATAAAGGTGCTGGTTACGACGGGCCTGACCTTAATACTGAGTGGAGTGGGCTAGAATATATATGGCCACTGATGTCACTGAGGTCGGAACATGACGTAATGCTAAGAACCCCTCTAGCTGTGGGAGTCTAATAAAAAAGGGTAAAACCATGATGATAAATGACCTCCATTGTTGGCTGATATAGGGGTCACTTCCCTCCCTCGCTCTGGCCATTTCTCTCCGTTTGTTCCAAATGTAATGAAGACATGAAGCAAAGAACAGATTTATGGAAGCGTTTATCTTATGCTCCGCCTATTTTCTTCTTTACTCTGCTTTATAAAGCTAAATGTATCACGTGCGGTGGATTTAAAGAGACGTGGGCTGGAAGGACATGCTTCAGCTAATCACGCTGGGCTCCTTTGTGTACACTGGTGGTTCAGCTAGCTCCCTTTCCTATGTCCAGCCTCCCGTAGTGCGAGTCCCACAGCACGATCACGCCCTCCATACAGCTGCACAACAGCAAACACGTGCTGGTGCACTACGGAATGTGTGAATAGTAGGTAATGTTCATATTTCTAAATATATGCATGGTTAGGACAAAAGTGCAAGTTTGTGTTTGTTTGTCCCGCTCTACAGTTCTTATATTTAAGCCTCTTGTACCAAATATTGTTTATGGGGCAACATTTCCTTCCTGGAATACTATTTATAGTTACTACTAAATGGAAGATCCTACTGACATACTGTAATTTTCAAGGCGGTGCATGATAATGCCAAACGTTAACCTATTGTGATGCTGTCTGATCATACAATTCCCTTCCTTGGAAAGAGGCTTGGAACCAAGTGCAATAAATGTCATATTTCATAATATAATATTCTCCATTAATAATTAAACCTCTGTTTCCAACAGATACAAACATTTTTCCTGTATTAGCTAAATGCAAATTAAACCTAATGCTGTATACCTAGTTAAGCTCAGTGCCATATATCAGCGACAAAATATTATGATTTTGTTAATAAAACTTTATTATTCTATTGTAAATCTATTAGTTAAAAGCATGATTATTGCATGGTTGTAGCATCGTTTGCTGACCATGTTCTACAGTAACAACTCCCACTCTTTTCATGAATATTCAGACAGTGCTTCTTCTCACAAATTTCTCCTCACGACTGCGGTTCATAATATTATTCATTGCTGCTGTTTTAAAATTTGTGTTTGAGATCTTTTTTTAATATTCAAAGTTATTCAATGGGATTAAAAAATATATATTATTTCTGCTCAGGAAATAAACAAGTAGCATAAGAACCCCAGTGGAGATGCCAGACAGGTTACTAAATCATGTTACTGAATCACTTGATGTGGGGAGTCAGGTGCAATGATTAAAAAAGGATGATTGCTGACTGACTGTGTTCAGGTTACACCTTTCTCTCAGTGTTCAGCAGTACATGAAAGCAGACATGATGATGTAAGCAGTATTCAAACAGTACCCAGCTTTTACAGTGCATTAGTTAACACAACATGATTCTGCTTGCTACCAAGTACTTGTTATTTATCATGCATATTCTTCATAAGCATAACGTGAATCTGCTTTTCACCTGTTGTCCTTAGATAAGAAAAGATTTCAGACTGAGATCCAGAGCTTCAGGCTGGCTAGTAGCAGGAGGCACAGGGCATCATGTTGGGATGTTTGCAGGCAGGAACACAATCACTCTTGTGCTCCGAATGGTCCGATATCCCATGGACTTTAAAATAGCTCACATTGCAGTCATCCTTGGGTTTTAAGAGACTCATAAATGAAGCCTCATTGCAATGCAGAGCCCACCACACACCTCCTATCTCTAAGCTCCTATCATGAATATGCAGCTTTTTTCCCTAGTGATGAATGTTTTTCCATCTCTTTTGGGGATATTTCTGCTTACTACAGTAGCTGTGAATATGAAAAATGAAGGTCTGCCGAACAAAGGTTATTTAGCTCAAGGAAATCCATCACTTCAGCACAGTGCTGCCGGCTATGATCCCTCTCGCAGCTCCCTCAGAACCTGGGTCTTTCAGGTGAGGGCACAGCCTTTGGTTAAAAATGTTAAAGATTTGAAGGGTGCTCTGCATCAACTTTAAGTCCCAGTATATTTATTCCTTTTTAAGATACTCGTTCACTTGGACTTTGAACTGCTTCTGATGCTTTGCACGTTATCATATTCATGTGTGCACAGCACGGATATGAAGGCATAACTCAAAGAGATGAAGTGATGAAAGCCTGGATCATTGTCCAGCTAATTAAAAATTCCCGGTACCTCCCTGCTCCAGCCATATTTTCTGACCTACATAGAGATACATTTCACACATTCTTGGATTATTCTTTGATAACATAAACTAATAAGATATGAAACAGTGTTACGCCTGTACAACACACATATTTTTTGGAGTGAAATATGTAGGTCATGGTGTATTACTGAAAGCTTTTATCAAATAAGACAAGTCAGAAAATCATGCTAACCACTTTCCGAATACTGAAACATAGACCATAACATATTTTACCACTGTACTTGTTCAACCAAAAATCTGGTAATATGCTGTATAACCGAAAGGGTGTTTTTTTTTCCTCCTGTGAATGGAAAGCATATTGTCTTCATTATCAGGTGTCTGTTTCAGTGGAGGACTTTCCCAGGACATTACAGTGACAGTCTGTCTTTCCACTTGGGTAAGATTGTCTGGTGACCGGAGACCGCTGCCCCATGTGGTAAGAGAGCGTCTGGCACTATTTGAGCCTGAACAGTAATTAACAGCAATTCAGGTATTTCCTCAGAGCTCGTCCAGCCTGCGCTGTAGCTACGGAGCAGCAGTTCTCCAGTGCATGCACAGGTGGGCTTCTGAAGCAAACCCGCACGAAGAACTTGGGGACGATTAATTTTCAGGTATGACAAAAATAAACTTTTCAGATACCCTTCAAAAGTTTGTGATAAAGAGAAGCAGGCAAAAGGAGTACGCTGGCAGGTGTCCTCAGATATGCTAAAAACTGTGAAGGGGACGGCTCGACCCAAAAGAGCATTTGGTATGCACAGCAGGGGGGATATTTTAGTTATTATTTTTGGACTTCCTTTTCTTCACACCAAGCGTGTCTCGGACCAAGAGGGCTTGGCAGTGCATTCTGGGACAGGTGTAACTTCTCTGTGTCTATGGGGACAGCTGCTCAAACCACAAAGCCACACAGAGCAAGCGGAAGACACAACAAAGCCTGAAGTTCCTGAAGAGGCACAAACTCAAGGCATCTGTTGAAGTTTATTGTTGTTGCTGGCTGGGCTGGTTAAGGGATTTTGCACTTTTAAAAAGATGCCGCATGTAAGTGTTACTGTATTACGTCTTAACTTCTTGTGGGAAGGAAGGGTCTGCTTGGATCCCTATTGTTGCATATTATGATATGGAAATTCAATAACCATCATTGTCAGTGTGTCTCCTCAGCCTGTTGGCACCTTGGTAGCTCAGCATGGGTTCCACTCAGAAATCCGCATGACTGAACCAAGGCTCAGTTGTCCACAAGTTCTTCTGCGTTTATTCTGACTGCTCTGGTTTTCCATACTGTAGATAGAAACATGCAAACTACCGACACAGAGATTAGAAGCAAACTATCAGCACTGATGGATTGAGGCTGTCCTCTAAGCCTTTGCTATTGTTGTTGTTTTCAGTGTGTTTATGCATCAATTTTCCTTTGATTTTATCTCAGCGTCTCTCTAGCCACTATCAAAACCCATCCCCTAAAACAATTACTGTAGGAATAATGAGCATTCCTAAGGTGAAATGGTGGTATATTTGCCAGTTGTAGAATTACATTGGAATCCTTCTTTTTTCACATCTCATCTTACTCTACGTGGCAGCACACACAGAACAGCCGAGAGCAAAGCAGGAGGTACGAGAACACGGTCAGCCATTTATTGAGTGTATTTCAGGGGCTTAAGGGCCTTGCTGAAGGGCCCAGCGGACATGTGATTATTCTGCAAAGGATGGGATTTGAACTGGCGCCCATCTGACCACAGGCACAGAGGCTCATCCTGAGCCACACACCATCCCCATTATTCAATGCAAGATTGATTGTCAACACACCTCCCTGCAGCACATGCCCTTGTTTACTCATATGTACTTCTGTTAATTGCCATTTGTCATTTTTTTCGTTAATCACAGATGTAATTATTTAATGGATGTATGTATGTACATATGTACATGTATGTATATATGCATGTATGTATCTACGTGCATATATATGTATGTATATATATGTGCGTATGTATGCATGTGCGTATGTGCAAATGTGTGTGTGTGTATATATATATATATATATATATATATATATATATATAGTCACGTTCGGAGGCAGAGCGAGCAGGCAAACAGGCGATTCCAGCCGGGAGTACGGGGTAACGAGGTTTAATAGAGGAAGGACAGGCACAGCTCGAACACAGCACATGACACTACGTAACACCACAATGACTAATCTGGGGATGACTGACTCTGACAAGGACTAAATACACTGGACAAGCTGAGGGAAACGAGCAACAGG
>JAODJU010000040.1:18705260-18719278 GCA_026776725.1 Gnathonemus echidnorhynchus | reverse complement strand
CAATTTATATTAGGTCAGCGTTCACGGTTCGACTTCTGATATTCAGATCGAGTTCTAGGTCAAACTGGTTTGTTCAATTTTCAAGAAATTTGAGTTCTAGTGAGTTCGAGAACCGAGGTACCACTGTGTGTGTGTATGTGTGCGTATGTATGTATGTGTATATATATATGTATGTAGGTATGTATATATGCATGTGTGTATGTGCATATGTATGTATTTATGTATATATACAGTGGTACCTCAGAACTCTAACTTAATCTGTTCAGAACTCTGGGTCGAATCCTAAAAATTTGAGTTCTGATTGAATATGTATATATGTAGGTATGTATGTATATATGCATACATGTACCTATGTGCGTATATATGTAGGCATGTAAGTATGCATGAATTTGTCTCCAAGTGATGAAAGGCCTTTCCGTTGCTTTTTGCCCTTTTCTCTCTTCTAATTTTACCCCAGTGAAACTGATGGTCATGATATTAAACACCCTCTAGCAGTCTAGCTAAACTTTCACATTCGGTTCAGCATTACTTAGTGGGGAACATACACAGGGCTCCTTTTTGCTGTTCTTAACTCCTTCAGGGTGACCTTGGGCTCCGGTAGGCATTTCAGGCGTTTCCTCTAAATGAGTCACACAAACAGGGTTCAGTGTGAGCAGTGCAATAAATCTATATATCCTAGACTAAATGTCTTTATTTTTAGAAAGTCTCACTTCAAGTTGTCTCCTTTTGCATTCCCTCTGCCTCCCTGCTGGCATCAGTGCATGTATGGTTCATTGTTATTTATATTGTATATATTTATTGGCACTTGCAGTTTTTCATTGCCATGGAAAACCCAAACATGCGGATCGTCGTTTCAAACCGTTCCATGTAGACACAGTTAAATGTATATATGTAAATCTGCAGACTGCAGGGAAGTCAAAATATGCTTGGGTGAATCACTGCTTCCCAATAGCTGAGAGCTGATGTTTTGCCAGGAAGGCCTTTTGATGATTAAATTCACTCTTTTGCAGCTTTCCAGAGCTGCAAGCCTTTGCATGCAGACACAGTAGGCATTGCTCTCTCATCCCGCATCGATGTTTTGCAGCTGTTGTTATGCTCACAGCTTTTTTTTGCATGATGCCCCCTGGAGATTTCCTTTCACCGTCTCACATCGCAGGAGACTCGCAGGATATTTAGTACTGCCTGCTTCCCACAGCACAGGACTTTGCTGGCTCTGTAAAGATCTGAAAGGTACTTGTTCCTTAAGAAGGTGAAGTTGATGCAGACCTTCACATAATAGTGACATACCATCCTCGCCCGGTGCTGCTCACCATAACGGGATGTTTGGACACGAGCTTTGATCAGCTATGTGAGAAAGGGCTCTCTGTTGGATGACAGCTCAAACAGACCATGATTGGTGCTGGCAGGCATCTGGTGTACTTCATTTGTCCATTGCAAAAAATCAAGACTAACCTTAGAAAAAGAGGGAATAGACAAACTTCTTAAAATTGACTGATCGATGCTCTGTTGCAATACCCCACTCCCCCTGACAGCATTCCCACCCCCGCCCTGATTGGTATGTTTTCCCACTGGCTCCCTGCACTTTGATTAGAATATTATTGATGTTCCATTGTTTATCATTCCCTCTCATTTCTCTTTCGACTCCAAAAATATCTCCGATGGCCCCCTTTGGGGGCCCCCTATCCATGTCAGCCTAGGACCCCCAGAGAAGTTAGCCCACCCCTGCTGGAGGCCCGGCACATTTACCTGCACAAACACACATACTAAACCTGGCTATTAGCTGGTGAGCTGAAGAAGGTGTGTTTGAGCCGACTGGCACTCCAGGATCTGAACTGGGGAAGCCTGGAATAAGAGATTCTTTTCATGCTCCCTTTTGAGTTCCACTGAGGGAAGATGCAATTCAGGGCCAGTTCTTCTTGTTTTCGAGTGCCACAGTTCAATTTTCTCAATACTGTTAAATAAAATCCCAGGGAAACAAAATTAGTACCAAGGACCATATAGCATATTTGAATGTATTTTCTAAATTCAATGTAGTTTAATGAAATCAAAATCACCTATACATATATTTCAATAGGTGTAATTTTGTGAGCTTGGCTTAAGCAAAACACTGCATACAGTTAAAAATAAAGTAGGATACAGCTGAAAACTTTAATATGTGCTGAATCAGGCTGTACTACACGCTCATGGAGCTTTTGTAAAAAACAATGTCTGCAACACTTTCTACTTGTCACATGTCGTCGTATCTTTCTGGGAAATCTGCTGCTGTGCCAAGCACACTGAATGTTCTCTGCTAAAGTTTTCTGCTCACACATCTTTTTTTGGCTTGTAATGAAAGCAGCCCTCCTGGTTTGTTAATCGTGTGTAAAATTCATTCATTGTATATGGTAAGAATAAAATTAGAACTTTATTTTAACTGAACTGCAAAATAATTTTTGAACTAAATAGCGAATAATATTTACACTCTAGTAATCAAAATCCACTTTCGTTGTTATTGGTTCTCAAGCTCATTCTTTGGGAAGAATGGAAAACACTTTGAAACCGAGTGGATTTGGACAATCACTTTTTCTCTTTGTTTATTGTCTTTGTGCTAGGGGTTATTGTTTTGCAATATCTTTTTGATTGCAATTGATTCTTTTTTTTAATTTAATAAACTTCCTTTGAAGTTTTTTTCCACCAAATCTAAAGAGTAAATGTTGTACACCTGTGCTCTGAAATTATGCAAATTATTCTCTGGCTGAATATGTGATATACACCGATCAACCATAACATTAAACCATCTGCTTAATATTGTGTAGGTCCCCCTTGTTCCACCAAAACAGCTCTGAACCATCAGAGCATGGAGTCCACAAGACCTCTGAAGGTGTCCTGTGGTATCTGACACCAAGACATTATCAGCAGATCCTTTAAATCCTATAGGTTGCGAGGTGAGACGTCCATGGATCAGACTTGTTTGTCCAGCACATCCCACAAATGCTGCAATCAGATTGAGACCTTATGAATTTGGAAGCCATGTCAACACCTTAAACTATTTTTCATGTTCCTCAAACCATTCCTGAACAATTTTTGCTGTGTGGCAGGGTGCATTACCCTGCTGAAAGAGGCCACTGCCATCAGGGAATACCGTTGCCATGAAGGCGTGTGCTTGATCTGCAACAATGGTTAGGTAGGTGGTATGCATCAAAGTAACATCCACATTAATTCCAGGATCCAAGGTTTCCCAGCAGAATATTGCCCAGAGCATCACACTGTCTCCTCCAGCTTGCTTTCTTCCTATAGTGCATCATTGTGCCATCTCTTCCCCAGGTAAAAGACATGCACACAACCATTCACATGATGGAACAGAAAACGTGACTCATCAGACCAGGTCACCTTGTTCCATTGTTCCTTAGTCCAACTCAGATGCTCACATGTGCACTGTAGATGCTTTCAGTGGTGGAAGGGGTCAGCATGGGCACTCTGACCGGTCTGTGGCTACGCAGCCCCATATGCAGCAACCTGGATTGCACTGTTTGTTCTGACACATTTCTATCACAACCAGCATTAACTTTTTCAGCAGTTTGTGCTACAGTAGCTCTCCTGTGGGATCGGAGCAGACGGGCTGCCCTTCACTCCCCATGTGCATCAGGGAGCCTTTGGCAGCCATGACCCCATTGCTGGTTCACCAGCTTGGCTTCCCAGGACCACTTTTAGTAGATACTGACCACTGCCTACCAGAAACACCCCACAAGACCTGCCATTTTAGAGATTCTCTGACCAGTCGTCTAGCCGTCACAATTTGGCCCTCGTCAAACTCACTCAGATTCTTACGCCTGCCCATTTCTTCTGCTTCCAACATGTCAACTTCAAGAACTGACTGTTCACTTGCCTAATATATAATCGCAGCCTTGACAGGTGCCATTGTAACGAGGTAATCAATGTTATTCACTTCACCTGTCAGTGGTTCTAATATTATGGCTGATTGATATAGTTCCAGAAGCCAATATATTTTTATATTGTACAAAATCCTGCAATAGTTGCACAACACAAGGATCTTTTGATACTGGGTGAGGCCGACCAATAGCATACCCAAAGTTTAAATATAGATGAGCCAGGACTGTCTAAATCACAGGCGTGTCCATATCACACCTGCCCAGAGTACAGCTCCACCTCCCAATGTACAAATCACACCTGGCTGGAGCACAGCTCCAACACCTAATGTCCAAGTCACACCTGGCCAGAGCACAGCTCCACCTCCTTATGTCCAAGTCATACCTGGCTGGAGAGCAGCTTCACCACCTATATTGTTAGCCTTTTTTTTTTTTAAGTCCCAAACTTTAGTAAAAGATTGAAAAAAAATGAAAGGTTTGTGAACGATCAGTTTTGCACTAAAAATCATCAGCTTTAATGTTAATTTTCATTAATAGCTCTGAACAGTCATTATTGTCTCCAGAGGACTAGATATTCCTACACAATGCCTTGAATTCTGTCCTGTTATTGTATTTTAAATCATTTTGCTCACCGTACTGTTGCCAGAACTTTACGTTCTTGCTAGACTATGTTGGTGGTAAGACCTGTGTAAGAAGCAATCTGTGACTAACTTGATATGTTAATGCATTTTCACAAGGACATTTTGAATGAATAAGCAAGAACATTACTTGTAGTGGTAAACTCTTTTGATATATTTTTAAGTTTCATTTATGTTTCAAAAAATTCAAGTATCATTTAACCATACAATAAGTACAATACTCATATCAAATAAAAAACATAACATAACGACAAAACAACATAACGACAAATTAAAATACTGTATCTTTAATAATAAATAATAATGCATTTTATTTCTGGGCGCCTTTCTAAAACCCAAGGTCACTTTACATAGTCCATAAAAGACAAGCAATAAAAACAAATATAAAAAAAAGATAACAGAAGACTGTGATCGTTCATAAATACATATGATAGCCATTAAACTGATGTACAGGGTGGCTTATTCAGGAAATCCCCCCCCGTACTTCAGTCCTTCAGTCTTAATTAACCATTAGGTACTGTATACCCACAACAAAGTAAAACGTACTGAATGATTTAATCTGAATCTTTATAAATACATAAGAAACTTCAGTTTAATACTCATATATTTTCTCATATGTAGTTTGTTAAATTAATACTGGACTGTTTGTTTCACTGTTCTTTCATTTTCCTTGTCATTATTTTTGAACTGGTTTAACAGGAGGTTCCTCACCATCATCAGGACTGGTTTTGCATTAGCTAATGGAGAGTTGTAATAAATATTTAGCATATAAACACATTTTCCTAGGTGTACTTCTGGTATATCTATCTATCCCACCATGCTTTGCATGCGCAACACTGACTAATGTTCAGTTTGATCATTTGGTTTCTTTATTTGTTATTTATTTGATGATACACGTATCTTTATTAATGGTTATATCGAGTGTGTGGTTCTGTGTTTGGACTTTGCTGTTGTCATATGCTGTTTGTGCTGACCATTACCATGATGATGATATTGCCCAAAGACAACTTGTATGTTTGAAGTGTATGCTGAGTGGGTGGAATATTAAATGGTGCCAGTCTTATTATGGAGATTAAGATTTGCAGGTCAGTTTACATTGTACATTTATTCGCTGAAAGCTCATCTTCAAATGCTTTTATAAATGCATGGCTTTAATCATTAAAAATAGACGAGTACAGAAGTTCAATAAATAGCTTATCATTCATGACTAAGGGAAATGTTAGAATAATACTTTTAATTAAACGTAACTATTTGAAATCCACTGTCATACACCACACATGAAAAAGCTGTGGTTTATGCACGAGACCACTGGTTGCCTGTGTGGCAAGGCACAGTTAAAGGGCACCCAAGGAAGTATTTACCAAACCAGTGCCAATTAACCCCAAAAGGTATTCAGGTTCATTATACCAAGCAGCAAAAAATGTGGTGCCATCCATTTAATCTTTTATTAACAAAAGAATAAACAAAATACATAATCCCTCCCCAAAAAATAAATATTTAGAGCTGGGGCTCAGTGATGGAAAGGTGGGCCAGCCAGAAAAATGTAAGCATCCCCCGCAAAAGACACTACATAGCTACAACCACAGCAAAGCCAAACCTATGCTGCACTAATGAAGACTGCACACAGCAAAGGAAACATTACCACCTGAAGGACCAGCACCCTGGGCTCTCCGTTCTAAGAAGCAAGAACGAAATACACCAGTGGTAGGGCTACCCACACAAAACACCTTACGGCAGGTTACCCCCAACCACTGATGATCAGCAGCTAGAGAGAAAAAGAGACCTCCAACCAGCAGTCTAACAAAAGGAAAAAAGGAAACCCAGCAACAGATAACAGATAACGATACAAAATAAAAATGGAAACGTAAACCCCAATCAGTAAATTCACAACTAAAATAACAACTACAAAGGACTAATATAGTCAGGTCAACATAATCCACTTGCCCACAGCAAATGAGGCAAAGCAGCAGAAGCAGAGCATGCAAAGCAGCAGCAGAGGAGGCAAAGCAGCAGCAGCAGAGCAGGCAAAGCAGCAGCAGAGCAGGCAAAGCAGCAGCAGCAGAGCATACAAAAGCAGCAGTGTCCTTGCAGTATAGCTAGTGACATTAATGGTTCCTCAGCCAAATGGCTAGACACCACCCTATATCTGCAGTTCCAGTGACACAAAATAAAACCTCAAGATAAAAGCAAAAAAAAGGATAAAAAGTCACTCACACTATTATAGACAATATACCAATCAGAAATGTGTACTGGCTCAGGGAAAAACAAGCCCAGGTATTGTTGGCTAATACCAAGGATTACCTGAAGCAAAACATCCATCAGCTACATACAGTCAAATACAATTACGCTAAAAAAAAAGAAACTGAGAGGACTTACCAATCGCATTCCACCAAACAGGATCCATGCTATGTGGATCTACAGAATCAGAAGCGCTCTGTGAAACTGTAAGAAAGTAAACAAAGCAACAAGGAAAGAAATGTGAAAGAACCCTCCATACCTGTGACAATAGTGGAAGTCGGGTAACTGAAAGTGGAACATGCCCTCAGCACCAGATGTCCTAAACAACTGAGTTATACAGGGTGCCCACAAGTTAGAGACAATTGCATAAACCAGCCAAAAATATCCATTCTGCTACAATGTACCCCACTTTTTACATACGGCCTTCAACAGGGTACAATGGACATGCCTAATTTGTGTCTGGATATTTACAGGTGGAATAATATATACAGCTCCACCCCTTTAGGCACTTTTAGGGTTTGATATACCACAGGGCTCCACAAGTCTTGGATTTTATGACATTGTTTTGCAATTACACAAAAATACTAACTGGCCCTCCCTCAGTAGACTGTCTCCGATGTGCTTATCATATTTCTTCTTCCTGCGCTCTGTGGCAAACTTCAGTCGCTCCCTAGCCCCTTCAAAACCCAACTGCAGTTGGGTCTTTTGCTCTTGAATTCACTCATGAATGTGTCTGCTAACAGGATTCATGACTCTACTCACCAGAAAATCAACTGGTAGCCTAGGCTCATAAGAAAAAAAGGAGACTTACCCATTGCCTGATGAGGAGGGTTGTTAATAACAATAAAGTATCTGTGCCAGACACAAATTCCAGTCTGTCTTCCAAGACACAGACAGAGTGCACAGCAAGTTATGGAGGGTCTTGTTAAAGCATTCATATTGGGCATTGCCAGCTGGGTGGTAAGGAGTGATGCAAGAATTCTCAATTCCATAAAGACCACAAAGCTGCTGGATAAGAGAGCTCTTGAAATTGTAGACCTTGTCTGAATGTATCTGGGCAGGAACAGAATGGAAAACCATTCTGCCACCAGAACCTGAGCCACAATGCTGACACGTTGATCACTGGTGTGGACAGCCAGTGTGTACTTGCTAAAAACATCAATCATTACCAAGACATTTTCTAATCCAGTCTGGGCAGGTTCCAACATGGTGTAATCAATAGCCAGAATGTCATTAGGCCGTGAAGCCAACAAATGTCCCATAAAACTACATACCGCTGAATGAGTATTCTTGGCAACTTAGCACCTCTCACACACCTGACACCAGTGTGCCACTTCAGAGGACATACCTGGCCAGTAACACTGCTGGCGCAATAGTTCCAGTGTCCTATTTACCCCTTGATGGCCATGTTCCTGGTGAACCTATGTGAACACCATGTTCTTTAAGGCACCAGGCAATAATAGCTGAAATACAGCTTCAGCACAATCAGGGCAAAAATCCTACCAATACAAGGTCCCATTCTTCTCAACCAGGTTGGCTCATTGTCTCAGAGTAACACCAATTCAGATCGCAAGAGCCATTTCCATTCTTCATTACTGGGACATTGCTTCCGTTTCCAAAAGATTTCCTGAATAACTGGATCGGCCTGCTGGAGAGCATAAAGATAACGTGCAGAGCAAGGAAAAACTGAGGCAATTGCTCGGATTACATAAGGCTTTTCCAACTGAAGGGATCATTGTAAAGTGTTAGGGAGTGAACTTCCATGAACCATGGCTTCCACTTCCTGTTGGCCTGGTAGGTACTGGCGAGAGAGGGTGTCCACATTCTTGTTGCTATTTTATCTCAAAGTAAAAGGATGCGAGTTGAGCCACCCAATGTTGTTCAGTAGCACCCAGCATAACAGATGACAAATAACTAAGTGGGTTATTATCGGTGTAAACAACACACTTGAGGCCCAAAAGGATCTCCCTCAACTTCTCGGTCATGTCCTACTTGAGTGCCAGAAACTCCAATTTCATTTAGATATAATTCAAGATATTGCACTTCGGGGGCCTCAGGCCTCGCCTGGCAGAGGCAGTTGGCCTCACCCTGCCTCCTTGATTGTGGGAGAGCACTGCCCCTAGGCCACCATGGCTCGCATCTACCTCCAAGATGAAAGCTAAGGAAAAGTCAGCATGGGCAAGCACTAGTGCTATAGTAAGCTTGCGAAATTTGCGAAATAAAGCGAAATTTCTATGGTACTCCTCCCAATAACACCCTGCACTACCTTCCTAGACTTAATATTCTCCCACTCTGCCACTAACCTACTGTATGTAAAAGGGCTTCCAACTTGGAAAAACCTTCTACTAAGCAACAGTAATAACTGGTAAACCCCAGAATAGACTGCAGCTCAGAGATGGTAGTGGGAAGCAGCCAGTTAGTTATCACCTCTGTCTTGCCTGGATCTGTGGAAATACCCTTATCTGAGATCATATGGCCCAGATACCGCACCTCCTGTTGGAAAAATGCACATTTGGAGAGCTTCACCTTTTAACCCACCTGTTGAAGCAGACCCAGCACCACATCCATCCTCCACAGATGTTGTTCCACGGTGGAAGAAAATAAAAAAACAATATCATCAGGACAGAGGAGCAATAAGTGGCATTACAAATGGGTGCATTACAAAGCCTAAAGGGTATCCAATTCCACTCAAATAATCAAAGTGGAGTGTAAAACGCAATCTTGGGTGTGTCCTCCTTGGCAACTGCGACCAGAATGTACCCACTGGCTAAGTCTAGAATAATAAACCAGCGAGCACCTATCAGTGTGTCCAGGAATTCCTGAACACGTGGTAGAGGAAACACATCCTTCCTTGTCTTATTATTCAATTGCCGGTAGTCTATGTACATGCACAGATGACTTTCCTTCTTTTTAACAAGAACAATTGGGGAGGCATAGGGACTGCAATTCTCCCAGATCAACTCTAGCAATTGATTGAGATGTTCTTTTACCACCTCATACTCAAACAGCAGTGTACACCTATAGTGTTGCCTGATGGGGACATCATCTAAAAGAGGAATATCTTAAGCTATCTAATTTGTACAACCCAAGTCCCTCATGAGCTGAGGAGACCGTGGTGTACCTCCTAAGAAGGGACCTCCCTGACCCTGCTCTTCAGTGGGCAATGGAGACAAATCCAAGGCCTCTATCTGATACTGCACAGCCAGAGAAACTGATTGAGATGCCATTTTCACAACACAAGATGGCACCTCAGTAACATTGGCAGGCAAATTGACCATATAAACATGATCCAATTACCCATAATGCGATTGGTATCCAGTAGGTATGCCAGAGAATGGAGGTTCAAACAAGACATTGGCACCTGAGTATTGCCCTGAACATGTTGCCGCTACCAACTTTATCAGGTCATCCACCAGAAGGATAAGCTGTTTGGAAAATGGATGGATGGAGATTAATCCATAGAAAAATAGTAGTTAGTGGCAGCCCTACTCTTGATAGCATCTATGGACCACATTCATCCCCAAAACATCAGGGAACTGAGAGAATAGACCACCTGGAGGGTCCTTGACCACCAATACCCCACATTGTGGATTTAACTTACCACAAAACTCAACCTCCAACTCTAGGTAACCAATGTAAGGGATAGCTAACCCATTGGTTGCCCCAGGCTACAACCAGGGACAAGACTGGGGGCGTTCCTGACCTCATGGCTCAAAGTGATGAAGAGAGAAGTTTTTCAGTTATTGTAGATACCATAGACCTAATGTATATCAAGCAAGGCACTATAACCCCACCCAAGACCACATCTAAATGTGGACAAGATGACATCAGCTTAGAAGCATCCCTTAAACTCTTTGAGACAAACTCTGATCCAGTGGAAGCCCCACCTAAACTGTGGCTTTGCAATCCGGTGGACGCTAGTTTTCTGAAACCTGAGCTAGGCAAAACTCTCCTCCAGAGTGTGGGGGTATATGTTAGGTCTGGGAACAGGGAGGAACTCGAACCCTATTGCATTCCCTTGCAATATATCCAGGCTGCTGACAGTGTCTACATATGATGGGACCACTACAAAGTGAACGACTGTGCTGATGAGAGTTCTATAAAAGAGCAACACATTGAGTTAAAGCTGATGGGACAGAATGACTTCGGTGCCATGTACCACCTGGCAAACCTTCCTGTTCGCACCCGATTGCCTCACCCCAAACTTCAAGTAGGGTGACAATAGGCTGCCTGCATACCATCTCTTTTAACTCATGATGAAGGGCACCATCAAGAACATGCTCAACACACTGGTCCCTCAGCATTCAGCATTTAACATATCACTATGCACATGCTGCTTCACTTTCTCTACAAGGCTCATCAAAACAAGCAGGAACACTTGCAGAGTCTTGCCTTCTTGTTGCATTCTGGAAAAGAAAGCCTCCTGCAAAGTTACATATAACTCTGAACACCCATATAGCTCCTGTAACAGAGTAATTATCCAGGCTGGGTCCCCCTGTTCTGCACTAGAGCAGTATTTTATCCTGTCACGGGCTTCCCCTTCCAGGTGATCAAACAGAAAAAAAGCTTGGTCAGATATAGATAAGTGCCAAGCCGTCCTGCATGTTCATACTTCCTCAAGCCACTAATTCAAACCTATACCAGATCGTCCTCTGAACAAAGGGCACTTCCAATCCCGAGGCACAAAAACCAGAGGTAATACTTTAATTAAGGCCATGTTTTTAGTAATTTATAAACACATTCATAACAAATAATAAGCCATTCATGAAGCATTATAAACAGGGCTATAAATATTTTCCAAAAGCCATAACATATTAAAGTGAGCGCAGACGAGGGAAGCACTCAAGTACACGACTAACAAGGGAACAAACAAGAGGCAGCAGGGAGCAGTTAATATGAGGACAGGAACGAGAGGTGAGACAAATGAGCCCCAGGTGTGGTTCATTAGGGCCACGTTAGGGAGGATACAGGAGGGGCAGATAGGCTGGGCGTGACATCAATATAAACAACTGCAGTAAAGTAACTGAAGTAGCAAGGAAAGAACTGTGAAAAAGCCACCCCTGCCCCCCATACCTGTAACAATAGCGGAGGTCAGGTAACTGGAAGTGGAACATGCTCTCCGTGTCAGATGTTCCAGACAAACGCTACTAACTAATATAGGGTGCCTGCATCGAAATCAGCTGATTACTGCACAAGTTAAAGACAACTACATAAACCAGGCAAAAACATCCATTCTGCTACACCTGTTAATATGATCAACAACAGCTGAAGGTACACATGCACACAATATGGAAGATACATGTGCAGTGAAGGGCTTAGTGAGGCCACAGAAATTGTGCTGTGCTTGACAACAGACCTCTTGTACAGTATGCAGCACTTGTTTTACCCCAGATATAATGAAGTCCATGCTGGCAGAAATGGTCATCAAATTGCCTCATCTGTCTATGGAACAGAAGAGCCACATTGGTTAGCACACCATCTGACCAGCCAACTGTAATTATGCGTGTAATTTAGGGTGAGGGGGTGAAACCTTTTCTCACTATTCCTGTCACACTTGTGTGCTGCTGTAGTCTTCCTAAAAGCAAAGACAGGGAGACTGGGAAATCAATAGCACTATAGCGTTTTCATGCATATTGAGATATGTTGTTATTGTCCATCTTAGTATAAATCTCATTTTTAGGAATTGTGTATTTTCAGAAAGTAAATTGTATGTACCACATGATATATAAGGAAAGTTTTTTGTTACAAACTAATCAGGGTTTTTTGAAAAGCATTACAATTACAATAATAGTTGTATTTATCAATTCATGAAAAGAACTGTTAGGTGCCTAATTTATATCTGTTATAGAGAGAGGGGCGATTAGCATAAAAATGATTTTGCGCTGTCATACACGAGCTGAAAAAGACTTTCATGAATACATCTGTTTAAACGACAGTCCATGTGGACAACAAATAAGTTTACAATAAATGATTTTCGAGGGTATAGTTGGATATTGTCGCTGTTCTTAGATTTTTATGGAAATGCAGTGATGTATATTGCATCAGCTCTGGGTAATCGGATGGGCCGCCTTCAATCATATGTCTCATTACTATTCTACCGCACAAAGCAGTCTTCCACTTACAGCAATTTATGCCCATTTTTAAAAAAGTTTCACCTCTGAATCTTCACACCTGCATCTCACAAGACATGTTACAGCATGACTCCCCTGCCAATCAACCCCCAAGAACACGTCTCACCGTGGAGACATGCATCCATATTTGTTTTAACCCCTGGCGCTCTCCTGTTCTATCCCCTAAGACACCCCTAATCGAAACAAAATATAAATGGTATATCCTTGATGGGGTGCCAGTCCATCACAGGGTAAATGTATATTATAAAATAATAACAAAATAGACTCAGTGGCTATGTTTTTAGGTATATCTGCTCATTAATGCAAACAATTAATTGTTTATTCAGTCTAGTGTGTTAATCATTAGACTGAATACACATAGCAAGCAGAGTCGAGAGGTTCACTTACAGTATTGTTCATCTAAGCATCAGAATGACTAAGATGTCTGAGATAAGTGATTTTAAAGTGGTGTGATTGTTGGTGCCAGATGTGTTGGTGCCAGCATCTCAAAAACAGCTGCTGGAATTTTCACACACTGCAGCGTTTAGAGTTTACAGAAAATGGCACAATTAACAAGAAACATCCAGTCAATGGCATTTCTGTGGGAGAACACATCTTGTTAATGAGTGAGGTCAGAGGAGAATGGCCAGACTCCTCAGCTAACAGGAAGGCTACTAGTGTAAAATTAACAGCTCAGCACAACAGTGGCATGCAGAACACACTATACCCTTGAAGTGCTTCTGGAGGAAAATATCTAACTGGGAAGAACTTCTGTGAAAGACACTGCTGGTGCCATTCACTCTAATGACAGATGTTGCTATTAGGCAGTGGTGTCACATCCAAGCCAGAATCAATCTCAGACGTCTTCCACGCCCATCGCTAACATCTGCAGTCACTCTTTCAGTCTACTTAAACTCTCTCTGATCGATGCTTCTTGCTCAGTTTGCTCATATCTATTTCTGGCTTGGTCTTGGACTTGCTTTTTGATTTTGCACCTGATAGTTTTTAACATCGTATTTTTTGCATGTGAATTCGGGCCGTCGAATTGGAGCAACATTGAAATGTTGTCTTTGTATTTTTAACCTCGTATTTTTGCACGTGAATTCAGACCATCGAATTTCCGATGCATATTTCCAATGCATAAATATTCAATGTTAGAATTTCAG
>JAODJU010000040.1:18657314-18676166 GCA_026776725.1 Gnathonemus echidnorhynchus | reverse complement strand
GGGGGGGGGGTTACAACCCCCCATCCCCCCATAGTTTACACCGTCCCTGGAAGTATAACTGGGGGAATGGGACCAATTCTTCATTTTCAAAATATTTGTCATTGTGAAACGTTAGTTAAATAACTGATCAGTGACGCACATCGGCTGTCACCAGTACAGATCACGTCTGCATCTCCTGATGTATATCCGATCTCCGTTTCACATTGCCTAATATACATGATGACCAAGCAAGTAGGCTACAATGACTTTGACAGATTGCAAGAAAAGCTGCGATAAAACTGTCACCGATTTCAAAATCGTTTGAAAAATTAGCATCTTTTTTTTTTAGTTTAATCACTATGTAACTCTATCCTTGCACTTAATAACTAACAAAAAATACGAAATCCCCTAACATTTTCCCCCGGCAATAAAAGCACTCTCTCGGCAATGAGATAGTTTGTTTTACTCAGGCGCCATTGCACCAAAATCGATGACATTTTATAAAATAAAGATCCGATTAGAGACGCCCTTTCTGCTAAACCACTGCACCTTTTATCGGTTTATAATTTGATTTCTTAATTTCTCTACTCTACCGAAAGTCTCCTCTATTTAAATAGAAATGTAGCTTATATCGTGCATCGAAGGGTCTCACCCACCCCAAGCCGTGTAGTGTCAAGTTTTTGATTGAGCACAAAAAGTATATTTCATATTCGTTTATGACGATTCCTGGGCTTATGTTTTGTAATACTTAACAATAAAAAGTGCTGTGTGCTTTTGACGTTTTTTTGTCATTCATTCGTTTATTCTTCATTCGTGCCTTTATAATATAATGTAAGTTACGATTTATATTCATTTCGGAGCAGGAACGCAAACACTTCACATTTGTTTCAAACAACAGACTTGAAGACGTCCGGAATCTTTCCCATAATGCCATCGTTTCCCACCAAGAAAGACAAAGTGCGTCTTTTTAATTTCCCTGCGATCACAGCGCGCCCTTGATGCGCCTTTCTGAAAGTGTCATCAATCTCCCGACCGGTGCCCTCACGCTGCCCTTCTTACAACTAGTAGGGGATGAGAGGTCTGTTTGGACTGGCAAAATGGGTAAAAATAATTTTAAAATAGCCCTATAAAAAGCCATGCATTTCAAATATTCATTTGAATTTTGCCTTGTGGTGTCTATGGTATAAGATATGGGCAATGATTATACGTTAGTATTAGTATATAACTATATAATAATAATAATAATAATAATAATAATAATAATAATAATAATAAGAAGAAGAAGAAGAATAAAGTAGGCCTATACAACAACACTATATTGTAGTAGTAGCAGTAACAATAATAATAATAATAATAATAATAATAATAATAATAATCGTGTGTACTCTGGAAGAAACGCAAAGTATAAATCCGTTTAGGGTACATATCATCTACTGGGGCGAAGCAACTCACGCCGGTACTTCGGTCCGGTATCCCTCCAGGTGCTGCCATCAGCTTGGTGGTGTTAAGTCCCACCAAGGAGGGCAGCGTCTGCGACATCCAGTTGGTGATCATGGCCATCGTGCTGAGCACAACCCCGATCTTGAGTAAAGGCACCGACATCTCTGCTTTCTTTGTCTCACCCGAAGCTTCATTCTACACACTCCAGCGGGGAGCTCTGTTGGCAATCCATACTGCCGGGAAAAGCGTGCAACAACAGCCGTGCCCCGACTTCGGATGCTCCTGCCTCGGACATAGCTGACGAACAATCACGGGAGACTCTGCTCTGAACGGCGAAATGCCCCGGCGCAGTGCTAAGAAACGGAGCTCCTGTCCTGCAACAGCTGCACACGCGTAGTGAGGCGTAAAGGCAATAGTATCCCAACCCCCTCCTCCTCTGGGTGGAAAACTAGCAGTTTATTAGCCTACGTAAAAAAAAAAAAAAAAAAACTTGATCCGCCCCTGGCTTCTTGCACTCGGTGAGAGATTGCAAGAATGACTACAAGCTGTCGAGGATGGATGAAGAGGAGGTGGTGCTCGGGATGTATATATGACGAGGCGCAATGTGATGTCAGAGACGCCCTTCATGTGCCACTTGGGAACCTTTGCCTATGCCTTTAAATTTCCCTTTTAAGTGTCCGGATCATTCGATCGTAAACTAGGAGCAGAGACAGCCCGTGCTGCTCCTGCGGTATTGCAGACTACACGCATGTCATCCCCGCTCGTTAACCGAGACAGTAAGACAGTATGCAACGTCCCGTCTGACGCCAATTCAGAACTCGATACATCACATCTGCTTATCATTATTGTAGGGCTAAAATATGAAGCAGACTACTCGAGAACCATACGCCATGACCATTCTTAATAGCAATATCGTTCATATATGTTCTGTTTCCAGATGTTTTTTCTATGATCAATACATGCACATACCAAAAAGTTTGCTTTTATATGCACAAATGTTTCGATATGCATTACATTTGTAAACTCTAACGAAGCGCGTATTGAAAAAAATGGTAGTGATAATTCCTCTTTATCGCCAGGAATCACCTGTGTAAAGTATAACGTGAGATTTCATTGACACAACGACATTGCTTTGTTCCGCGATTTAAAACAAATACTCTAGCGCCACCTTGTAGCCATACGTGGTATTACAACTGCTGACGCACAGTAAATTGGGGGAACAATGCCCGACGCGACACCTTTCATAAACAGCTGAAACAGCGTGTTCAGTGTTTCGCCAAAAAAAGCCACGTTGCTAAATAAGTCGCAAGGGCAAACGCGATATTTAAAATGGTCACGTTTCATATCAAGCAAACCACATTGGTAAATGAGAGTGAAGACAAGGATTGAATCCTTTTCACCAACTAGTACACAAAGATAATTTCTACATCGCTGAGTTTTAATAAATAACAAATACTGTTTTAATAAAGTGTGGTTTCCCACAAACTACGCCTAATTTCAACAGTCACCGGAGAGGTAGTAAGCTCAGGCAGAAACGTACTGTTAAGAGATGCTCTCTCTGTTACAACAAAAATAGGTCACATGTATATAATCTGAAATTGGCTGTTTTCTCCTAACGGATAAAAGAGCAACATTGTTAGATTCATCATCTATTTTGCAAGTATGTTGTTTTATTTTTTGTTGCTAGGCGGATACATTTCCTATGGAATGCTGTAGTTAGTAGCAGCAAGTTTTAAAATTTGCATCCTGGAAACTGTATTCTTTTGTCTTGTCGAGATAACCATAAAGTTTTTCTGATGGCTATGTGTCTTTTCATCAATATCCATTTAATAGTTGGTTTTCATTTAAAAACGACAATTAAGCCTGGCTCCCATCTAGGTAGTGCCCCACCTTTGTGCCATATGCTACGTGGGACAGGCTCCAGGGCCCCCGCCCCTGACCAACATATATAGGCGGATAGAAGATGAATGGATGATCGAGAAGATGTTTCACATAATCTGTAAAACCAGCGCCGTTATAATGTTAAAAGACATTACTTAAACATGAATTAAGCTACGAGGCTCATCAAGGTTTCACTGTAACGCGACGACTATTTGAAAACAAATGTATTAACTCGTATTGACTAATATGAATTAGATTACTAACGAATATTAATTTATTCTAAGTTAAATAATTAGTTGACAATTTGAATGCAGTTTACATTTACAAACATGTGTTTTCGGCATCCGAGTCGCTTGCCTTCCATACTGACGCAACAGCAAAAACAGCAACTTTAACTTCAATGATATAAGAAAGAGATGGTAGGAGTAATTGTGAAATACTATAATAAGCCGAAATATGTCCCAGTTACATTGTCCTCCATAGAGTAGAAGTATCTGGAACACCAGGCTGTAAGTTTTAATATGCCGCCCCCCCCCCCCCCCAAGGATGAACGGATACTGAAGAATATTTGGCTTCATCATATGCCTTTTTTGCTCTTGCTGCTATGGATGTTATGTGTATGATAATCGTAAATTCATTCTTGGTCCGTCTGGCTTTATATCAGTGGGATTGAACAGCTACAGTACAGAATGCTTTCATAGCACGTGGGGCGTGTTACAGGTAAATAATAGAATGGTAGTGAGTTGATTTGCATCAGCTACTGCATTACTGTGGTGTGCAATACGTTATGCAGGCACCGTTCATTCAACATGCATTTTTTTTTTTAGTTCCGCAATAAAGCACATTGTGGAGATGCTGCAGTCAAACTCTCCAACCAGAAAAATGAAGGAAATAAACTATAAAGTGCCCGGGAGGTTGTGCAAGTTGCTGCAGCGCCCATATTAACTGTTGCACTCATTTACAATCATCGATAACACTTATGTCTGTTAACCAATTAATATATTTACTTGCAAATCACCTTGCAAACAGAAAATATGCCACAGTTAATAATGCAATGGAAAATGTAAAATTGTATTATAATATTACAAATGCACAGACATAGTTCCATTGATTATGCAAAAGAAGAATGGCCATAAAAAAATATCGGATATCTTCCATTGTTCCTTGCGCTCTCTTAAAGGGAGAGATGTAAATTACATTTCCAGACTAAGATTATATTTTGCAGTTGCGTTAAAGGTTTTTAACGGATTGCACACTCCCAAATTGGAACATTATATGATTACGAATATCCATTCTGTGCTGGAAGAGTGCTGGTATTAATGTCCCTAGATAAATGATGAGTTCTGTTCCTGAGCACTTTGTAGAGAGATGGAAAAAAAACTCCATGGTACATGTTAATGTTTTTTTCTTTTGCCATTCACTTGATATATTCATTATGGCCAAAATAGATAATCTCAATCAATTCCCCTGGTGGGTCTTGCATTGTAATGAGGGAGATAATTGCTCAGCAGCCCAGGAGTTTCTGCTCTGTAGTCAAGAAACCAGGGAAGTAGCGAAAGTGGAGCATAATATATATTTATGCATGTACACATGCACACACACGCGCGCGCATGCACACACACACACACATTTCTATTTATCTATCTATTTATCTATCTATCTACATATATACGTATACACATATACATATATATGTATGTATACACACACATTTCTGTCTATCTATTTATCTATCTATCTACATATATACGTTTACACATATATATATATGTATGTATACACGCACACACATATATATATATACACACACACACATACATACAAACCTGTTTAATTTCCAAAAGAAAACATTACAATCATTAACAGTTTAGCTAAGTAATACATTTATTAGTATTATTTGTAAGCTATATCTTGTTTTAATTTGCTGGAAAAAAAAACACACAGACCACATTTCTGATTCATGTCCTCCGTTCACCGATGAACTCAAAACACTCTAATGTTTACCTGTAAAGCTTCACTACAAAAACAAACTGCATTCTAAAAATACACCTGAAGTTTTCTCTTCGCGGTTCAGCAGGCCGCTATGATTTAGGTGGCGTCATTAAGCTCCTTTTCTCTGAAGCTGTTTTTGCTGACCTTCTCTGAGAGGAT
This sequence comes from Gnathonemus echidnorhynchus, assembly GCA_026776725.1. Lineage (NCBI taxonomy): Eukaryota > Metazoa > Chordata > Actinopteri > Osteoglossiformes > Mormyridae > Gnathonemus > Gnathonemus echidnorhynchus. The sequence goes on along the minus strand of JAODJU010000040.1, from coordinate 18,670,715 downwards.
AGGCAGACTGATTCAGACTGCATTGAACGTGACCTTCAACTGATTCATACAGTCTATCACAGCAAAGAACTTTGTGCTGAACTGCGACATCCGATCAATCCACCGTCACTGCCATACATTTTCCCTCCATACTTGTAATTTGAAACAATGAAGGGTCACTAATACTGGAGATAAACTCAAACTGACCACAGGTAAAAATATTAGAATTGTCCTTTACCTCATGTGATTTCAACAGCTGTGTGTTGCTCAACAGAGGCACAAAATGTCAGCCTGATAATATAAGCCACACAAGTCAATTGTGGAGGCTGTGGATGTATGCAGACTAAGCATATACGTAACATTCTTATGCATTTAATCAGACCTGCACCTCATGTTTGTACATCTATAGGGCATTAAGTAATGCAAGGTAGCTATTTCACTGGAAAAGCAAGTGAAGAGCATGCCTTTGAAATTGTTATAGACAGTGGCTGCTTTGTGTGTGTGTGTGTGTGTGTGAGGAATGTCACGGCACATGGCATTAAATATTGAAGCAGTTTTCCCACAAACCCTAAGAAGCAGACAGCAGTGAGGTCTTTGGGTGATGCAGTGAGATGCCGCTCATTTCCAGGACATGACAGAGTAAAATGTAAATGCATTCATGTGCTGGGGCAGCATTTAACCAAGCTTATGACTGCATTTCCTGCCTGGAGTATAAGGGGCGTTTTGAGGCAGTAGAGGCAGGTAACAATGCAACCACGCTTCAACTACAAAACAACTGCTGTTCAATTCAAAAGTAAGGAATAGCAACAGATTCCCTTCTAACCAACATAGATGCTATAGTTTCTGCCTTATACTCTACAGGAAATCGCATCACGAGTATAAGAAACTTCTTTATTGTAATAGGGCATTTTTTTCATTTATAAATCCCACGTGGGTACATGCCAATCATTGGTCTCTGTGGAAAATCTGTGTATTCTGTTTGTGATTATCAATAATTACTAAGCATTTTTCTCTGCTAGTACAACTAGCCCATCAGTTAACCCGTATAAAAGTGCATTTTAAAAAACCTTTCTCACATTCATGAATGTTTCTTGAAGAGCATGAACCAATCTCATGTTGACCTGATCTGCTGGAATATATTATTTCACAATCAAAATGTGTATACAATGAAGAGTTTTTAAGAAACAGAGAAATCATTATGTTATGGGTATTGTTAATGTTAAGTATGCTTGATATTCAGATTTTTTTTCCCCACAGTGTTTTAAAATATCATTAACTGCAGTTCCTTGGATTTTAACCAAATTATACCATAAACATTTTTATAATTAAATAACCAAATAGTTTTACATTAAATATATTAAACTTGTAATGCTGAATTAATTTCATTCAATTTTTATATAAAATAAAGGGGTGCATTAAAAATTAAATAATAAACAAGCACAGAAAACTTAACAGAATGGCAACTGGTTACTTCACAAATAACTAAAAGCAAACGTGTAATAAGAATTTAATTTGACATTACAAACTGTTTCCTTCAATATTAATAAATAACTACTTCAGGGTCGGCTTGCTGATTATTCCTTAAAATAAAAATGAGTCTTTTTTCCCCATTTTAGAGATCCATATTGAAATCCAAGTTTATCAATTTTATTCACATAAAAATATATAATTTGACAAGAATAGTTTACATTTTTCCTTTATTTTTTCATTTAAAAATGTATGATGTTTGACGATAGTAAAATTATGATACACGGATATATCCGTGCTATAGCATTCACATAGTAAGCATTTTTACATGCAGTCACACATGATTAAAATACTTACATGCCATGATTTACTTGAATTTTAAGGCCAACGGACATAAATTAATGGATTGATGTAAGGTTGGATAAAATAATGGAAATCATGCAGGCTGCGTTCAGTAAATTGAGGGAACACAATTTAAAAACGAACGGATATACCTTAAGTTAGAGTCATGGCATTTGTCATTCATTGGAAACAAATTTAATATTAAGTTAATAAATGACTCATATTTGCACTAATTCAGCTATAGGTTATGATGGTTTATTTATAACCTAATAAGTAAAAACGAGGTTTAATGACAACGTGTCTTTGTCTTTTACGGATGGTTAGTTTAAAAACATTTTTTTAAATTATAAGCCAAGTATTTCTCTGTCTTTGCTAGTAAGTGAATATGGTACTTTTCATGCTCTGTAGATTGCAATAAAATATTAATGACAACAATTTTCAGTCAGTTACAGTGGCGAGACCTAAGGTGGTGTCTATAATTGTTGGTTTCAGAACACAAATTGCGTCCGTTTAGCCTCATAACAGTCATAATTAGACTAGGTATTAGAACCACTACTATGAAATACAAAATGAGCGTCAATTAATCCGTTTACAGTTTAACAGAACTTAATGTGTAATTTCAGCAAATACGCGGTTATTCATTTCGTGTCATCGATCGTAAATAACATAACATGCCGCTTTACTGAACAAGTCTATTAAGTTAACATTACCTTAAATTTACAATGTTCCAAATTTTACTCATTGCAGTTAATGGTAACCTAGTATTAAATAAAAGGTGCGACTCGCACCAGCGTCAGGTGCTCATTAAAAATGACGAGACCCAGCAAAATGATCATCCTGATCTATATTTCTGTTCTTGTCAATGTGAAGAGTGTCGTTAAGCTACATCTGTTCCCCATCTCCTATTACCCGATCTTATCTTTCTCATCTCTCTGGATTTCTTAGTCACACTCACAATCGTACATCCTGGGATGAAACATACCTATTACCCGGGCTTTTAAATTGCACAATGAAAACAAGGGTTTTAATGAAAGAAATGTACTACATGACAGCCTGCTGTCCATGTGGCCGATATTCTAAGATATCTAACACATAATACATTAATTCTTTGCAGGTTCTTTATATGCACATCGATTTAAACGAGTGTATCCATTTCTAAAACTTTGCCAAAAGAATTAAGGTTTTTCTTTTCTCGAAAAACTGAAACAATACCGCGATCTCGTAAAGAACAAGTTTGTTTAATTTTTAAGTTGTGATTTAGTTTGGCCGTAGCGCTGTCAGACAGGCTCGCGTGGCAGCGGACCGCACGAGCGGAGCGCCGCGGCTGCACACTGCGCGCGCACCGAACACCGCATCCATGCTCCTGCTTCCCAGCCCTGCATCACTGCCTAAATTAACGCGTATGGCTAATTATCAAACACCGTCCACATTGCGACGGCGTGTCTTTCGCTTATCCTGTAAATCGGTGCAAATGTGATTTTAGGTGAGGGGGGAAAATGGCGTTTGTAAACCTACTTGGGTGAGTTCAGTGCCCATCAAGACGAGGAGGGTAAGACTCAGGAGCTTGCTTGCAGGCTGCATATCTCGCCTCCGATATGTGGACCAGCGCTGTCACATGCAGATCGGGGTTTCTTCCCTCCCTGTGGTGTTCTCTTCGTCGCAGACCCCCAGGTCTTGTAGCAGTCCTTACCGCAGCCTTCAGTGCCCAGATAAAAGCAAGCAAGAAATCTGGCTTGCGGAGCTGTCACTTTGCATATTTATTGCATCCCAGTTTCCCGGTGTCAGAAAGCCGTCTCTTCCTCTCCCTAACAGGCGCTGTTTAGTTGGCTGAACATCTGCATGCGAGATCGACTGATCTAACCAAGGAATGATTATGATTTTGCCAGAAGTTTGCTTCTCGTCGAGGGAGAGACACACCAGCCAGAGGGAATTTTTGAGAAAGCTGGAGCTATGCACGGATCCGAAACAGGATGTGACATCAGCTAGGCGTGGGAAATTCAAGCATAAAAGAGAGGCGGAGAGATAAAAATGGGGGAGGGTGCAAACAAGGGGTTCGGGTTTGAATCTATCTTTTCAAATGACACATGACATATGACATATAATATGCAATACATCTTATATATGGACAACCTCGTTGTTTATAAATATAGCTGATGCTCTTTACCAATGTACCAGTGTGCGCAGCATCCACTGGTGTTGCTATGGAGACCAATTGCATTTCTCTTCTGAAGCTGTGGCTTTGTTAAATGAAGAAATCAGTAGTGCTCCCTTAAACTTCACCTTAGTAAGGTAATATGTCAGGATACAATTATTAAATCTGGTTATATTTCTAAGCTACACCAGAATCTGTAAAAAGATTTGTCAATGGAAGTGTGAGTTTATTTGGAATTAAAGTGATTAATGCATAATCTACTTTTACGAATGTGTGTGAATGGTGTGTGACCCTGTGAGGGGTTGGCCCTGGCCCTCATCTCCTGGGTTATTTCTTTCCTTGTACCGGCAGCTTCCACCATAGGCTCCATACTGTACCTGTGAGACCCCGATTAGGACAAGCAGGTATAGAAAATGTATGGATGAATGGATGGATAATAGGGTGTTCAGAAAAAAAAATTGTAGTATCAAAACGCATACCCTTTCAAATCATGAGGTTCCATGAGCAAATGCAACAGCCAAAATTTGAGATCAATGCATCAACGTTTACTGGGCGCTCAATGTAGCTGAAGCCTTCGGCAGCATCATCTGCAGTTGTGCATTGTGCTAATTGTGCAATGTGCATCCACTGCATCTTACTGCTATTCCTGTCACTTACTGTATATAATCACACATTCCTGTTCCTTCTTGAAATACAAAATAATGCTGTTGAATTTGTAATTGTTTACATGTTTTGTTTTTGTTTGATATTGCTGTAGCGTACCATTTGATGACTGATGTTAGAAGTATAGAGTGTTGACTATAATACTGGACTTATAAATCCTCTGTTCTACAGCAAACCGCTGTTGCTTTTAAGTGGAATATGGCGACTGATGTAGCAGAGAAGGCAGAGACACACAAGGACTTTGATATCTGGTTGATTGGAAGGATGTTGACGAAGATTGTTGGAAACCAGCTACCATCCAACGAGCAGGTCCTGGGATGCCTGTTTTTCTTATTGAGAAAGGAAAACAGAACATTGTCAGACAGTGCTTGTCAGACAGTGCTTCCCAGACTATCGACGAGGTATTTGAATTCTGGCTTAATGCCAATGTACCTACGACTCAGAAGCCAAACGCCATCTCCAAGCAAAAGTTGTTGTATGAAGCTTACATCGGTTTGTCGAAAAACAAGTCAAAGAAGTCTCAGATACAAAGGGATAAAGAAGAAAAATTAAAAAATTGCAGAATACAACTGTTTGACATTGTATTGACTGTTCCTCGAACTAAGCCTAATCATATTAGGTGGAGTTCCTGAAACAGAAGTCTGCTTTCGTGCCCCAGGGGCTTAGCACCGTGCACTGTGGATGGGAAAGGGGATCTATTTTATAAAGATCTATCTTTTCAGAAAGCAGTTCAAGCTTGCTCCTGAAGAGCTGCCTGCACCATTTACATCAAGCACTGGTCTTCCAATGCAGCTGATACTCCAGTGAATGACCTCACGCTCATGCAGACGCTCCAGATATACTGTCAGAAAGTTGACAAAGCCGTTGCTGGAGCTGCAATGGACAAACTGAAGAACCACCTTTGGTACTTGAGCGAAGACCTGGTCTCTCTTGGGTTCTCAGATGCAGTCGACACCAATGAAAAACAGAAAATGGTGGAAGCACTGATGAAGTCTGCATGAAAGAAGGAGCTGAGGAAGGCCGAATGCAAGACTATTACTTCTTTCCACACCATTGGGCTGTTGGACTTTGTAACAATTCGAACCTGAACCTTTTTCAATCGCTTCTCATTGACCAGTCCTTCCTCACAATCACACATCGATATGGCATCAGTATGAAGGTTTCGCCAAAGGAAAGAACATTGTCAGCAGCTTATCCATTGTAAATGACTGCGCAGAGCGCGCTGTTAAACTGGCGGCAGACTTCTGCACGTCAGTGACGAAGGACAAAGAACAGCACCAACTGGCCTTCCAGCTGACTGGGCATCACTGGAAGGAGGCCCCGAAGGCCCATAAGGTCTTTTATGTCTGATTTGATTTTACATCGTAGCATAATGCAGACTGCAGAGAGCATTAACAGTTGAGTTTGTTTCTACGGATTAACCAGTATCGACTACTGTATTAGTGTCTCATTAATATTCAGTCATTGTGCTCATTTCATTCAAATAAAGTGACAATTGGTTAAAACTTTGACAGCTGTGAGCGCTCAGAAGATGTTGACAGAAATGACTAAAAAGTGTTACGGTTATTTGCTATTGTGAGCTTCATCGAATGGAAGGGTATGCAAAGTTAATATGTAAAAAAAAAAACAAATTACCCCTAAGGTATGGAACACCCTACTGGATAATCTAATTTCACAAAGGATATAATTTCCAAACCACTAACAAGTTATGTCTTTCTGAAATGAGTTTGTACTAGAAAGGTGTACTTGAACCATTTCTAACCCATGACTATCGAGGACTGACTGATTGATTAATTTAATGGTTGAGTACAATTTTCTTGCATCTTCTGAACACTGTGCTTGTGTGTAAACTAATGCACTTCTAATAATATATAAGACATTAGGCAAACATTCTGGATCATACATATCACATACTTTGTGTAAATTATGTATAGAACATAGAACATAAATAAAAAATAATGAATAAAATTCAGCGTATGCTGCTTGCCAGTGACAAGCCATCAATGTTTTCCCCCCCGCTCCACACCTAACCTCACACTTCTCACCCGATCCGCCAATCCATCCTACCGTTCATCTCCACAGACAGAAACCTCAAGCTGACGCTTATCCGCCTTCGTCAAGCAGCTGCCACTTATCTGCCTCATCAAGGTCATGAAAAACCTGTAGAGAGCCTCCAGGGCTCCAGCAGGTCAATCATGTATAGAACTTAAGCCCTAACCTGAACTTTTCTACCATCCCAAGTGACTGGAATGACTTAATGCCCTCTTCATCGCACTGGCGTACCTCACCACTACATATGTGTGTACATGTATGTACATATAAATATAAGTTGCGTGGTTTTCTTGCTATTCAGCACAAATCCCTCAAAAGTCTACCCTCGATGAGTATGCTGTAGAGGACAGTCTCAAAAAAGATGACAAAATAGAGTTGAGGCTGCCCTGATTTTTCAGAATTGGCTGCTGTTACTCACAAGGCACAATACACACTTAGCTTTTGGGACCCAACCTGCAAATATTTTCTGAAAAGGCTTCATAATGTCCCCATGCTACATCCCCCCAAGCCCCTAATGAGGCCACTGTCCTCTTACGGACCATTCAGGCAGTATAAGGATACTTCTTCTTTTTGCATTGGGACAGTCAGCACTGTTGGCCTAGAAGAAGAATGTGGTTGGTGTGTGTGTGTGTGTGGGGGGGGGGGGGTTCCTATTGACTGATGTGATTTCTGATCCTTGGAGTAAATGACATTGGAATACTATGGATATGATGCTTCTGTCAAGTTCCACAGACACCATATCTGCATCTCTATTCATACTGACTTAGATGGACACCTTTCGGCTTGTCCAAGTTTGGGATTCATGGATTAAGGAGCCACATCAATTCTTTCTCTTATTAATTTCTGTATTTTACATGCATTTTCGTTATCTGCAGCTATGTCTGGTGCTTGTGTGCAGTACTTTCTAGTCCTTGGAGTAAAAATTGATGGTAATAAAGTACTTCATAATTTTAAAAACAATCGACTATTTTTAAATGCAATGATCTTTAACTCCATACTGTATGTATGGTAGTGTACCTCATATCATGATCACCTGTTCAGCCCTCGTGTGGACCACGCCTACCTCATTAACCCCGTGTGGAATCCTTCCGTTTACCTGCTGTTTTCCGTTTCCTGCTTGTTATTCTGTGTATTTAGTCCGCGTTTTCGTCCGTCACCCTAGATCTGTCATTAACGTTTGTCCTGTGTGCTCCCCTGTATACGGAATAAATCCCCATTTGCCTTCCTTCCCGGCTGGATCGCTTGTTTGTCTGCTCGCCTGCTCGCACAGAACACAACACCTCATACACTTGTAAAAATAAAATGTACATCATGCAAAGCACTGTACATGAGGTAAAGCATGTTCTACAGAAACCCAATGGTCTTCACGGTAATCACTTATAAACTTTTTCTAACAGATTATTAACGTGCCATTGTTTTTAATTCTCTCTCGTTTCTCTTTGGGCCCGAAAATTAGCTGAAGTTGTATGATTGGGGAACCTCCTTGCTGTGTCATCCAAGGGTCCACAGAAAAGCTAGATGATAGCAATCCTAACCTATTGTTCAGTTTCTTTCTTTTTTTATGGCAAATGGGTACAATGATATCAGGTGACAGCGGATGGATTAATGCAGTGTTTCCCACTGGTCCTTGGGGGCCCATAGCCAGTCCACATTTTTGCTCCCTCAGAGCTCCCTGCCAGACAGTCCACATTTTTGCTCCCACGGAGCTCCCTGCCATACAGTCCATATTTTTGCCCCCTCCCAGCAGAAAAGTGAAATATGTGAGGATCCCCAATGACTGGATTGGGAAACACTGATTTAGTGAGCCGATAAAGTCCTTGAGCTGATTAACAGAGATGCCATTGTTGGAGATTCTCACAAGGCAAATTTCTGAGTGATACTAAGTGGAATCAACGATGTTCTAACAAAGTAATCGAGCTAGGCCACAGTTTCAGGGATAAGCAGACCGATTCCTTGAAGGCAGCATGGTGTCCTTGCTGGCTCAACAATGAAAAATGTGTGATGTCTTCTGGAATAAGGAGAAAGAAACAGGAAGGATGTAATGTGCAGCGGGGCTCAGCTGGTTCCTGCCTAGGTGTTCCCGCTTGGGGATGCCTGCAGGGTGGCTGTTTCATATGAAGATTTCTAAAGGAGAATGAGGCAGATTGTTTTCTTAACATACGTGATTAAACGGGGTGTAAAAAATGGCGAGATAATTACCACAATAAGTGTTCTAGTTCAATGTCTACTAATCATCACAGACACTGACATTTTCCAATTTAAGCTTGAAATGCAAGGTAACATAAGATCATAAGAAATTTACAAACGAGAGGAGGCCATTCGGCCCATCAAGCTCGTTTGGGGAGAACTTTAATAGCTCAGAGTTGTTAAAATCTTATCTAGCTCTGAAGGAAGGAAGAATCTTAATTGATTTAAAGGTAACCTTAAGAACAAACACCTCATAAGAAACATGGACACTAATCCCAATTGCATGTCTTAGTTCCAGTTATTGGGCTGTATCACAGGTTGTTACGGTAGCATTTCAACCAAAACCTACTACTGAAACCCTTTTATTCTTCATCGGAAGTGGTTCAGCTTCAATTAAAATTCATTAGAAAATGTAAAGCATGGTATTTTAAACAAAGTATGAGATATTAAAATGCATTGTATTTTATTAATCACGCTAAAACAAATATACTATTGTTAATATGTGGCCATTTAGCGAACCCATCAGTGAAAAAGTCAACAATCATTTTAGCGCTGATCTATAAGAAAATAAGCACAGCTATGCACATTTATTAAATTCTGATTTATTCCATTGCCATAATGCATTTCAATAAAACTTAAAAAACAAATAAATAGCATGCATAAATAAGGATAATTTTTAAATATGCTATGTTTCAAACTGGCTTTGTGACTGAAACATTTTCTCTATCTTATTTCTGCAGTTGCCGTAAGGCTAGCAGTGTTTGTGGATGTAGACCTTAGCTGTACAACTTTGGATTTCTGAAATGACATTGCCCAATTAAATCTCCCTATCTAAGCAGATATATGGTAATTTCATGTTTGGTAATTATTTCAGCAAACAACAGTATATCCAAGCTAAAAAAAAAGATCATAATTGTTTGGTCTTTTGAGTTACTGTTATTGCAAATATATTACAGTGGCAAATTTCTATAAAAAGTTACCCACAGGGCAACAGATATAATAAACCCAGCAGATAACAAGAATGTGGTTTGCTAAGGATTCTAACAGAAGGCAAATATCTGTAATATTTATAAAGGGAAAAGTTAAACATTTGAAGAAAGATTGCTTTTCGATACACAAATGTGCAAACAAATTACATCTAATATGACTGAGAAAACAGAAATTTTGATTTAACTTCTAAGCTTGGCACTAATGTTTATATTTAATATTTAATATGTGGTCAGTTTTCATAGTATTTTGTCCTGTTTAAACCAATAAAATATGTACTGTATCTACTAATGCATATGTTAGGTTCTACCTATGTAATGTTAGATTGTTGATAAATATTTAGCAAAGTGCATTAATCTATCTGCTGATAAAATGAGAGATGCAAAGAAAAAAGCAACACACAAACACGCATATTTGTATTCATATCTTTCTGGGGACTCTATTCATATTTATGGGAAAAACAACAATGACAACCTTAACCTCTACCCAGTCCTATATAATGGCATTTTATATGATATTTTTAGGTTTTTGAATGCAGTAACATTTTTTTATATATATAAAACTGAGTTTCCCTTATGGGGACAGAAAAATAACCTGTTTTTATCACATTGTGGAGACATTTGGTCCCCACAATGTAATATACACATAACATAACTTAACCCTCCTGCCACACACACGCACACACACACACGTCGGGTATACCTATCCTTATGGAGCAGGTATACCTATCCTTATAATGCAAAAACTCTTGTATTTTGCTTGGTTACTTATGGTTATGGTTAGGGCTGGGTAGGGGTTAAAGTTGTCATAGTTAGGGTTAGTATTTTTCCCATAGAAGTGAATGAGCCCACACACACACACAAATACTGGTATGCCTGTCATAACAATGACTGAAATACAAAGTTGTACATATGAAGGCAAACACTTCAGTGCACAGTAATGGACCTTAGCTGAACCCTAACTGTCCGACAGGCCCATTACAATGCTCTGTGTAACCAGAAAGTCAGAAAGATAAATTAATGTGAGAATTAAATTATATTCTGAACTTAATTTTTCTTAGTCCTTTCAGCTGGAATTGCAATTTTCAGGGCAAAATAATTACACCCCGCAAAAGCCTGAATATAAAACTGAAGTTCTGACTTTGTAATTTGCATCGCAGATATAAAATGTTCCCCAATGACGGCAAAGCACCGACCTTATTTCATCCCAAACCATAAACCTCATATCTTACGTGATGCTTTCATTAATCTGCCCTTTTACAGTTGTAATTACTGCGCTTGCTACAGGGCGCTGCGTGGAAGAGAAATACTGTATGACCTTTCCTACACCTTCTTCCCTACACCTTCTTTCAGAGCTTGTTTTTAAAAACCTATTGCAGATCAAAATTTATCAACTTCACTCTGTCAGTCTTTCATCTTCCTATTTCACGGTTTTTTAAATAAATGTTGTCTCAGTAAAATATTGATTAACTGAAATGGTCAGGAATACCTTCAGAAGAAAAATCTGCACGCATGTAGTGTTCTGGCTGGATTTGTGTGATTAATAATAATAATTCTTGCTTATTTATGCGTCTGCATTAAGTATCCAGGGTGATGGGTAGTGTTTTGATATTCCTGCCATTTCCAGGTTAGCTGAAAAAAAATCTTGCAGCTTGCCTACAAGTGAATTTTGTTGTCGTGACCACGGCAACCACAAATCAAAACATGCCTGGATCGTAACCAGACTGTAGCCATATGTGATATTCACCCTGAATGGTGAATGGGGCCCATTAGAATATGTGTGCAGCATACAGACTCAGGCTGTTACCATTCTAAGGAAAATTTATCCTCAACAGAGGCAAAACCAGAGTGGCCAAACGGATCCACGGCTTTACGGCCTACAGCACACATCAAATTGTCTCTTTGTAAATGTTTCATGAAGCAAAAATGTGTAGAAGGTGCATTAGGTTTGGACTAATTTACTGTCCCCTCTTCCTGTCCATCAATTTCCACCTGAAAACACACCAAAACCTGACTATAAGCTGTGGAAGAGCATTATTTATTTGCAGACCAGTGTGGTTTTCCTTCACTTCCATCCTTTCCCAGCTGGAGATGACAACTCTGTGTCCTCTGAGGCTGGAAAGGATTTTTCTAAATATAACTTCAAAACAGTCATTGTTCTGCTGCACGTTACACTGCTGACCTAGACTGAAGGTAGAGTCATGACGAAGATCCATTTTATATGGGTGAAAATGTATGGTGCGATGTTCTGCCACAGCTGTGCCCAGCTCCATCTTAATGAAAATATACGCAGCACAGAGACCCGTCGCCTCTCAGTCCATCGGTAATGTGATCCATAGCCCAGGTACCCAATTCTGGAAGTCAGGTTTTTCTCCCATTGCTCACTCTGATATATTCTGCTCATTTTGGCACGGAGCAGCACAGAACAACAGAAATAATCCTTGCTTGCCAACGACAACTCTATAAAGGCCTAATATGAAGTGAGATGGCTCAGTCAGGAGAGTGCCAGTCCATTGAGCTGGCCCTAATGTGACGGTTATTTTCCTTTTATTTCTATAGTAATATATTACCTCATTTCAGGACCACCTTCAAAGGAAAGCATTTTCTGTCATCAGTGCTTTACACGCTTTTTTAGGATATCACTTTGTTTTCACGATGCTGCTTTACCCTGACAAGAAAAAAATAAAGACTAATAGGAATGAAACAGCCTCTGCTGAACCTGGATGTCTGGAAGAATAAAATCCTGGGCCTCCTTTGACATTACTGGAGTTCCAGTCGCGATGCAAAATAATAGGTATGGCTTGTAATTGCAAAAGAGTCATACTGCCTGCCTGCAAATATGTATATATTTATGCTAAGTTTCCACCTGCAAGATGTCCTTTAGCAGATCTCTGCTGCTTAAAGAGGATTGAGGATTCACCTTTGGGCACAGACTCTAGACGCAGAGGAAGGGTGGGGATTAACCACCCAGATGCAGGAGAAGGCCTAGCAATACCCACCTCTGCAAGCATAGCAAGGCCTAATGACAACTTCAGCCTTAGGTGGGTCTCAAGTCCTGCATAAAGTAAGAAAAGGGGGCTGCCACTTTGGAGGAACAAATGTAAATGCGTTTGATGCAAGCTCTCATTTCATGGCCATAGGCACCAGCTTCAGGCTTCATATATACACACACACACACAAAATAAATTTATATGATCAAAATATAGGAGGTATATAAGCGACAATTGTTTTCTTTTTTAAGGATATAGTTAATAAAAACCCAGTTATGTAATAACCCACCCTGATACAGTACTGCTGTATTTTCATTATTTTCTAGCTTAGAAAAAAGAGATTGCAATATTCTTAAAATAGTTGCTTCTATTACAATAGAAGAGTGTCACCGCTATTATTGTATTCCCCATTCCTCCTCCCCCAGGCCACACCTTACATTACAGCTGTACCTGTGCCATTCTGCACTTGTCTCCATGTGTGAGGGCCGGTACCACAGAAAGCAGCAGAGCCAAGGGCTGCAGAACAGGCATCTACCAGTGGGCGCGCATGGGCGGGTGCGTTGGGCTGCGCGCATGGGCGGGT
>JAODJU010000040.1:18614278-18626400 GCA_026776725.1 Gnathonemus echidnorhynchus | reverse complement strand
AAGGGGGAGGGTGACAGAAAAGGGAGCGACTCGTCCGTTTTCAAAACCTGCATGTGACGGCAAAGCTACACTGAGGTTACGAGGTTTGCTCTTTACGTTTAAATCTTATTATTATTTTTCCCTTGTTTTGAATCTTTACATTTTGGAGAAAGAGCGGCACAAACTGTGCTTTTACTTCTTGTTGTTTTTTTCTTTCTTTCTTTTTTTTTTTGCTGCATTCTGAAAGTTAGTACCTTGCTGCTGTGTTTCTGGAAACACCGTCTCAGCCCAGGAAGCAAACTGGTCCCACTTCAAATCCAAATTTCTGTGAGGCTTCACCGAAATCATTGAACATGATGTCGACGTAGGGTAGCTGCTCTACCTTGGGTGTGTCGATCTCAAGTACTGTTTTCTCATAGCCCTTCTTCAGCTGAAAAATAAGCATTAAAAAGAGAAGAACAGAAAGTAAATCTCTACAGTACTTCACTCTGTGCTCCAGAAAGGTGCCGTCCATCTCAGCTATTATCGTGCGTTATGGAAACATTCCAATATATGCCCCAAATAAATGCTCACTCATTCTTGGTTTCTCCTAGCTCATCTGACACACAGAGGACACAAATCAAACAAAGCAGATCTCACGCTATCATTAGAGAACGTTTAGTCCTCTAACATAAATACGGACAATTATACAGAGGAATATGCATTCATGAGCACATTGTAACAAAAAGACAGTGCTCATATATTAAGTCATATCTCATACATTTTCATTAATTTTCAGCCATAAATGGTAAAGGAGCAGGGAAGCAGTACTGAAGCCACTGTGAGACCACATCAGCATCTCGAATGACTTCTGTGACGTGGGATGCCTACCGCACAGCCATCCAGCAGAGCGCGGATGTACGGGTTGTTGTCGTGTGACATCTCCTCGTCGTTGGAGCCCAGGAAGCGGACAGCCTTGTCGTAGCTGTCCTGCTCCGAGTCATGCCAGGCCACCGACTGGTAGCAGCTGTACGTGAGGTTCTGCCGGGCCGATGCGCTGAGGAGCCGCAGAAAGGTCATCTGAACCACGCCGACGGGGCTGCCCTCAGAGTCCACGTAGGAGAGCTGCTCGGTGACATACAAGACAAGCGGTCTAGACAGGGCCTGGTCACCTTGCGCGCCTTTAGGGTACACAAACTCACATGATAACCTCCACTGGCGTACAGTATATGGCAGCACAGAGCGGTTTTCCTTAGACTGAAATCTTTACATAGGACATTTTGTATTATGTCAGCCAGGATCCTCAGTCGTTACTGATGTCCGGTATAAAGGCATATGTCCGCTAAAAGACACATCGCTAAGACACCACAAGGTGATGTGGAAGGTGGCACTGACCCTCCTCTTCAAAGCAGCAGACATCAATTACACTTATATTATAAGCTACGTAAGTATAATCATGTACATAAACTCCTGTAAATAAATAAATAAACAAATAAGCGTTTCCATAAGCACACCATCGCTATACATCGTTAGGCAGTCTGGAGTACTGTGTTTAAAATATATGTATAATGAATAATTAGGAGATGTAATCCATCCTCCAGTCAATTTGTGGCTTTAAAGCAGACACCCAAACACATCTATAATATAATATATATATACACACACAGTATATACACACACACACAAGTCCTACAGCTGAAAGCACTATCAGTGTCTCCCCCAGAGTCTCTGTCTACCAGGAAGAGCAGCTAATAGAATAAAGGACCAGATCCTTTGAGATCCTTTGTTAGGTGGGATGACTGGACCAGAGATGCTGTTACTGACAATCACATGATCTCCAGCGAGATCACATTCCTTCAGCTTCATCATGTTATCCTCCATTCAGTCTCGGGGAAAACCGTGATACTCTTGTGATGAAATTGATAACCATACCAACCCATCAGTGCTCCATCAGTTCCGCACGTTTGCTCTGCAGACAAACAGGACTGACTTGGTTTAAAGCGCATGCCATGTAGCACAGGAAAGTATGAACTGAATAAAAAACCATAGCAGCCAAACGTGAGAGAACTGGACAGGCCCTGGACCAGCTAATGGCACAGTTCCACTTCAGTGAAAAATGCATTGTCAGAATGAATTACTGATATTATGAAAAGATTCAGGAAATCAATCGTATAATATAAATTTACCTATCCAACCATAAACCATCCATCTTCACACTGCTTCTGCTAATGAGGGTTATGGTGATACATTTTAATAAAGTAAAGTTACATAAATATAATATATTATATGGTAGGCTATGTGCCTATCAAATAAATGGAATTGTGCACTGCATCTTTAAAAATGCTTCATAGAAAACCGTGCTGTGAACATGCCTGCTGACTGGGATTGCAAAATTCTAGGAATTTTCTGTTAATTCCCATATATTCTTGGTAATTCCCCTGGAAAATTTCCAACTTGGAATATTTCTAAAATTCCGCAGTTTAACTTCCCATGGAACGGAAAGTTTCTGGAAAGTTTCTGGAAATTTACCATCCCTTTGCAACCCTGCCACTGAGAGTGGCCTGTCCAGCCTACTGAAGGTGAGCATCTATAGGGTTCTATCACCATTCATCCCCCCCATCCAGTCAACTCCACCATGGGCGACGTTACCTGTCAGTCTCAGGGACGGCCACCATTCAAGCGTGGCTGAAGACCCCGCAGCCCTTGTACTGTGACTGAGTGCGGCTCTTACCATGCTATACTATGCATGCATTTCTCTGTTTACACTGCAGTTAAAAGTTCAGGTTGTGTTTCATTGCTGTGGTTTTCCTTCAAAGGATGAAGCGTTCAGGCATTCAGTCAGCTTCAGGTGATCACCTTAGCACTGATGAGAAGAAAGGCGTATTCCCCACTTACAAGCAGAACTTTCCCAAAACGTTATATGGAAAAAAACAGACTCCCCATATCTGCATATGGATTTAACTGTCGCTGGGCATTTTTATAACAAACCTAAAGTCAATATTAGATGTGGGGTTAGGGAAATTGATTGATAATGTGAAGTGTTATAAAACCAGGGATTCAATAGTCATTAAAACAACAAAGTCAGCCAGCCTCCAGGGCTTGGAGAACTACTAAAGTCTGTTCATGTCCGTCAAGACCAATTTGCAACATTCTTTTTTCTTTACTTTTTATATTTTAAATGAATGAGGGATATCCTGGAACAAATTCTCAGTGCAAACTAATTTAACTGACAGAGTATAGGCAGCCACTTTTAGTATATGCCATAATTATCCCCCTAAGCCAAAAAATATGAATATCTCTCAAAGACAGGATTGGTCTTATAGGGAAGTAGCCTTGATTGTTGGGTACACACCTTTCCGTCAGTAACAGTGATACACCTCAGCTGCTGGGCTGCACGTGAGGCATCGCAGTGCATGGGCTTCCCGAACATGCGGGGTGGAGCCCCCGGGCAAGGCAGGCATGCAACTTACCAGGGACCCTCGCTTGTAACGACTATACCAGGTGCCTGGCGTGTCTTTGGGCCAACGGGCCATTTTACTCTGTAAAATATGAGAGCTGGTAAAAGATGGGAAGCAGGGGGGCTTACCAGTTTACCGCGTTTGAATTCACTGAACCAGGTGCCTGGATTCTCCTTTGGCCATGAAGTGAGTCTTGTCTATTGCAAAGGGCAGGATAGAGAGGGAGAAAGATACATTAAAATCAACAGGAGAACGGGTGCTGGGAGATGCAAAAAAATATATATATCAAAACCATTTCTGAAGAATAACTGAGTCAGGAATTATCTGCAGGACAACCTACTTGTGTAAGAATCAAACAGCAACTCTCATCCATCTCAATGCAGTCGATGAATCAAATGCTTCTTTTTTAACCAAAGCCGGTGATTCCGTCATACTTCAAAAGCCGAGATTTTCACAAACCAAATTACTTCTTGACACAGATACACTGCACACAGGTTCATCATAAGTGCGAAGTGGATTATTTTCGACAAGCAACACCTGAAGGTCAGCCTGCACACCGAGATGGCCTTGTTCTGAAAGTTCATCCATTATTCAGACATACAAGTGTATCTTCCAATAGGCTGAATGACAGCCACTCAACAGTGTCACAACAGACCTCGTTATAGACCAAGATTCTACGTTCTGTGTGCTAATGCTTCATGGTTATATGTAATTAAATGCTACAGCCTTTCTAGACAATCCCAATATCAAAATTCATTAATTGTACTGCAACAATATTTTTGTTAATGTCTTTACCTATTGGATATGGCCAAAGAAAATTAGTAATAGGTATTCACTAATATATACCTTAGGCACCTTCATCCCTTTAATAGGTGAGCAACAATGTTCCGAAGTTGTAATGGTATTTTGGAGAAGAGAAAAATAACATCCTTGGATGCCTGCAGGGCTGGGGAGGATCAATACTGACTCTAATTGGTATTTTTTTCCAACTCATAAACTCGTGTCAGAGAAGTGAGTGCTACAGCAACTGATTTGAAACAATCACTATTGATGTACATACTAGATGATATTTAATCATTGTAAGAATCAATGTAACTATTAAGTAATACAAACCTAAAAAATAAATAAATAAGAATCTATGAAGAACAAGAGTGTAGTGCAGTACTTCCCAATCCGGTCCTCTGGATTGGGAAACAGTGGTATAGTGAAATGCAGCTATGCCTGGTCCAGGCTAACTTACTCCTTCAGACTTCTTGTCTGGGTAGATGCAGCTCTCTCCCCCTGCAGTGAAGTTACAGTACACCTTAAAGGAATCCCGTGAGCATCCTTGATTGGGGTCAATCCAGTATTCACCTGCAAGGACAACAAACAGCCAACTTGCTTTACCTGGGTGCAGAAAGATAGAAGTACTGGTGGGGAAGTACTCACACGTCCATGCAGACAATATAGACAATACAGTGTTGAACAATTAGTAGGAAAAAAGTTTCTAAACAGATACTTACATATTTACTGGAAAACTGTTACTAAACAGACCAAGCTCAAAGTTTTTCTTGGAACAGCTGGGTTGCTATGAAAACAGCTAGATGCTCACCATCAGGGAAATCAGGGTGACACAAGTGCAAATCCTTGCAGGTTCGTGCTGGGTTGTTCTGAGTGCCAAGTGGGTGCTTCATCTGCTCGATCTCCAGCTTCAGAGAATTCAGCGAGCCAAAGATCTCCTCCATGCCATCGTCATAGTCCTTGTAATTGGCATCAGAGTCCGGGTCGTCCATGAGCTGGCTGGCATCAATGTTCCTCCGGCTCCTCTTGGGGCTAGACTGGATTGGCAGCGGGTGGATGACATCACCAGGGGGACCCTGTGGAAAACAAACCACAACAATGAGCACTGACAACACCTTTCCTCATTTGTCTCTTTCAGAAAATCGAAACCACCTAGAATCTAATCATACCACAACAAAGACACTGGCGTCCATACAATACCAGTTAAGCAAGTACCCCCAAACATGCATTCGCAGTCTGAACTATTTTAGAAGTCTTAAGACTTACTGGAGGGCCTGGGGGTCCTGGGACACCTGCCTCACCCTTTGGACCAGTTTGACCCTGGAACAAGCAGAACAAGATATACTGTTACACCTGGTTCTTTATAACACATTAAAGTTCATTAGAAGGGGCCTGTAGCATGAAGCTGGATTTATTGGTTAATTAGATAACTTGTTGGATTTAAGGTACCCTAGTTTTAATTGCCTTTATCTTCATTCACTTTCATTTAGTCCATATTACCTTAAATTCAGAGAAGTTATCTGGCTAAGCAAGAAATCCTGCTTTGTGATACAGACCTAAGATCTACTCCCCACAGAACCTTCACAAACGACTGATTTAAGATGGAATTTAAGTACTTACAGATGAGCCCTTAGCACCTTTTGGACCAGGAGGACCCTATAAAGAAAAGAATCCCAGTGTAAGTGTGAGGAGATTACTGACCTGGATTAGTATCGACCGTAACACAGGATTCATTATTACAGATGTCAAACCACCAACTGAATGAGATTTTGTTTCCGACACATTGTAAATGGGGAAGGAAATAACCAAACACACAAAGAAAAAACTAGTGAGTATCTCAAAAAGTAACTCAGGTCAGCACAAGTGTGCACAGCTATGTAGAAAATTCATGGGGATGAATGAACACTTCTGTCACATCCTGTTATATCTCCACTTACTGGTAATCCTGGGGGTCCAGGGGGGCCAATGGGACCGGCAGGGCCTGCAATACCCTAATGAGGATACAGTCACATGGTTTCTACAGGTTGCACGTCTACCCACCATAATTTTGTTATTTTAGTCTATACCAAGACAAATACATACAACACAACCTTCATATGGAAGGTGATTTTGTTGTAGCACGTTCCTTACATTGTCGCCTTTAGGACCAGATGCTCCTTGTGGTCCCGGATGCCCTCTGTCACCCTTTTCTCCCTGTTCTCCAGGAGGTCCAATCAGCCCTATCAGCCCAGGGTGTCCCTGAAGAAGAAAGCCCACATATGATGAGGTTCATCCACAAAAAATAATAAACAAACAAAAATGCAGGGAAACAAAAGATAGTAGAATCATCTCTCTCATCATTTTGAAGATTTCTCAGCTAGGTAGTTAATTATGGGAGCTCTGTGAAGCATGTATCTTCTGTCCTATTTTGTGTGGCTTTCCTCCATGTACTACGATATCCTTTCGCAGCAAATATTTGCAGATAGATAACTCGATGTCTGTAAATTGCCCATGGTATGTGTGTGTGTGTGTCCTGGGTATACATCTGCCCTGTGTCCTATATTGCCTGAGATAGGTTCCAGGCCCCCTGTGACTCTGTGCTGTATTAGTAGTTGGAAGATGGATGGATTTCTTGATTTTTCTGATTCTGTCAACACTGGCTTAATGGCCTTGAAATTGGCACCAATCCTGGCTCATGTTGTACCCTTACCTTTTCTCCCTTAACACCAGTGTCACCCTTAAGGCCAGGTAATCCAGGTGGACCCTGAGAGAAAGGCAGACAGGCAAGAAATCCTTCAATTGTACTCGCCATCTAATTATGTGCTACCAGGGAAAACTGACTTAGAATTCTCTGTACCATTGGTCCAGGGGGTCCATCTGGGCCAGGGGAACCTGGGAGACCCTGTTCACCCTGGAAAAGTAAAAGAGAGACATACGATGACTGAAAGTGCTGACAAAATATTATGAAACATTGTCCTATTATAAAAAAGTACCACCACCATATACAGAGAAATAAATGTTGACATTGTGCTTACAACTGGGCCAGGGATTCCCCTAAGACCTTCTGAGCCGGGCTTGCCAGGAGCTCCCTGAGGTCCGACTGGGCCCGTCTTCCCTGGAGGACCTTCCAGGCCAGACTCACCCTGTGAAGTGCACTTACATTAATATTTGTACATACATTACACAATATATCCTAATACAGGTACTGACGCTATGACCTTACCTTAGCTCCCCTTTCGCCCTGTCTTCCTTCGGGTCCAATAGGACCAGGTGGACCCTAAAGAGTAGCACAGAAATATAGTATAACATAGCAAAAATATAACAAGAGGAGACAGAAAGGAAATAGAGAATAGAATGTACATAGTGTTTTAGTTCACAACTCCAGGCTACAAAATTTGCAAGAGGGAGCCAATAAGAATATATCTATATCTTCCTTTAAATAACTTACTCTCTTCCCAGGAGGGCCAGAAGGACCAGGCTCTCCAGTGGGGCCAGGAGATCCCTAAGACAGCAGAGAAAGACTAATCAGGCAACTGTAAACAGCATATAGGGCTAGTACATTACTCACAATTATTGCATTAGAAACTAATGGGAGATTTTGAGGGAAGCTTACAGGTTGACCAGCTTCTCCGTCATCTCCTTTGTCACCAGGTGGGCCATCCAGACCCTGAAAATGGAAGCAGAAACGTTCGAGAAACCTACTATGATAAACATGGCCTTTTGCATTTCACAGATACAACTCTGCTAGACACAGTGAAATTGCATTTTTCTGGAAATAACTTACAGCCTGACCAGGCTCCCCAGGGGGACCTGGATCCCCAGGAATACCACTTGGACCCTAAAAGGGAAATTATGCAGTTGACTTAATTAGGTAACGACCTGACACTAGTGCTAGATTCAGTTTTTAATTGATTTTTGTCCTTGACAGGATATTAAACATAAAGATACCATCTCAATAATTTTTAATGAAAGTTATTCATTTTGTTAATTTTGTATTTATTCTGTGACATTGGTAACCCCAAAAACAAATAACAAAATAAACATATGACAATAAAGCTAGTTATTTGGTTTATATATGCAGTGCATATGATATGATATAATATGATATGATATGATTATCTGATAGCTGGCTGATTTGATATTGATCTTGGTCTGTACACACCGGGCTGCCCTTGGGACCGTCATCTCCAGGAGGACCTTTGGGACCAGGAGGCCCAGCAGCACCAGGAGGGCCAGCTTCACCCTTTTCACCCCGTTCACCTCTGGGACCCTGAGAAAATTAATAATTCAACATTGCAAAACGGAAAAACACAGCTGCGATACACATCAGAACAACCTTCTCAGAAATCTATATATGTGATGATACTTATGAGTAAAAATATGATACCTGTCATACATCTGGACGCTACGGGAATGATTATTAACAGTTATTATTAGCATTATGCCAGAAGCTTTCAAAAGTACTGGTTATGCATATCATGGGATCTGCTGCACAATGCTAGAAAAGTCTAGCTAGTTAGTGACACGGGGTCTCGTTTCACGTACTGGTGCACCAAGATCTCCTGGAAGTCCTGGTTCTCCAGTTTCACCAGATTCACCCTAAATAAATTTGGACAAAGACAAAAACATATGTGATCACTACTAAACATCAACAAGAGGATGATATTTTAAAAAGCTGCAATTTAACAGCTGTATAGTTAAATATAGCTCATGGGGATATGGTGACCTCTTGAGATTCTTTTCACTTGCACACCAACAGTAACCAGACTGTATGGAAATTAAGCTCCTTTTCCATATATGGTCAGTAAACCTTGCACGTGTATAAAACCTTGCCTAGTTGGTTCCACATTTCAATCGAGCCCAAATTTTGGTTATGTAAGCACTGAGTGTTTGCATTTATAACATAATGAATCCCTTTCCACCCATAAAATTGGCAATTTGGCTTTCAGCAATTCTGAACAAAAAATACACAACTGGCCTTCTAAAAATCCAAACCTCTGCAAAGCAGCTGTGCAGATGTCTGAGGCTGTATGCATGTTGACTTTAAACTTAGGCCATAGCTTCAATTGCTGTAATAAGCACTCTAAAGAAGTTGTGGACCCTATAAGATCAATTGCACTCAGCAAAATGACTAGATTTATGCAATAAAACAGAGATGTGTGGCGAGAGGAATTCTACCGGGAGAAGCTGATCTAATCAACTAGTGCTAGTCATACATTCACACATGAGAGCATACTGATAAGGGCAGACAGCAGGTAGAAATCAATACCCACTGTCCAGTGCAGGCAAGTTGGTGCCACCTCTGTCACACTATTCATCTTAATATTTTTCATAATCTGCCAATTGGGCTTTATGCATCAGCGTTTCTCGACGAGTTTAGAGAATGTTGATTGGGTAAAAAAAAGCGGGAAGTTGTAAGCAGGAAGTCAAGATTAATTAATTCAGTGGTACTCTGACTTAGGTGAATCCACATTAAACTCATTTCATCGCCTGCATCTACTGCTGTTTGCCATACCGTTGTACATTTTATAAATAACTTTTTTTATTATTTTAACCCACTACAGGCAAGTTACAAACAAGATCTGTTCCTTAAGCCTGCCTTTAAGTCGAATTTGTAGGTAAGGCAAAGCAACAATAATACAGAACATAATAATATTAATAACAATACAGTAAGAATAAAAGTAACAACGTAAAGTACTGTGCTGTACCTCGAGATAATGAATCGCTGAAGCTGAACAATGTTATCATGAGCGTCACAAAGTAGTACATGCGTTTGTTATTACAAACCATTGTATTTAACTGAAATATTTAATATTATGGGCTTTATGGCAGTCCGTTCATAAGTACAAGTCGTCAGTAAGTCATATGTTCTTAACCCAGGGGTCGCCTGTACTTACATATGAGAAAAAAAGACAGCACAGTTTGCCAACACCAGTACGCCTTGCATTTTTATCTCTTAAGAAGTAGACTGGTGAAATTCCTCAGACTACAGTAGGAACTTGTGCTTCAGGGTTGTACTGTCCATTAATTATTAATATATGTTAAACCACTAGAAGCAGAAATATGCCCTTTGCAGTCATGTATTATGCTATGATGGTTTGGAGAACCTAACATAACAGCACATGTAAAGTGCGACAAAAGACATGTTTTATTAAAGAGAGTACAGAGAAAAGAGCAAACCTTTTCTCCCACAGCGCCTGGGTTGCCAATGCCACCAGGTGGCCCCTGGGAACCGTCAGCGCCGGGAGGTCCTGGGGGGCCTCTGGGGCCAGGGGGGCCGGGGGGGCCCTGAGGGAGAAAAACAGGAGATCAAATGTGAAGATAAGGACACACAAAACGCCATGATAAACCAACCCAAAGCAGAGCAAGCTTTACCATCTGGCCAACGTCTCCAGTCTCACCCTTCTCACCAGTGGAACCAGGACGTCCCTGCATTTAAAATGTAGGGGGAAAAAAATCAATTGTGGTGCTAAGGAGTAATACAGTTATCCCTCCGCATCAACGAGAGATTGGTTCCAGGACACCCTGCAGATACCAAAATCCGTGATGCTCAAGTCCCTTATATAAATTGGTGTATTTGCATATGCACAGCAGTCCCTATACTTTAAATCATCTCTAGATTACTTATAACACCTAATACATTATACATGCTGTATAAATAGTTGTTATACTATTTTTGTGGGAATAATGACAAGAAAAAAAGCCTGTACATGTTTTTTTGATATTGGAACTCTGGATATTTTATTTTATTTTTTTCAATCTGCAGTTCGTTGAATCTGCGGATGCGGAACCAACTGTACATTTATATCTGCTTTGATACTGGCCCAGTATTCAGAATTAATACATTCTACTATAACTGGGTGTAAGAAATGCTAATTCTCTATAATCCAGTCTGGATAACTTGGGCTAATCTCATCCCAATCTCACCTCCACTCCGACAGCTTAGCTTTACTGTACCTGGAGGCCGATTGGCCCAGGAGGTCCGGGGAACCCTCTGGGTCCTTCATCGCCTTTTTGCCCAAAGAGTCCCTGCTGTCCTCTGGGTCCAGGCTCCCCATCAGCTCCCTTTCACAACACAGCTGAGTTTACATGGTGAAATAGCCCTGCAGACCTTCTCAGTGGAAATATGGCACCAAACCACCAAAATGTACTCAATTTACGTTTATCAGCTACACAAACGTAGCATGAGGAAGGCACACTGATGATACCTCTGACCATAGCAGAGACTGGATAATTATCAGGAATGATAATTTAACATTAGTGTGGTTTTGCTTAACTTTCCTATGAACATACTGGAAATCAATTCTACAAATATCAGCAATTCACTGTAATTGACATATATAATAATGTTAAGCATTATTAAGCATAAGAAACACTTACAGCAGGACCAGGTTGTCCAATTGGGCCTTGTGGACCGGTGGGACCAGGAGGACCCTACAAGAAAAAACAAGATTTGTGAATGCTCACTAGATTATGTTCAAAAACCTTCACTATACTTATAATAAGTGATATGACCCAACAACAATGCTTATACTGTAAGGGCCCTTTTCTACCACACCAAGTACCATACTTCTGGTATGGTACTTTTGGTACTTTTGGTATGGTACTTTTGGTATGGTACTTTCGGTACTTTTGGTAGAGTTGGATGTCTCGAGACCGGTCTTGGTCTCGAGACCACTTTTACGTAGTCTTGGTCTTGTCACAGTCTCGATGGTCTTTGGTCTTGGTCTTGTCTCGGATCCCTCGGTCTTGTCTTGGACTTGCTGTCTCAGATCGACATTGTGGTCGGGTGATTTGGAGCGAAAAGTATCCATGACACACAACGTAATGTTTGATAATGCAACATTATTATTATTTTGCCTTTTGTACTCTTCAAATGCAACCAATCAATGACATACATGCATTTTGTTGTGATTCAGACATTGGTGCTCATCCAATCAAAATACG
>JAODJU010000040.1:18551274-18614178 GCA_026776725.1 Gnathonemus echidnorhynchus | reverse complement strand
TTGTCCAGGCCTGTTTCATGAGTTTATTTTTTTAAATAATTCTGTTGAAGCATGGTTGAAAAGCAATGTCTGACTTTTATTAGTTAAATTTCATAGAATTTTTATTTATTATTACTTTTGTCAGATTAAAGTTATTTTTGTGACCATTTTGAGTTTTTCTTTCATTGACTGAAGGGTACCAACAATTTTGTCCACGTGTGTATATTAGATAATCTATAGAAGGAATAACAATTAAAATTGCAAAACTAGTTAAGGTTTTTTTTTTGTATAATAGAGTAAAATGTTTTAGTGGAACTTTAGAGGAACTCCCTGCACTATAATGTAATGCAGAATTGAAAGTAAGAAAAAGCCTGATTTTAATCTAGCATACGAGCAATGTAACAATTGCATGTGCACAACATGCAATATATTATTAATACCGCACATCGTCCAGTCCTATAATACACTACAGCCATTTTTCAAACTCAGTACAAAACTCCCAACTTCGCTTTGTGATGTCATTCAGAGGCGGTACCAGTTTTTAAGGCAGTGGAAAACCAACACCTTGAAGTACCGTACTTGCCCATATTTAAAACTACAAAGTATGGTACCTGGTGTGGTGGAAAAGCACCTTAATAGCTAATCTTAAAGAACGTGGAGGGGAGGACAGCAAGGGGTAACATGACATGACTCACGTGTTCCCCTTTATCGCCCTTGCTGCCCTTCTGTCCTGGCTCACCAACCTCACCCTAGAGGAGTGAGAAACAAAATCTGTAAATCACATTAATTATAGACACCATCCTTCCAACTTAGGGCTTCAGCTACAGTACCAGATGTTCTCAATGGGTTTTGGTATGCAAGAGCCATAAAATCAGCAGGGAAATTTCACCGTATGGGGTAAATTCCGTAGGGTCTTGGCACGTGTGTCGGTTATCCTGCCTTGTCCTGTCTTTATCTTTTTGAACTTTTTACACGTCTTCTGTGTAGTTTCTGCAGCTGTGATTTACATAACTGTCTGTTGCCATTAGGCTTTCAGAAGATCTCGTACTAATACGATCGTGGCTTGCAAGATACCTGCCCTCTTCAACAACATTAGCTACATGATGCTATTTTAAATGCGGTACTCTTCCCCAACATTAGCTACACTATTCTGAATGTAATATTCTTCCCAAATATTAGCTACATACATACAACTGCAAAATAATATAATTTTATTAAAATTAATATGTTCAAATAGCATTTTATTCTGACCAGTAGGGGGTGAAATTTCACCCTGTGAACTGCTCTTCCCAAAATACCTAAGTATATAGAAAATACATGAAGTTGCAAACTGTATCTACTGAGCAACATTTCTGAAACGCACGATAATTTGTTTCTTATGACAGATGGCTGTATTAAAGGTCATATTAGCATATACATTGTTTACACAGTATTATGAGTGTCTCTCTTTTATAGAGTGGATCTCCTAGCCCGAGAAATGGGTTAGCCCATTTATATCTTACCTTATCCCCATCCTCTCCAGGAGGCCCCAGGGGACCTGCAGGACCTGGAAGTCCAACCGGTCCTTGAATCCCATCTCTTCCAGCTGGTCCTTGAGGACCCTTCTCACCCTGTAACATGTATTGCAAAAGGAGGACACTGCTGTGGCTGACAGAAAGAGTATCTGCACGATCCTTTTCAGAAAGCCCGGCTGAATTTTAAGGTAATTTTAGATCAGACAGTCGTACCGGGGTACCCTTCTCTCCAGCTGGACCCGGGGGACCTTGAGGTCCTGGACGTCCCGGAAGGCCAGTGGGTCCGGCTGCACCGGCAGGCCCTCTTTCTCCAGGGGAGCCCTGTGGACAGAGAAATGAGAACAGGTCCATAAAACACTGAAAGGACTCAATAAGCAATGTATTCCTCACCAGGCACCAAGGCAGGCACGCACAGTAAATATGCTTCTACATGATTTGAATAAGGCTGACATTTTATGTAGGGCATGGCTTTTGTGATTATTAATTAATGCATACATAACCTGTGCATAACAATATGAAAACACTGCAAATTATGCAGATTTCAACATGATTTTATATAAGAATAACTTTCACTGTTGACTGATGCATATTTCTAAGAATGTGTTGTTTTCCATCTAAACTATGCAAAGTTAATTAAATTGATAAGATACGTGAAGAAGTGAAATTTGCGTTTCAACAGTGCAAGCAGTTCAAACAATAGCAGGAATGAGATGCTTGAAACAGATTGTCATAATCCAATAAACATCTCTTTAATATTCTGCATGTGATTAGAAATAGCTGGCAGTCATTTTAAACACTATTGAACTCAAATAAAACTTTATTTTAATTCAATCTGTTTCATAAAACTGCCCTTTGTAATACGATAATAACAACAGGCTTCCAGCAGTAACCTTCAAAAAGCCCCCTGAGTAAGATTTATTTTCATCGCTGACTACAGCATAATAAACATGCTCCGTGTGAGAATAATTATTCTCCTGCTCTTATAATGTATCACCAAGCTTCTCAAATATTCTCTTTAAATATAGGAGCTAAAAAAAATTATATTAATATCACCCAGAAGAATGAATATGCTTAGACCTATTTCTGTGTCGGTTAAATAAATAAATAAATAAATAAAAACAATTGAATGAATGAATAAATAAAAATAATTTACAGGTTTTACATAAGCTGTGTCTAAATGAAGGCCTGCCCATCGCCCAAGACATTTGTTTCTGTGAAAAGCTTTAATCGGCTCTTACGGCTGGTCCAGGTGGACCGTTGGGGCCCTCGTTCCCTTTCAAACCAGGAGATCCCTGCAAAAAGCAACACATTCGTGAAGAACACATGCAGCACCAATTGATACTTCACAGACATAATTATTTTAGGAGCCATCAAATGTTCCTCAATTTTTAATATATGTTCATGCTATCCTAGAGATCAGAGACTGAGTATTCCTGGAGTTTTACTTTTATTATCTCATTTTCTGGAATCTTAATGAAGGCATCAATGAGAGCAGGGATGCTTACCGTGGGTCCGGGTAGGCCTCGCTCCCCAGGAAAGCCTCTCAACCCTGGGGGGCCATCTTTCCCTGTCGGGCCGGCAGGACCTGGGTCACCCTGCAACGGCAAAGGTGCTTCTGTTTGTAATCTCTGTCTACTGCTATATATGTTCACGAAATTTTAAATATCCAAGACAAAGTGCACGTAGAAATACGGGTGTGTCCTGAGGAGTGATGCTGGCTGAATGAACTCAGGTGGATATGTGTAATAAGGACTGTTAGGGTAGGGCTAACACTTTAGCGTGATGAATGTCTTCACCTTGGATCCCTCTTTTCCACCGGCTCCTGGAAGGCCTTGTTCTCCTGGGGGTCCAGGTGGTCCTGGGTGTCCTCGCTCTCCCATTGGCCCAGTCTCACCTGTGGGGCCCTGGAGAAATAATATAAAATATCACATGAACTCTCGCATGACATCATTTTTCTCCCACTTAGCAGGTAGGCTATTGTTTTGCAGGCAACAAGCTTGTCACCTGCTGTGTATTAAAATCAAACAAGGTTTCATAACTACATGGATTATATACCGAAGTATAAAAGCATTCTTAAGGGTGTCAAGCAGTAATATGGCACACAATGCATGCATTAGCAGGTGCTCCATTCATTGAATGAGTGCTGCAGATCGTTTACTAATCAAGGGGACACCACTGGGCCGGTTCCCCCTGTCCGGAGACCTGTCGGGCCTGGGAGATTGGTTTAAAAGAAGGTGCAGCCTTTCGACAGCTCAGCATGACGCCCAGCCTAATGCACCACATCCTGGACACAGTTTACAGCACAGCATGCCCTCTGGGTGCTTTTTTCCCCAGTAATATGGGACAAAGAGTCCTGCTTGGGTCTTTGCCTCTAAATTAACAGCTTATCCTCGAGTACATTTCTGTAATGATGTTTACTTAATAATTCTTCTTCATCCGACAGCAGCATAATGGCGACTATCAGGGGAATGCTGGATGCTGCCCCTTACACCTTAGTCCGTGTGCCTGGCAACCGGAATCAAGGTGGCGCACTAGTCTGTGCGTAATGACCTGGATTAGCATTTGCAAAAGCTCTCCTGTGGAAGAGGCTGCTGACTGGCCATACATAATGTATGAAGTGTGGAGCGGTAATATATGTGAGGGTAATGTACTGGGCTTTCCACCGGCCATGCCGGAAGGCAAAGGACTTCATGCAGAGGCCTCCTGACGGCAGTACAAACAGCACCCAACTGCCTAATGGCTGCTGCCACCACCCAGGAAATAAAAACACCTCTGAAATATTTAAACGCAATCTGCAGCAACTGGTAAAACTGCACACAATAAAAACTAATGTTTAATGTCTTTAAAGTCACTAATCTGTATGTAGCAAAGTGAAAACAAGAAAAATGCACATATTTACAGCTCTGTTTGGACACTCCTGCTAATGCGTATCATTCTAGAATACTCAACGTTAAGGGACAATTTTTAATTTAGGTTTAAACCTGTGGTGTTTTTTGTATGTGGATTAAGAAATGCTAAACAGGGGGTGTGCTTGCTGGGTGGAGACTGTAGAATGGGTGCTGCTGATATCTTGAACATTATTTTGTCATCCAACCAAGTCTTATAAAAATGGGTCGGTCTGGTAACGCACCTGTGGTCCCACAACACCTGGAGGTCCTGGTGGTCCTGTCTTGCCTTGGAAACCCTGTTGAGAAGATAACAAGCAGTTATTATACAAACAGTTATACACAGACTGTAGCCTGTGCATCAGGCATCAGGCCAGATTAGGCAGTATTTGGTATGTACTGTAACAGTACACAAGTACTGTGATCCATAAACTAACAGTAATTCGGTTTAGGCTTTTCCACCACAATGGGTCTTGAGTTTCGATTTATAGACTGATTTCTTCAACGTAACAATTTTTCAGTCAATGAATATACTTTGCTACATGACATGATTTTTTTGACAGTACAGTTTAAAAAAAAAAACTATGTGCCGTATCATGGACCAGTTCTCTTGGTTTAAAATTTTCCAGCCAATGAAAGAGAATAAATCTGACAGGTGCACCATTTGTTAGCAAAACACACATCGGCTGCATGTAAATGTGTAGGGTGAACATTTCTTCAAGCATTCAATCTTTGTTCTACACCTTCATTGTCTTTACACATCTTGTTTCAGCCTTTGTCATTGATTTCAGCATGTTGTTTATTACTTATATATTGTTTTTGCCTTCCAGTGATATTTGGGAAAATTGTTTTGGGGTTTTTTGGTTGGACTGGAAATGCCACTATATGTTTTCTCATTTCAAATAATGGAAACAGGTTTTCAGACTACGTTTTTTTGATTTATGGTGTTTCTTTCTGATACTAATTAGTACCGTAAATCGAGGGAAGGCGATATTGGGAAAACCCCAGCACTTACTGTTTCGCCTCTCTGTCCAGGATGTCCCGGCAGTCCGTCTTTTCCAGCTGGCCCCTACAGAGCACATTAGACAATTAATATTGCGTACTGAACTAAATGCAAAAAACTATGATATAACTCAAATCGAAGTACAGTCAAATCAACATGTCAAAAAAAAATTTCGTCTTCAAGCTAGAAAATGGATAGAAAGTTTTCCACTTACTGGGGGACCCTTTGGTCCTGGAAATCCTGTTGGACCTTGAGGCCCTGGCAGACCCTGGAAGAGAAGTCTCAGTCAGTGCTGAAAAGACATCACCAACTCTACACTGACGCCTCTTCAGCATAATCAGAATCCCCACTTCCCTTCATTTACATACCCTTTCACCTGGGGGCCCTGGAGGCCCGTCGGTTCCTGAGGTACCCTGTCGAATAAAGTAGATATGAAGGAATTAATCACTGAGAGAAGCATTAAAAGGGTCGGGCTAAAAGGCAGGGAAGAAGGTCACCTTTGGCCCAGGTTTTCCAGTTGGGCCCCTCGGACCCCTTTCTCCACGTGGACCCTGTGGAAGGCATATGGTCAACGAGGTTCAAAGACATCACATTCTATAAGCTGTACACCATCTATGATACATTTCCAAAAGAAACGTAAAAGGAAACTCACAGTTGGCCCCCTCTGGCCACGGGGGCCTGGTTTTCCAGCTGTTCCCTGAGGGGCAAAGCAGGAGAATTAGAAAGAGCACACATCCCTCAGCCGTGAGCAATGCCCAGGCAGATTAAAGTCTGACAAATCTGACAGAGCCATATGTCCAGCACAGGTGTGACTCAGCAGCAGAATTAAACTGGTGACAGACAGGTCATCAAATCCTGGCCACGCTATGGATCAGAGCACCCCCAATAAATCCTGGCTGACACTACTGTGACCTGTTCAAACTCACTACCCTCTTAATGGTTACAAAGACACCTCAGCCACCCTTCTGTTTACCAAATATGGGGAGAACGGGAAAGAAGGACTTCCTAATGGAAAAGTCAGCTAACATTCTGCTCTCTGAAAACAATTTAACAATCAGACCAAGGAATTAATACCACATTGTACCAATATAAATATTTTTGACCATTTTTGACTGTGAATATCGATAAAGCAGCCCATATTTAAAACTACAAATCAATTTTATGAGTAAATTAACAGGGACTTTTTTGTTTTTTGACTATAATATACAGCATGGATCTTTTAAAAAAGTGATTAACTGCATAAATCAATCAACTGATCAATTATAAAATTAACCAATAATGTAGTTGTAAGCAGGATTGATGTAATGGTTACTGAATTAAAATACAGACGTTCTGAAAAGGAAGGCATTGGGTAATGCATGGTGTAAACAGTGCTCCGCTCAGATATACCTAAAGACTCAGGGCTAATGAACAGCATGGCTGTAGCCCCGAGCTAACTCCAGGCACACAACACAGATATGTTTGGTAGGTGCTAAGGATTTTCTGTCTCGCTTGCTTTGATTGTGCTATTTGGAATGACAGCTAATGAAGAAAGAAGTGCACTCCATTGAATTCATATCTATTTCATATTGCCAGGACCTCCAATTTCACTCTTCAAGTCTGATTTACTAAAGTGGGGCTGACTTTCATCAAGCCTTACAGCCAGGGATCTCTGATTCTTACAGTGGGAAGAAACACCCACAACACACCCACCCGTGTGCCTTTTTCTCCATTGGCTCCTGGAAATCCTTGAAATCCTTGAGAGCCCTGATAATGACAAAAAAGAAGAGAAGATTTAATCCCAAGTTCATCAAAGCGGGATAGCGGATGAGTCTTGTGCAATGTGCTGTGGATGAACGTGAGGCGGCCACCAAACTGCCTGAGAAAATCAGATCACTTTGATCAGGACAGTTCAAACAAGGCTTGTGCTGTTCAAAGACAGGCTCGATGAAGAAACACCAGAAGATTCTTCAAGGTTCCCCTGCCATGTTTAATCAGGATCTTTCAAAGTCTCTTGTCCCTTGTGGGACATAGAAGTTCAACACCAGGTTATTTTTACAGGCAAGTCAACCGGTAAGAGTTTAATAACTTACCTTTGAACCTTGTCTTCCCTGGTAACCTGGCAATCCCGGAATGCCAAGCTTTCCCTAACAAGTGTTAAGAGAAAGTTAAGGGTAAGCAGAGAATCGATTTGCGGTTCTATTGTCTCAATATTCATGTCTCTCTGTGTCTCTTAAGGTATTTAATTCAGTACATGTTTCATTAACTACTCTAAAGTCAAAATCAGCACTGATGAGATTTAAATTGTTAAGACTCATGTTTTTTAGGATATATATTATATTTCCCCCCAAAAGAAAGAGTGTAAAACAAACCCTCCCCCATGCATATGTCAAACCAGCCATTCACTCTATACCCAGTCACTATACACCCAAGACGTAAATCTTTATCATTATTTGTGCTGGATTTTAGACAAGATAGCTTTTCAGGTGATTAAGATCCACTTATTTTAGAAGTACTCTATTTACGCCAGTCCCTAAGAGGATGCAGCGCTTCGTCTTTTCTTCTAAACATCATTTTCCCTTTTACTACACTGTGGTACATCCAGAATATGAAATCTTCACATGCCTTCTCCCCAGACGGGCCGAGGGGGCCAGGATCCCCAGGAAGACCAGCACGGCCTTTGGGACCCTCTGGACCATCCTCGCCTCTAGGTCCGGCAGCTCCTATCTCCCCCTGTTTGGAGAAACCCAAGATAAGTGCAGCACAAATACAGTGTCAAATGGAAAGCAAATGAAGCACTGCATCAGCAAGCGGCCCTGAATGCTTACTTACATGGACGTTTTCTACCTCTCAGTTTTAAGTACAGTAGGAGAAAATGTCACTTTCCCTCTGTGAAATATACTTTCATATTCTAATTCCCTCACCGTAAGTATCATATTTACTGCCATTCACAGCGTCTGAGAAATAAATTGGATAAAGCAATTTCCAGACCTGCCAGACACCACGGGATGAGTTACAACACACTTTATTGTCTCTGCTTTAAAATTCATTAATACTCTTCTTATTTTACTATCCAGTGCCAGGATCAGTCTTGTAAACCTGAATTAAAGTCACTTCATCACTGCACAGTTACTATGGTGACAGTGTAAACTGCCCCACTGACACTCCCCCTATTTTAAGAGTTAAAACTGTCACAGAATATGTCATTGTCACTCGAGTGACAAGAACCTGTACACTAGATACCTGCACAATAAAGGGATTTTTTCCACTCGTAAATAAGCAAATTATTATATAAGTGTGTGTGCTTACTTTAAGGGGAGGCTACAGAACACTGCTTTAACATATTCACACTGACTATTTCCCTTCTTCAGTTGTATAAAAGAGATCGCAGGTGTCTTGATTAAAGACGTGAGTATGAGTGGCCTTGTGAGGCAGCGCTGAATGATGTCACATTTTACTGCTAATTGAATTCCTAATGAAGCCTGGCTAATGCTGGGTTTTGCCTCTCGCTTCCCTCCACTGAGTTACGATATTGTGATCTTCTGCACGCAGGGTTTGACTTTGAAAGCGGGGCTTGTCAGCAGTAATTGGAAATGAGGGGACAATGCAGACGGTATGTTTTGAAGTGAAACGCGCCAGGACGGTCTGTGGAAGCTTGTGAAGTGCGATCACAGGATGGCTCGGGGAGTTCCGAGACAGCCGGGGATTCCCGGTGCATCCCTGCATGTCCTGCTAATCGTGCAGTGCAGGGGAAGCAAAATACAGCATTTATGAAGGGAATTATTTTTAACTAATCTCCACATTCTTTTGTAGATAAATAGAATATCTTACTCGGTCACCCTTGACACCCATATCTCCTTTAAATCCAAGGAATCCTTCTTCTCCCTGAGACAGGAATCAGCCAACATATAAAACAGTCAAATGAGAACAGCCAAGAACTGAATCTGGAAGAGGAATGTATGTATATGATACATCCTCAATGGAGATTCATTTTATCAGTATCAACATCTGGCAGTAAAAACTGAGAAATTATACTGATGTGCCTTAAAATAAAATAACTCAACATTGAAAACAGTAGTTTATCAAAAATGTATCAAAATCTGTAAATTGAATTACTCATAGTACACATATCTAAAACAATGTTTTTAAACTGTATTTATGTGCTATTGCTAAATTCTTCTGAGGAAGAGAACCCATAAGTCTTTAAAACACAATAATAAAAAAACAAAAGTAGCCACCTTTTCTCCTTTATTTCCTTTTAATCCACGAACACCATCAGCTCCCTAAAAGAGAATAACTTGATCAAAGTAATTGTAAGATAAATACATAGTGTAAACGGACTGCAGCATACATATTGAGTTATGAAATCCAACACGTGGAAAGTATAATATTACTGCCATCTAGTGGTATGTAAAACATCACAAATATTTTATAATTGTTACTCAGATCTGTAGTGATAACAGCAAGGCATTCAGCCAAACATTACGTGGTAGACACTTTAAATAGAAGACTGTTTTTCTTTACATAAATGATTTACTGAAATTTCTTATCTCAAAACCAGAACAAGTGGCAGACATGAATGGTAGAGAAGTGTTTTGATGCTTAAGGAGAAACAGTATTAGCAGAACAGAGCACAGTGAAACCACCTTATCGTCTGGAAACCCTGAAATGTACACTAGGAATATTTTAAATTGCTACTGTGCTCCACTGCATTGAAACAGCCACTGTATTGAAACAGTCAGCCAGAAAATCCGGCAATGTTGAAATTACGGCTCAGGTAGGCATATGTGTAGCAATCAGTGTAGGTGCAGGGCTGGATGAAGAGGCCTACAACATGCACGATCATTAACTGGTCAATACAACAAATCCTCCACAATATGACAGGTGGTCATGGTCATAGCATAGCGACCTACAGCCCCTATTTAGTTTTCTAAAAACAAACAGGCCAAGATAATGCTGCATCGAAGGGCACGTGCCATGAATGCGCTGTTACCAAGACATTTAGAACCCATCTCTCAAACATAATCTGACACCTGACCTTGAAGGATCGCAGATACAGGCTCAATCGGAAACCTGGCATGGGCCTGCTAACTGTGTCTCTGCGATCGGGGCTGGAAGTGACTGATTACCCATAATCCAATGCAAACAATACCCTGAAGCAGAACTCACCTTTACACCTCTGGGTCCGGGATAGCCAATCGGACCTTGTGCACCATTGGGACCCTAGCATTGCAAGATAGAAAATGAGAAAATGTAAAACACACTGAACAATTTTACAACATAATATTACTATAATGAATAAAATATAAAAAGGACGAGTTACCATGTTTCCTTTTTCGCCATGTGGTCCTTCCTTTCCTGGATGACCCTATTATTAAATGATAGCATGATATAATATTATAATAGCTTTCTCTGACATATGGCACCCTGTGAGAGCAATCAATGCTGTGTACAAATGAGCAATTAAAATAAAGTGTCCCCCCCAGACAACCATGAGGGATGGGATGACCCACATGTGCGTGCACATTTAAAGGTGTTTTCAAAATATAGCGTATGTCGAGTAGATCATCTGTCATGCTGGGCACACAGATTGGCACAAGGAATGAGTGGAGATGGCTGTGGTTGGGGGGTGGCCATATTGCCCTCCGAACAGATGGGACCCAGGCCCTTTAAGCGATTTCGATGATGGACTCACTGGAGGGCCGTCCGCTCCCGGCACTCCCGGTAGGCCTGGTTTGCCAGTGGGACCCTGCATAAGGAAGACGTCGACCATCACAGATTTATCAGGGACGGGCAAACAAGTACCTCTCAAGGGAGTTAAAAACCGGGACCTACAGCAAAGTAGCCTCTGGTGCACAGAGACACCCGTCATATCAAACGTGCCACCTGCTGGATGGAAATTCACACTGGAGTGCAAAAAATGAACGAGATCCATTATATATTTTTAGGCCTAAAAATGTAAATACCAACCTCAAAGATCAAGGGCTGCAAAATATTTCCACACACCACAGCTGAATATGTAAGTATATGTCATCTCAGAATACGTCATAAAATCAATCCTTTTCATTCCATACATCAATATTTGTACTGCCCCATTACAGCAGTTGCTATAAGCTTAATATCCTCAAAAACTATGTATAATATTCTAAAGCAATAATATTGTAACACACAATAATACTGTTATCTTAAAAAAATGAACTGCTAGAATTCCAGCATTTATGTAGTACATAACTTATTTTTTATTGACAATCAGTCACTGATTTTACACAGGCCTCTGGGGCGGGCAACGGGGGGGTAAATGTCACATTTTATGACCCATTAACGAGTTCCTCAGATCTTGGAGCAGCTTGTTGGGACTGATTGGTGATCCTGACCACATAGGCCTGAGAGGCACCCGCTTGCCCTTTGCCCTGAGGACACATGGTGGGACCAAGAAGGCGGGGCTTGGTCTGGGCAATGCCTCGCAGCCACCAATGAAGCAGAGGGGCCTGCCACTGCTGTTAAATACTGTTATCACTCTGGGAAAACATGTGACCATCCTATTGAATTAATTCACATCCTCCAGGCAGTAAATTCACACTTCCTGTTATGTTTAATGAACTTGTGAAATAATAACAACACTGGTGCCCCAGCAATATGTCCGTGGGCAAAGACGTGTGTAACACCTCAGCCCTGATGCTGCCTTTTCCAACCAACATGGAGTAACAGAGTCACACCGATTTTAACTGTTAGCTTTTCCACGGCCCAGTGTTTCCTAGCGACCTGCAGATCCGTTATGGTGATTGCATCTTTGGTAGTGTAGAATTATCACAGGAGTGTGTCAGAATGGGTTCTTTGCGGAATGGATTTGCAAACACCTTTCAACTATCTGGATCGATAACATAGCAGTGAGAAAACGCATTTGGCTGTGAGCTTGAGTATATGATCGATAGGCTTGGTGGCCAGGACCTTCTCTAGGCTGTGACATTTCCACAGTCAGACTATAATGAACAGTCTATTGAAGACAAAAGTGATTGTGGTATATAATGTGAGACGTGTAGGACTACCTTATCTCCAGGAGCCCCAATGGGTCCTTGAGGTCCTGGAAGACCCTGTAAGCAACAAAAAGTTGACTTTCAAAGTCATGTCAGGGATAAGCAGCTCAAACATGATAAAAGACTCAATTACGCCTTTATGAACTTATAATAATAAATAGAAAGGATTTTATTGTAAAATTGCATCAGTTAGTTATATGAATGAATTGATCTAAGTACATTAGTTTGGTGCCCCACGTTCATTGTTGGGTAAAACACCAGTGGCTATAAGGATCATGATTGCAAAGGACATAGATTTACAAATGTCACGTTCTGTTTTAGTTCAAAGGGAAGGGTTATGGTTAGAGCTATAATCCATCTATCCCAACTTTTCAAAACTCGGTAGAAATATTCAAAGCACTAATTTTCTTCATGAGGCAATGCCCCAAACATCATGCTCCCTCATCAGCACCACATTCTTCCCTTCATTGGCTGAGACCTCCTAGTAAATCCAGACTGGCCATGTTCTTTTTTTCTAGCTCATCATTTGGCAGTCTGTCTGCGACCCACCTGAGCTCCTGGATTTCCCTGCTGTCCTGGGGGACCAGGTTCACCTTGTGGCCCCTGCAGAGATGCACAGAAAAAGTCACGCACACCAGTTTCATGCTCTGAATGTGAATTTCTGCCCTTTCCCTTGTACATCCTCACAATAGCCACCTGCCTCACTATGGACTGCGTCATAACAAAATGCACCAAGACCCACAGATCTAAACTGTCTAAAGCACAACCATTGTTTTTTTTACATTAAATGAATGGCCCTACACTGATTTATATCAGATTTCCAAATTGTATAATCATGGGCAAATGAGCTGTTTCTCCCTACTACTTGGCAGCACACAGTCCACTCTTAGGAAATAAAAATCCACTAATAGCCTTTGGAGTTTGTATGGAGATGAGGCGTGAACTCAGGCCAATAGCAATTTAAATGTGTGCCTTTTGGACTGAGAGAGATACCACAGACCATCGCTAGGATAATTGTTCTTTCTTGCGGTGAACATTCCCATCAACATGGACACAAGCGGGAGGAGCCTAAGTGTCTAAAGATAACTGAAAATCAATAGGCTGGCAATTTAGGAGGAGAATTGCTGAGGAGATGCACCTCCCCCAATCCATCCTAGCAGGGAAAAGCCCCCAGCACACAGACAGCATCATTAAATCAGAAAGGCTGTCATTAGGACCATGGGCTCTTTGGGAAGAACTGATGACATTACAGAAGGAAGAGCTATGAAATGTGGTTTAAAGAAACATATCACTCTCCAAATTCCTAAAGGAGAAATTTTCAGGGTTTTACCAATGGAAAAGCTTAGTGCCATACTTAAGGGCAATAGCGATGAGTTTACAGACATTCGGCAGCCCCTGATTGATCACTTGCCTAGAGAACTATTGGAGATCGTGGTTAGAAGTAAGGGCATTTTTAAGTGAAGTGGAAATAAGGCAGGTTAATGAGTGATGTACAATATCTGGACTGTGCAGTGAACGAACTGTGAGGGTTTTTTTGGGTTTTGCTTGAGCTGATGACATGTGCGACTCGCACTCACAATGCCCCCTTTGGGTCCGGGTTGGCCATCCATTCCAGTCACCCCCTGAAACACAACAAGGGGTGTGAGGTATCACTAAATTACTGGAACATTACCATTATGACTAGAGAGGCATCTACCAGGAAGCTCTACGGTAACTGGGTGTGGCATGCATGTTCCAGACTGACCCTATGTTTAAAAGAGTGCAAGTTTGACACTTACAGTTGAACCAGGAGCTCCTTGGGGTCCTTTTGGGCCCAGCAATCCACGAGGTCCCTGTAGAGAAGAGGGCAGGAACGATGACAGGAAATTATGTATTATATAGACACCTTTTACTAAATTAATCGACTTATGATCATTGTTATTGCTGACCATGTAATGGTGGAGTAACAACAGTAGATTGTGTACCATATAATACAGATTTTATAGTGAGACTTAATTTCTGTACTCTCTAGTTCTTTTGTTAGAGATAAGGTAGCAAGTTTGAATAATGTTACAATGCTTGACTAGATTAATTCGTAGATATAGACTAATATTTTAGAGTGAATTCAGCAACATTTCCTGGTCTTGGTGGGAAATAAAAGGCAGCATCATTAAATCTGTATAAATCTCAAGAAACAGAAGTCTGACATAGACATTCAAACATAGGCAGCAAAGACAAAGTCCCTGTGTATCACTTTAGCCTTAGTATTGTTTTAAAAATGAGGCAAGAGATATGAATTTATCATATTTCATTTATGTTGTTTATATCAGAACAAAGAAAAGAGAAATGCTTTTCTTGTTGTCTAGGGGCCTTTTAACTTAAGTCATCACTAGAAAAAAATTCTTCCAAGTCTGAGAGGTCCCAAACCTGAAAAAACAAACTAAATTGCCTTGAATTTCCGAGATGTCTGTGCGGAAGCGGCGATGCCCTTCCCCAGTTTGTCACTGGGCCTCCGGGGGAAATGCTGACCGTCCCAATGTCAGCTTTCATTTACAGAAAGCAGATGAAGTTCCAGAAGCTTCTCACACATGAAAACGATAAGCAAAAGCCCCAATCGAACTGCAATCCCTACTGCCAGGCCCCAGCTGAACAAAAACCTTTGTGGATGCTCCACATGGTCCAGCTCTTTTTTAAAGTCCATATGTAAGCAAATCTCTTCCTGCTTGAACAGCTGCAATAAATGCTAACAGTCCATTGTGCTTCTATATTATTATACTAATAAAGTAATAAATGCAATGACCCACTGTCAGTGACAGTTATTAACAAAGCACAACCAGTCATCAGTCTGCATGACTGCAGCATTTTGTATTTCTTTTTACTTTTCCACCAGCCTTTAAGTGGCTGAAAAGTACATCTTTTTATTACTCAGCCTAAAATTAATTAAAAAGTTCAACATTTCAAGTCATTTCATTATAGACCTTTTGCTGATTAAACCTCAAATTAAGGCCACTGCATTCAGTCACTGTCTTGCTGTTCTATATTGCTGTCACGTCCAATCAGAAAGCTGTCCCTAAACAATGTGGCATTAAGAGAATGACACTTACTGGTTCACCAGGCAGCCCCCTGGGTCCAATCTCTCCATCGTCACCCTATCAGTGCATAACAAACAAAAACGTCAGGCAACACTTGACCTTAAAGACTGAAAGGCAGAAAATGGACTAGGGCCAGTTGAAAGACAACATATTCTACAGGACGTAGGACAGAAAGTGCACATCAGTTTTCTTCCCAGATGATTCAGCCCAATCCTGCATCCAGCTTGGTTGTGGATAAAGGTCTCCCCATGTTCCATCATGCAATCATATAAGGGTTTATGGGTTAAAAAAAAACAAAAAACGTGTGCTACTGCTGGTAGTAGTAAACTTGTTTGTTGGGGGTGCTGCAGAGCAATCAGATGAGATACCAAGCTCTGTGCCCTATCAATAGTAATAAGGAATCAGAGAAAACAATAGTTGTGGTAGGTAGGACTGAGCCAGAAGTGAAAGGAGAAGATTATTAGTGAGTCATATCCAGAAACACTAAAGAACACTGCAGGGTCATGAAGCCAGGAAAAGGTGCTCTTACCCTCTCACCATCTTCTCCTGATGGACCAGGAGGGCCTGCTGGTCCTGGCTCACCCTACAGGGTCAAACAGACACATGGGAGGGAAGGACAGGTCACTCATATGCAGAGTCACATGCATACACACAAGTTTGTATCCATATCTTTGTGCGGAACATCCATTAATTTCTGTGGTGAAATCCCTGATACCAACTATTACAAGCCTGGCCAGCCCTAACC
This sequence comes from Gnathonemus echidnorhynchus, assembly GCA_026776725.1. Classification (NCBI taxonomy): domain Eukaryota; kingdom Metazoa; phylum Chordata; class Actinopteri; order Osteoglossiformes; family Mormyridae; genus Gnathonemus; species Gnathonemus echidnorhynchus. The sequence continues at coordinate 18,597,968 of JAODJU010000040.1, read as the reverse complement.
TTAACCATAAGTAACCAAACAAAATATTTATATATATATGACCCCCCCACACACACACACACACACCAGGGCTACATCATACACCGCAAGACCCAACTGTTAACTAAAGTAAAATTCAGGGCTGGGGTAGCTGGACGGAACCAAGCCACTGAAGACACGCCCAGGCCAGGATTTTCCTTCCCACGAAATTAGTACCACGTGGCTGTTTAGACCGTGGCTAAGATCCACATGGCCGGTGCCGCTGAGAGAGTGCCAAGGCCCCATGGTGCTAACACTCAAAGCTGACGTCGACACCGGCAGCCTGAGCTCGCTCCTCACGGCACCCTCGCGCTCCTGCCAGCTAACGGCCGCGGTGGGACGTTCAGAAGCTGAGCTCAGGCCCTGGATCCCACCCTGCTGGAAACACCAGAACTCTCAGCGACCAGGTCCGAAAGCAACCGGCCAATGGCGTGGCGGCTGGGAGCAACAACTAACACCTAGTCAACTTTTCCATTTAAACTGAAGACCAAACAGAAAAACAGTGAGGAGAGACACCGGGACTGTTGTTAAAGTGCTATATAAATAAAGCTCACTTGACTTGTCTTTTGTGTGAATTTCAGCAAACGGGTGGCAAGTTGTCAGCTGGCAGGGGCATGATGGATAAATCATAAACATACATGCTAACAAGTATCAGTCATCATTTCCCCTTTAATTTGCTACTTAACAGTGTCAGTCACCTTCTGCCATTATGTGACGTTCGGAGCAGACCGACAAAGCACACTTACTCTGTGTCCCTTTTCCCCAGGAAGTCCAGCCAATCCGTCAAAGCCTCTCTCACCCTGTCATTAAAAGGGAAAAGGGGAATTTCAGGCGTGGTGACCAGACTGAAGAGCTTGGAGAAGGTCTCTGCACCACAGTGGAACGATGTCCTCAGAGGGAGACGTCTGAGTTAACCGTCAGATGTCAAGATGTCGTTTTCTGGGTGGGCTAGATGCTGGTCCTGTTGGCTCCCAGAGACTTATATTTGTCTGTAAGTCTGTGAGAGGCACGTGTGTCCATGCAGGGGCCAAGGGGCACCATGCTGCTGTGTAGACATTTGAGATGCCTGGAGGTTTAAGCACCTTTGATCCTGTTTGTCCGGGCATGCCCCTGGCTCCATCCGCTCCAGAACGTCCCTGAGTCCAAATCAAACAAAGAAGCCCACATCAAACTCATAAACACAAGACAGACTCATGCCCATAACTAGAAATACAACTCTACAGTTAAGTCCCTCTCAGGGGTCAAACCTGTAATTCTACTGTGTGACTATGCACAGCATTTGTCTGCGGACCAGTACTGGGTCGTCTGCATAATGCATGGAAAACGGTAATAATACGAGGAAAATGGAAAACTCTTTTCAAAGCTGCTAAAGTGTCGGGCTCCTTAGCGGTCAGTGCCACTAAGTCCCCGTTTCCTATTTCACACCAGATGTTCCAATCTCAGCCGTACTTTCAGAGCCTTTACAGCATTAATACTCCTATCCAAGTCTCCATAGTGCATTGACTTTGGAAAATGAACATATTAACGCATTATGTAGAAACTCCAAGACTTCACCTTTTTAATGTTATGGAGTGAAAGGAAGAAGGCTGATACTGTGTTTACAGCTCCCCAAAGGAGAAGGAGCTGCTATTGATTTCCACACACAACTGGTCATTATGATGTCCTTGGACATGTCCTATTGCTTTCTCAATCAATTTCTAACTAAAAACTAAGGACTGGGCTTTGTGCCGAGTCAGTGAAGGAAATGAGTCATTGACTTTTTAAAATCAGGTGCCAGCCCACTGCTAAAATACATGTGAGAGTGACGTACTTTACAGCAATCGTGCATTGCATTGTTTAGCAAAGTAAATGAACACATCTCATAGACTAGCAACTTACATGGCTTTAAATGATAAACACCATGCAGACATTCACGCTACATTCCCATTGCCTTTCACCTTTCTGCTACATGCTTATGTGCTATATATCAGTGTTTATCAACCAGTCCTCAGGGACACCCAGACAGTCCACGTATTTCCTCCCTCCCAGCTCCCAGCCAATCAGAAACACCAAACACCTGGAACAGGCGAGTTGGAGGCTGGGAGGAAGTGAAAATGCGGACTGTCTGGGGTTCCCCAAGGACTGTGTTGAGAAACACTACTGTGCAGATGTACACTGAAAACATTTTGCTCTATAGCTTATCGTTGCCTAGTATTTAACAAAATACTCTGTCGTATTGCTGTTAGTGACCCCCAAACAGATTCTTTCTTGTGTATATTCAGCCTCTCCTCAGGTTATGACAGGGTTACGTTCTTAAAGCGAAAGTACCGCAAAAATGCATTTTAATACAGTACACCTAATCTAACAAACATCATAGTCAGGCCCCGCCTACCTTAACAACATGATTACACTTACACTAACAATTAAAAGTTTTTGCACACCAGATTTTTACCATTTTTCCATTTATTTCATAACCTGCAGATTTTATATTCTTGTTAAGCATTAAAAAGTTTAGTGAACAACTATAAATGAAAACATTAGTCAAATAAAACAAATTTTAAAGAGTATTAACAGTGCATGTCTGACATCCTTGTGTCTTGTGTGTTGATGTCATAGTCAAATTCTAGGCTGTTTTTTAGGCATTCAGATAGTGAACTTACTGTAAATTTGTTTGTTAGCAAAATATGTTGAGTATATTTTTAGTAAATGTTAAGTAAGTAATATGCAAAAGTAGAAAATCTCAGTGTGTCCAAAAACTTTCGACTGGTAGTATACATTAGCCTACAGTTGGGCAAAACCATTAACACAAAGCCTATTTTGTAATAAAATGTTGAATATCTCATGTAAATTATTGAATAATGTCCTGAAAGTGAAAACCATTTTCCCATCAAAAAATCGAAATATCCTATCTGGGACCGTCGTAACCCGATGGGGTGTCTGTACCTATATCCTATTATGGACCGTCATAACCCGAAGTGTCTGTACCCATATCCTATCAGGGACCATCTTAACCCGAGGGGGTGTCTGTACCTATATCCTATCAGGGACTGTCTTAACCCGAGGGGGTGTCTGTACCTATATCCTATCAGGGACCGTCGTAACCTGAGGGGGTGTCTATACCTATATCCTTCATCCCCTCCCACATTATCATTTCTATCATTGACGTTCTTACTCACCCGTCGGCCTGGCTTCCCTGGGGGCCCCATGGAGCCATGGGGGCCACGAGGTCCCTGGAGCAAAAACCAGAGTAATACCAGGGGTAAGAAAAGCATGTGAGGGAGCCTAACGGCATAATGGCGCATTAATACAGATCGGAGTTAGAGAGCACTCAAGATACATTAATGCACTGCAAAAACATCATCACGGGACTAACCAGGGTTTTCCTAGTGGCATATATTTCACTGAGATTGGACGATTACAACAGCATTGCTGCCATTTTATTCTCTTCAACCGAATAGCAGACACCTCTAAGTAGCATAAATAAGAAAGATTGCATGTGGCGGCCTATGAGAAGGGCTGTAAAAGAAACAGACAGCGAGTGAAATCACAGAGAACCAGAATGCAACATGATGCCATAGTTCACCTGCGGGCCGCTATCACCAGGGTCTCCTTTATGCCCATTAACGCCAGGGGGACCCTGAAAAAGCCAATAGAAACAGCACTAATTAACCACATATAGCAGAGATATAGCTACAGCCAGCATCTACATTTGGGAGGTGCTCAAGAATGACCAAGACATAAACTTCTCAGCTGCTTCATTAGTTAACGATCAGATAGATATATGCAAGGGACCCATATTATTTTATTTTGCAGAACAAACCAAGGCCTCCTAATGGGCGTGTTAGTAAACAAGTGCACATATACGATTCAGACACAGTATCACGTACCAGAGGTCCTGGTCGTCCAGTGAGACCCATTGGGCCCGTAGGACCCCGCATAGCCAGCTGGGAAGTAGAACAAGCCAGTTAGAGGGCGGCAACTCAGAGTAGAGCATCTGATTCCCTTACAGACTGACTGGATGTTTTGGGCTTAAAGGAGTGTGTCTGCATGATCGCGATGATGGAAATCTACTCCTCTGTCCATGTGACCGTTCATCTCTGATTGGGTACCAAGCTCTCTATGGAGTACTGCGTCCAAAAAAAACATGTTTTTATGACTAATACATATTTCAATTCTTATGTGGGGATGCGTACACCTGCATCTAGCGTGTGTGTGTGTGTGTGTGTGTGTGTGTCCATGGGACATGAGTGCTCCATATGGGTCTCTCTGGCCCTCCAAACTCACCCTGGCCTGCTGCATGATGGCTTGCATCTGAGATTCCTGTGCTGACATGGCAGGTCCCTTCTGACCAGCGTCCCCGCCAGCGCTGAAGCGGAACTGCGGAGGAGGAGGAGGAGGATGGAGAGGAAGAGGGAGAGGAGCTCAGGGACGTGACTGAAGCAATGACAGAACAGAGCATACTGTAGAAGGAACGAACGCCCACATATATCTCTTCTATTCTTCTGTGTTCCTCCATTTGTAAAAACAAAAGCCAGTGCAGATATGCCTCTTGTAGTCTTCTCTTTCTTTCTCACAAGTTGGGAACCAGCAGTAACGATTCCGCTCGACGGCTTGCCACTGCCCCTCTTATCTCAATTAGCTTCATGGGCAGATAAGCTTCAGGGAGTGAAGAACACATGCCAGGGAAGGGGACCTGCCCAGCGACGTGGGCCATGTTACCCCTTTTTGGCCTTTTGTTTAAGATCACAAACGGAAGAAGGCAGAATTTCTGAATGATACTAGAGTAGAGCAACAACTGATCTGCTGTCAAAAGTCACTTCTTAGATGATAAAGAGTAGTGTGTATAGCTTAGAAGAACACTATGGTACTCCTTCCATTTAAAACAGGCAGAAATTATTCCTCACGCTTTTTAGTGTATTTCCATCTCGTGCCTGCAACTTTTTTTTTAGCATTTAAAGGTGTTCAGTGCCATCTGCTGGCTACAATAGAATACTGCATCAAATGCGTATTTCATTAAATTTTGGCTAACATAAAGCTCAAAAACCTATATTTATATGTGAGCATTAGCATGAACAGCTAGGGTGAAAAAGTATACATCCCGGTTATATAAGCATATAAAAAAAAAAAAAAACATCCAAATATCTAGCCTATATAATACATTTAAAAGCAAGGTATGGCCTGATGATTAATAAGCAAGAATTACGGGGAAGGTTTAGGGCTTTTATGGGTCTTTTCATGCAAACCAAAAAGACAGGTAAATAAGTAAGATGTAAGTCAAGCAGGTCAGGCACTCATGAGCAACGCCACTATGAGTCCCCTGCGACCCCCTTAGGACCTGCACAGCTTCATCCATACCTTTGGGTAGAGGCGTAGGGACAGGACAGGCAAGTCAGGCATTGGCCTGGGGCCCCAAGCTGGGAGGGGGCCCCCGAGGGCTGCCGATTACAACGACAAACCTGCTTTATTTGTGTATTCACAGTAATTAAATTTATTAACTTAGTTTATTAAATTCTCTATTATTAATCTAGACTTAAATACGCTAAAATAACGATCATAAATTTTACCATGTTGGGCGGGGTGCATTGGAGGGTCCATGGAGTTTTTTGCCCCCAGGGCCCCCAGTGTCCCTAGAATCGCTTCCTCTCTTGGTGTCGCACTTACTGAGGAGCACCTACCCACCTGCAGACAGGGACACCTGCCCAGCTCTGCTCCAAAAACACACTCCTGCATGCTTATTCTCAGCCTCAATCTTAATGAGGCTCACCCAGCCCACAGTATACAGCTGACCCTGTGCTGTAAACGTTTGCTTTTCAGGGTAAAATGTCTCGGGCTGGAGCCTGTGCTGCGTTTCACCACAGCTTGTCCTTCATGAATCTCATATCTGATCGGCCCAAACAAGCCACAGGAAACTACTGACAGTTTCTCAGTGAGAAAGGCGTAAACTTCCCTGAATCTCCATTCATCCTGTGCAACTTGAACAAATGTTCCCTAAGTCAGGTCACATGGGAAAGGCCACAGGCAGAGAAAAAGTGAGCAGTGCCTCTCAGGCTCCACGCACTTTATGTGGCCAATTGGGAGAGAGACAGGAAATGTGATGTTGCCGTCTGTGATTGATTAAATGCTTAGTAACCATTCTGTATTGTTATACAATAATGTCATGTACAAACATTCCTCTTTCAGTAAAAATTCCAAATGCAGGATACTTTTCATGTAGATTTGGATAGGGAGATCTACAGCCTCAAATGGGAAGTATTTACATTAATATTTTAATATTATCAGGTTCCAAGATCCTGCATAGCTACAAGCTTGTGAAATTAAACATCTGGTTAAACTTAGAGATCACCATATTTTTTTAACTATTATACATTAATATAGCTGTTCTTTTGTTTTCTTGTAAACCCAGCCTGATGTGTTGTTTATGCTTCCAAAATAATGGAAATATGGCAGATATATGGCACTTATACATAAGTGTTGTTTTTCTCAATCATTTTTACTGTTCATTACCACTGAGTGGCAGCATTTTGCAGAAATATTTTGAATTTCACATACAGAGGTTATTACATCGGGGTTATAAAATTGTACTGTAATAAGATTTGTTTCAGTGATGTAACATGTACAGCATTAAGGACCCGCCAGCCTTGATACACATATGGGGATCAGTAACGGGACATCAGAGGAGAAACACACACTGACGGCTAATCCAAAGATGAGGCATGCACTCAGAGCAAAACATATTTTTGCTTAATCATTTGCAGCTTTAGAACAAAGCAAAAAAACGTGAGATAGTATAACAAGCCAAATATTCATGTTAGAAATCATTATCTTCTTTCCGAAGTTTCACAGAAAGATAAAAGGCAATTGTTCTCATGTACTTACAGGCAGCATCAGGACAGTTCCTGGGGGTCCTGGCAGGCCATCAGCTCCGGGAATCCCTGGGCGGCCGGGGGGGCCCTGTGAGCGAGCAAAACTATCACGTCAACACTGCAGAATGAAACTCAGAGTCGTTAATGGCTTAATCACGCGGTCAGCATGGATACAATCACAAAACATTTTGCTTCCTGAAATCCATGTAGGCTGATTGCTTGATTGTTGTAAGAAAAAGAAGCAGAGATGATCTTTAAGAACAATAATTGATACTTTATTGATCCCATAGGGAAATTGTCTTTACACTGCACTGAACCTGCTCTTTGTGGAGTAAGCTGTCCATGAAGGGCAGCCACCTGTTGGGGTAACCAGGGAGCTGGGGGTTAAGGGCCTCACTTAAGGACCCACAGACATGCTGAGGCTGGGTTGGAACCAGCGACCTTCCGATTACAGGCATACAGGCTTAGTGCAGCTCCTCCCTCTCTGAAGATAGCCAGTGATTAGAATGTTCTGTTTCATCAGTGACACATCAAGAACAACTATGATTCCTCATGTCGTCAACTAATCTTTCTCCTTGTGGGACTGATTGACCCACTGATTGTGGGAACTTTTTTCACGTAATGATTCCTGACACTATAAGATCCCCCTCAGTGATCAGTGACACTGAAAATGAGTTACATCATTCATGATCTCTGACAGAGTGTGGGTCAATCTAATTTTAACAATCAGCAATGCTGCAAGTACTGAGCGAACCTTCTTTTAATGAGCGCAGATGATTAATATGAGATCAGATATTTCTGATGTTCTGTGACAGTAAGAAGCTTTTCCTTCCCTAATGATTAACTGCACAAAGTTCTCTAATTATCCCTGACAATTAGACTGTCCTTCCCTTGATTTAGTGATAACTACCACTTAGAGTGAGCTAATGACTAACATGGGAAGTGAAATCTTCACTGACACAGTCAATGAAGAAATCACTAACGCAGATAATGTTCACTAACATGGTAAAAGAACAGATCACAACACAGAGAATACTCACTTGCGCAGTAAATGCAGTAAAAGTCACTGATACAGAAAATGAACCGTAACACTGAGAATGAACACACTTTTTTTCCCACAGATACTGAGAATGATATTATTGTTAATAGTCCCTGATAAAGACAATAATTTCTGGACTTTTCAATGACCGACAGAAAGTCAGAACAGTAAACCCTGATGCTTGTCTGCCTTGAATGATCACTGCACTGGGAGGAGCCCTCATCTTTCTGACCATAGGTGACACTGCCAGCTTCTTTCTCTAAGTCCACCTGACACAGGCACTTTCGATCACTCTCTCAGAGTCACCGTCAGCCTGAGAAGGAGCCTCTCATGAGAAATCGCTGACATGGCAATATTTGAGCAAACCATGCGCACCATATGAAGAACTCAAACAAAACAAATCATAAATCAATGAAAAGACCTGTGGCTGCTTTAGATCCAGAGAAATGTAGGCTAATTATATTAAACAAGAGATGAAGATGCAGTAAAGAGCAAGGGAGGCGCCAGTGACCTCAGCGAAGACTCCAGCTTAAGACTGGGTTCTGTTCCGACATACAGGTCATATGTTGAAATGGACATCGGTGGGGATCGATCACATGATCACATTGAATTTTAGGTGTGAGGGTGAGACTGGGAGATACATGTGAGGCTGGGAGATACGTGTGAGGCTGGGAGATACGTGTGAGACTGGGAGATACGTGTGAGACTGGGAGATACGTGTGAGGCTGGGTTAGTCAAGCTGTGGGCAACCATCATAAGGCATGCAGTGCCTACTAGGTAGCGTAGCACTGTCCGGCATACAGCCACACAAAATTTTATTTAATATGTATTTATTTTGAAAAAGTCACAGGCAGCTGGTCTGGCCCCGTTTATCAAATGAAGCCCCATCAGTTATTCTGTATACAGGTCCCTTCTGGTACGCTGCCTGGGGGCTCAGTCACTGGAGTCTCATCTAATCGCTCATCACAAGCTGGCAGAACACAGATTACAGTCTGGACGCGATCTTCACATTCCCACAGTCCAGGACGAGCAGTCGAGGAAGAGCTAAGTAATGGAAGGGGTGACGACCCGGGCTGAGAAAGCGAGATGTCCTGCGGCCTGTGACTAACTGGGCTGGGGGGGCCGATCTAACCCGCTGCTCTCTTTCTGGGCTGTTCACACAGCCTGCAGGAAGCTCACTGGCTCCCAGTACTCAAGGAACAATGAGACAGCATTCTGAGGGTTCTGGCTTAGACGGACTATGAGGACTGTCCATGGCTGTACGTACCCTCTCTCCAGAGTCTCCAGCCGGACCAGGGGGGCCAGATGATCCTGGGGGGCCAGGCAGACCCTGCAGATGACATCACACGCCGTCACTAACCAATGACACATCACATGGGGAAAGGCCCATTACACATGTGAGGAACACAAGGGGGCGTCGGCTCCAGGCGAGACACTCCCACCCGTCATCAGAGCTACAGTATAGCTCTCTCTACTCTCTACTGTTCTGTGTTGATCTAGGCAAAGGTGACTGACTTCTTATTTTTTTAATTACAAGTATTATAGGGATAGAACACTGCACAAGAAAGAGCATGTCACTGCAAGTGCTTGAAAAAGTCATTCTCACATCCAGACATGACATCTCGGCTGTTTCTCTGACTTAATAAAAGTCGACGCCAAATGATTCAGGGCTACGTCTTACAAAGTATATTCAAATATTTATATAAGCAAAAAAAAAAACAGAAAATGCATTAGGGCCCTGACTGGTTTGCACAGTCATGTTGTGAACTACATCCAATAATGGTCTGGGCTGAAGACAGCAAGTCTAAGAAAACCAGGGGAGGGGGCTGGTGTGTGGAGACTAGCCAGACTGAGCTGTTAAGTGGACAGACGAAAGAAAGAGTGAGTGAGAGAAAGAAAGAGTGAGTGAGAGAGGCAGATACTTACAGTGGGGCCTTCAGGACCAGCTGGGCCTTCGAGCAGCATTCCCTGCAACACATCCAAACAGATGCCATTCAGGCTAATAATGAGAGCGACTCATGTGACCCACAAGAAGGACGAGCCAGAGCGCAGGATCACATTACAGGCTCTGACAGCAGAAAGGAGTCCCCACAAGCAGCAGGGGCGAGCAGCGTGACCTCGGGGGCTCTCGGGGGGCCCGCCGATCCGATGCGCGATTTAACCTGAGGCTTTATTCCCCTTGGCAGGAATTCCGGTTCTGTTCATCGGATCTTTGTGGAGACGAAATTCTAAACCGCATGGTGAGGCGTCCGTGAAAGCTGGAGTGGACGTGTGTTTGCAGTGATCTCACCCCCCAAGAGTGTCAGGGAGGGAGTGAGCGTGCGTTTGCACCACTCTCACACCGTGCTTTCTGAGGCGGCTGTGCGTTTGCAGTGCTGCCACACCGTGGCAGGGCAGACGTTAATGACAGCAGGAGTGAGCATGAGTTTGCACAGGGCGGATGTGGCTAGGAGCAGGGTCTCCCTCACCATGGCCGTCACTGCCACTCCGCTGGTCCCGCCATATTTGCAAGACAACAGCCGGACAGGGAATCCCCCTGGAGCTCTGACACCATTCGAAGACCGGTGCCCATCCGACATACCCAAATGCCCACCCCGGGATGGCATTCTGGTACCACCACCAAACACACCAACCTCATTCATGACACTGCTGCCAAAGTCACCACATCACAGTGTCTTCTACATATGGACAGCGGAGAGCTTCAGCCTCTGCTTGGCATATCTCCAGGGTGGGGCGGCAGCCCATCCAGGATGATCTACTCTAACATGCAGCCTTTCTTTACCCATCCATCCATCCATCCATACATCCATCCATCCATCCATTTTCTGTACCCACTTGTCCTATTCAGGGTGTTGGGGGGGGTCCGGAGCCTATCCCAGAAGCTATGCGCACAAGGTAGGCAATAACCCAGGATGGGGTGCCATCTCATCACAAGGCACACACACCTTTCCTGCTTCCTGGGGCTTGTTGTTTTCTGGAACACTGCAAGCAGCCACGCTTACCAGAGTGCTTTATGCTTATGGGCTGTGAGCATTAACTTCTGACCCCCCCACGTGCACATGAGTTACAGGCTCATTAAGTTCAGTCTGCTATATTACTGGCTGTGTTCACACTTAATGTTCGTTTCACTGCCTTTTGTTTTTCATCACAGCTAATTTGGAACGACACATTTAATTTCCTGGTGAAAACTCCATGGAAAAAAAGATGATTCTTTTTCTGTCGTCCTCACAAAGAGACAAATATACAAATAATACATAAGTTATAATTCTTTTACTCAGACCAGATGGGGTGAAAATCCAGTTTCACTTGTCTGATACAGGCGGGACACGAGAGGCTGGATACAGGAGCGAGCAGGACATAGTGGAGGACTTCTGAAGGTTAGGACAGTGGTCCGTCAGCACAGTTATGCACATTCAGCCATCAGCTACTGTGTAATTATATGCCCTCTCTCCTCCCCAGCATGCACACCTCTTACTCCACGGTGATCTTCTGACCCTCGAGGGACAAGAGACTCGTCTAGTCATCCATAACAGATACTGTCAGTCTGCAGCCCTCTGTTTATGGGCTCTGCAGATCTGAAATACATCCGTGAACAAACCACTTCTGCGTTTTTAAAGTCCCGCTTTGTCTCGGTCTACATGAAGCATATTTCAAAGTCCTTCAGCCAAGAACTCTGACAGATATTTCCGTTCAGCACCACATGGGGCAGCAGCTGTGAACTATGTGGCCGTGTTGCCATACATATGCAGGTACTGGGGGGTGAGGCCCCCAATGACAGCCTCATAATAGCATGGAAATCAATACTCACGGGCTCAATGATGGCCGGCTCTCCTTTCTGCCCCTTCTCGCCCCTGGCAATGTCAACCTGCGGGAGAATAAACCCAGCCTTACGTCGCCATCGTCCTGACCGTCCACACACCCCAGGCCCCCCCAGTCACTGGTCTCCCATGTTGGGGGAACTGGTTAGGCTCAGCACCACTTCCATTGCAGCAGAATGGTAGTAGACGCTATATGTAATTCGGTTCTTTAACGATAATGGAGAGCAGAGCCCCATCCCGGGATTAAAGCACCTTACCACTTCATAGAACTCATCCTTTTCTGCGGGCAGCTTCTTCTCAGTGTCAGTGTCAGCATCTGTGTAATGCTCGTAATAGCTGTAGTCCTCCTCCTTGAAATTATCCACGTTGTACGTGTACTCTGCCTCTTCAGTGCCACCCTGACCACCCCCAGCACCAGCAGAGCTGCCTCCGGTTCCAGCTGCTCCGCCCGCTGCACCAGTTGCCCCTCCACCAATTCGGGATGCTCCTGCTCCTCCTCCAGCTCCTGCTCCTCCTCCAGCTCCTGCTCCAGCTCCTCCTCCAGCTCCTGCCCCAGCTCCTGCTCCTGTTCCAGCTCCTGTTCCAATCGATACATCCACACCACTTGCAGATCCGCTGGAAACGACCGTGGATCCGCTGGACACGACCGTGGATCCGCTGGACACGACCGTGGATCCACCCACTCTACCAGCCGACCCCCCCGCGGAGCTGGATGAGCTGCTCCCAGTGCCCGTCGAGCTGTGGTCCGTACCAGTGTGCCCATCAGTGTATTCCTCTGAGCCGTACTGGTATCCGTAATCCAGATTGCCATATTCCTCAGTGTCACGGTCCTCATAATTTACAACCTTAAGGAAGAAACAAAACCCCATTGATGAACAAAGACGCACTTGGATGCAGCCTGTTATCACAGTTTATGTCACAATAACTCCAGGGGCTGGAATGCATTATGTTCACTGTGTCATCAATGCCAGCGAGACGACCACCCAAGCCTGTTCCATCTAATAACCCAAGTACAGTATATTAACAATACTTTTCAGATTTATGAAGTTACAACAATCTGGAAGCAAAATAGGCATTAAAAATATGCAAAAACACACTTACCTGGGTCATGTTATGTGTGACAACTGATTCAATTTTGTCCAGGCCTGGCACAGGACTCAGATCGACCTCTCTTCTGAATCCTAGTCCCAGGTCGATGTCTGTCCGTGTCTCAGCACCCGGCCCGCCACTGACCACATGTTCATGAGATCCTGGGACCAAATCAGTTTCCTCGTAGGTCTCATAATTATATGCAGCCCCATCGTAACTGTCCGTGGGGTAGACTTTTGTGGTGATGTCCTCCACCGTCTCCGTCCTTGCCGTAGACATCACCTGACCATGGAAAGGAAGTTCCCGGCATTTCACTAGTGTGAAGTTTACATACCTCTTTCAATAGATGTCTTGTAAATAATATGTTAATCTCTAGATGCAAAAGTCAAAGCATTTAAATGAACAGAGGGAGTGTATAGCTATAATAATAACAACAACAACAATAATAATAACTATAACAATAACTATAATAATACTACTACTAATAATAATAATTATTATTATTATTATAGAATTTATCCTTGCAAAAAATAAAGTATATTTGTCCATCCATCATCCATTCATCCATGCATATGTCTATCAATGACTGTTCTTATTAAAGTATAGTAAAGTAAAGTAAAATAAAGTTGAGTAATGAATATTTCATTCTAGTTCGGTGACAAAGTTACCTGGTCTGGATCGGTGTCATAGTAAGGGTACTCATAGTCATAGCTGTCTTCCCCAAGAGGCTGAGCATAGATAAAGGGCAAACAATCAGTTTTAGCCCAGCACTTGCTGGCCAGTTTAACTTAGTTGTAAGAGAGAGTTTAAATGTTGTAACAGTTCATTCAAAATGCATTAAAAAAAACTTACATGCTGCTAATGAATGTTCTATGAATGCATTATAAATACATTATGAAGTTGCACTGAATGTATACCTTAACCTTAACATCTTTAATATACATTATTATATGATTATACGGTTATAATGTTTATCATTATCGTATATTATATGATATTATATGATTATACGGTTATAATGTTTGTCATTATCATATAATATATTATATAAGATATTATATGATTATACGGTTATAATGTTTGTCATTATCAAATAATATTTGCTAGTAATGTATATTAAAGCTGTTAAGGTATGTTAGGATGTTAAGGTATACAGTACTTATATGCTGCTTATGAATGTTCTATGAATGCATTTTAAATGCGTTATGAAGTTGCACTGAATATTCTGTGAATGCTTAGGAATGCAGTATGAAGTTGCAGTTAATGTAAAGAATTACCTTAAATGGTTATAAAGAAATTCTGTAATATAATAAACACTATTATGTTTCTAAAATAAACAGTATATTTTAAAAATATATAATCAATCTATAATTGGTATTTCATGGTTTGTTTATTGCAGGTGGATTTTCAATGTGATTCTCTGAAATATATCCCAGACCAGACAGCAACAAGCTTTAAGGACTTTTGCGGCAATGAAAAGCAAGCAAGGACCGCATTTGGATGTTGTTTATTTTTTGGTCATGCAGATGTCTTTTCTCGAAGCATATTCACTCTGCTGTGACCCTGCCTGCTTGCAGAAAGAGCATATCCTGCTGGGATAACGAGCGCAGCTGCAGGATGCAGACGGCAGAGGACTTTACTCGCCCAGACAAGTCCGGACTGGAAACATCCTGAACGGTTTATAGCAAAAAACTCAACCCAAAAGCACTTGCTCACACAGCAGCGTGGTGACAGGTAAGGCGGCCAGATCTATGTTATATTCTGTAAAATCAAGATGAATGTCTATCAACATGTCAAGTAAACCAGATTTAAGATTGCACATACACTAATTCTTATATTTTTTATATAGCCATGTAGTTAAATGTGTAACTGAATATCATTTTAAAATGCAAATTTTTTGTTAGAAACTATATATTCTTTTTTCCTGTTATAAAATGTATACAATATTATATCTAGATTTTGTTTTGAGCAATTTTTATTGCATATTGTCATTGGTCCATAGCAGAAGCCAGCATCCAGGGGCTATGTAAATTTTATTTATGAATGAACTCCCATTCTGGAAATAGCACTATTCTTTAAAACACAAGGCTTGAGTTTCATTTTAGTCCTTGATCACTTACAGTAGTCTTCCTCCTATTTTGAAAATAGTGTGTCACTCTGCAAGAAAAGAATCATCATTTTCATTTCAGGCCAATTCACCAAGTGGTCGAGCCGCTTCAGTCTGTCTCGGCCTAAAACACCTGTAACTGCCCGCTTAAACCCGGAAGAGCCTCATTGGCTGGAAGCACGGCTCCGATTAATGCTGAGCTGTACTCCGAAGCCAAATGTGAAACCGGCAGCTGGGAAGAGGAATGCGTGTCGTAGAGGGAGAAATGAAACCAGCAGGGGAAAAAAATGTGGGGCCTCCTCTTACATAGTCATATGGCTCCGGGTCCTGGTTCTGGGTGGATTCAGGAACCGGCACCTCGCAGTCAGGGCTGTAGTGCTCACAATAGTCATAGGCCACCCGGTGGTCAGCAGCAATCATCAGCTGCTGGATATCTCCCTGCAAAACAAAACACCAATGGACTGCAGCGAAATGTCAAGTTTTAAACGGCCTTCATCCTCTACTCTAAATGTACGACATATATCCTTATACAGAGATGCACTTATGTAGGAAGCGTAGTGGTTCCTCTAATTATGGTTTCATATTAGCCCTTAATACAATAGACAGTTATTGACGATATACATTGATATTGAAGCAACTTGAAAGCAACTCCAAACATCTGGTACTGAAATCTGTAAGCAAAGGATGGAGAAGATCTATGACTCTACAAAGGACCACAACTCAGGGAAATGGATAAAGTAATAATCATGGTGGGGGGGGGTAATTCACAACAGATGGGAATGAGGAAATCTTGAGTCATAAAGGATGTTGTGTATGTTCTGTTATACATCGTTTGCACAGCCCAGAAAGACCACAGATCTACACTGCAAAGAAGTAAACATGTCAAGTGCTGCAAATTAAGCAGTTTGCAAGTCATACAAACCCCAAAGACAATTGGTAACACTTTACATTAAGTGCACCTTCATAATGCTTTTATATTGCATTCATAAAACGTTCACTACACCTTCATAATGTATTCATTAAGTATTCATAAAACATTCATAAACACCATGTAATATACATTAATAACAAACATATAATAATAACAAACATTATAATTGTATAATCATGTAATGTTTGTTATTAATGTATATTAAAGCTGTTAAGGGATATTAGGATGTTAAGGTGTAATTACATGCTGTTTATGAATGTTCTATGAATGCATAATGAATGCATTATGAAGGTGCACTTAATATAAAGCATTACCAGACAATCTATCAATATTGACCAAGAAATGCAATTTCCTGTGTAGTTTCTACTTTATTTTTAAATCCATTTCATATTCCATCTTTGGGATTTATTGTCATTCTTCACAGGAAGATGACTACCGACAGGAGGCAGGACACCTAAGAGTCACAGAAGGAAGATGACCACCGACGGGAGGCAGGACACCTAAGAGTCACAGAAGGAAGATGGCCACCGACGGGAGGCAGGACACCTAAGAGTCACAGAAGCTCACAGCTCAGAGTGTAAACATTCTGGTTCAGGGTGAATAGCAAGGAAAATACTGCAGGAAATGAGCTGCAGCTGCTGATAACCCCAAACCTCTGCTTCCTAAAAGCCATTAACTCTTTTCTTTCAAAAACTATAAATCTGAAGATTTAAGCAGTTACGCCAGAAGTACATTTACACGCACGGTTTATGTCGTGGTTTTGTTTTTATTGCTTTCTAAATTTCAGGCTCACAACACAGAGAGGAAACTTAAGTATCACAACCCATTCCTTCCTTCCCACAGAGAAACTGTAAAGACACTGTGCTCTTGAATCCAGGAGGAATTTAGGTGGAAGTTTATTAAATCCATCTGCCAAGGGCTCAAACTTATTTTTCCAAATATGTAATTACTCAAGGGCTACAAAACAAAAATGCATATTTTATTGAAAATTCTTTCTTGCTTGAGTTTCTGAATTACCCCTTGTTTCTTCATTCTTTTGAAAAAAAGCACAATTACAAACAGCCTATATTTTCTTCTGCATAACAATTTTGAGAAAGTACCCACAGCAGCTAAGAAGTAAACGACCAGTTAAAGGGTGCAAACAGCACTAGGCGTTTAGTGAGATTTCAAAATCGACGTAACACTCCCAAAACACAAGGTCTGGAAATTCAGTTACTCTGCCGTTCACACTGCACGTCTTTCACGGGAGAATTGACTGAAAAATCAGCCCAGACACACTTTCCGGCCTCTGGTATTTCTTAGCGTTTAATGCAAACCAAACGGCAGCATCACTGAGCCAGACACACCGGATCAGTGGAAAAGTCAGGAGGCCATCTCTGCGTGTCCCAGCAAAACGGCGTGGAGAATCGGAAGCATCACGCTTATTTGGAGTGAGACGGAGTGAGGCAAAGAAATCCATCTGAGGTCATGAAGTTTAGCTGGATTTAGGGCTGAATTTAACAGCGATTATGAGCTAGGATGAGGTCACAAATCCTCCTTCTTTTGATGGTAAATGCATTAGCACTGATGCCCAACCTGTATGATTATTTAATGATCTGCACATTTTTATAAGACGAAAATGTCCCTGGCATCTTCCAGCTGCTTACCCAA
The DNA here is from genome assembly GCA_026776725.1 of Gnathonemus echidnorhynchus. Lineage (NCBI taxonomy): Eukaryota > Metazoa > Chordata > Actinopteri > Osteoglossiformes > Mormyridae > Gnathonemus > Gnathonemus echidnorhynchus. Next base: position 18,580,474 of record JAODJU010000040.1, on the reverse strand, counting down.
TGCAGAGTTGTGGGGGATTGGAACCTGCACCATTATCCCAGGCAGCCTAGGGCACAGGGCAGGGCGACGCTGGACAGGACGACAGTCCATGTCAGGGCAAACACAACGACCAAGTTAAAAATGCATGTTGCTGGACTACGGGAGGGAACTCACACGACACATGGGGAAACATGCAAAGTGCAGACATAGAACTCAGGGTGGGATTCTAACTCCCAACCGTGGAGGTGTGAGGCAACAGTGACACTCACTTAGCCACCCCTAGTAGTATTATTCTCAGTGCTTAATCTGTAAATCAGAAGGTGCCGGAACACGAAGGGCATTCCAGAACACATACAAAACACGGTGCTGAAAACATGCTTGCGTGAAAAGTGATGTGTAAAATTAAAATAAATATTTATTATATTTTGTTTATTGTTCTTCTTTTCTTAACCAGAGAGCTGCCAGATCTGCGTAAATAAGTGCCGGAACTACATATATAGCGTTTACTGTAAGCATGCCTATAGCAGCTAATTAAACCTTGGGAGAAACATGATATTTTACCCCACAGGTCACCAGTGACCCTGTTCTTAACAACAGTAAGCGTTCCGAAATATAACAATGAAGGTCACCAGATGCCAGATTTTTTTTTTTTATACAGTCATGTTCATTAGTATAAAATATGCCGTTTTCCCCACTGATGACTCACACATCCAGCTGCAGAACCTCTGACTTCTGGTTAAATGCTTTGATGCCTACAGACTGTACATAAGATTATGCATTTTTTAATTTCCTTGTACTAAAGATAGTAAAAGTTTGAAAATAAGCTATTTTAATAAAATCATCTACTTCTGAGCACATGTTCAACAAAATACCTTAGTCAGGTATTCCAGTATTTCATACTTACTATTTAATACTTCTTCCTGTTAGATTCCTGCTCACATTTGTCTGGTATCAGCAAAAACTGAGATATCTAACAGTCTTCCAAAAAGTCGAAGCGCTTCCCCCGAAGCTGACAGTGAAAAAGCCGCTCCGGCTTCCCCAAGAGCTGCATTAACGACCAACATCTGCTGTCTCTTCCCTTTCAGTATAAACAGATCCCAGCCATGTTCTCCCCGATTGCCCCACCCTAGCACTTCGCACACAGACAGCAGTAAACTGACATTGTGCCTTTTAGACATGCAGGTGCCCCGATATATTGCCTGATACGTGACCTTTCCTTTGAACCATCTTTGCCCACATACAGAACCACCATGCAGGGATGCAGCAACCATGAGGGACAGTTGCCCCCCAGTATTTAATTTGGCTCCATTCATCCCCCCAATTAATAGTATTTAAAATACTAAGTTGTGCCCCCCGATATCTCTCCTATTACCCCTCTCCACACAGGCACAAACTCTCTCCTATGCTGTTGCCACCTCGATAATTCTAACAGCGAATGGCTACCAAAGGCATCCAAATTTTCTCCAATACAATGCAAACTGTAGACTCTGTGCGATTCAAAAACATACAGGCTACTCTACAGAGACCTTCCTGCCTCAAAAACAGCGTCCCATCAGCACAAAAAGTCTCCCAGTTTGACAGCAGCTAACAACAGTGTGAAAAATGTTATTAACACAGGTGTGAAACGTCTACTGATAACTCTCTGGTTGCACTAGAGTGCTCTCCACAGGCTAGGCCGTAGGTAGACACACTTCCCAGAGTCTCGGCGCTGGGGCGAGAGTTACTAATGGTTTGGGGTCATCCGGGAATCCCACATTGCAGCCACACCAGCATCACCATACCGACGAGTCACTGTTTGGATCCATCGATCTCAGCAAGGCACAAGGGTGCACTTTCAGAAAGGGACCTAAGGCGGGGGAGGGGGGGGGGGGTATTCTCTGCCCATCCTGCGCTTAAAACAAAACAGGAGGCCTTTGAGAATGCGAGCAAGAGCGAGGCGAATGAAAGAGCGCATTGTCTCGTCAAAGCCGTGTGTCATGTCTTAGGCGGTGAGTCAGCCGCCAGCGATGCAGTGCTCCCTCGGGGCTCCGGGGGGACGTACTAACTGAGACCTTGCAGCCGGAGATTGTTTTTATTAGCGGTGTCCTACTTTCCAGTGGCGGCCCTCAGAATGAGGTCCAGACGCGGGGAACCGGATGCTCAGCCAGCGCCCTGAAAGGCGGCACGTTTGGCACCCGCGCCCCCGAGGCGTCCCGGGGCACGAGCTCAGACTGCAAGAGTCGCGCCAGCTTCTGCAGCCCTCATCCCGTTACGACCCACAGAGACGGCGGCAGCTGGCTGCCTGTCTTCCTCCCTTCCTCATATAACCTCGAAGGCGGAGGTGTGCTGGATCAGGGTCTCAGAAGATCAGCTGTATCACATACAGCGTCCACTGCAGAGCTGACAGAGTGGCCCAGCCTGATTACCGCTTCATTCTGACTCCTTCCATATTTGCAGACAAGGGAGACATTTTTTCAATAGATGCACACCTGTTATATGGAAAAAATTCAGAGACCACAGCACTCATTCACTCATTGCTCAATTTATGGGACACTGCTGAATAATTTACATATTTTTTTGCAAACTCCAACCTGGCTCTTCCCTGCTTCTCATTAATGAAGAGCTTCTTCCTTGCTTTATGAGACTTCAGTCCTGCTACTAGGAGCCCGATACAAACTGTCCTAGCAGTGCACCTCACATCTGCACTTAATGTTTCCCATTCCTTTTGAAGGTCACTTGATGTCATCCTCTGATTCATGAGAAACTGTTGGATAAGTTAACAGTCATCTCTGCCATTAGAAAGTCGCTTCCGCCCTTTACCTGACTGGTTTCTGATCCTTCTGATCCTGTCTCCTGCTTCACTTCGTTCTTGTGTACTGCTGTCTTAGAAATTTTTAACCTTGAAGCAACCTGCCGCTCAGCATAGCCTACTGCCAACTACGATTAAACCAGGATTTAAAAATGCAGACTTATTTAAAACCAAAGAGTGGTCTCTTCATTTTTTCGGCTATATGTTCTTTCATGTCTGCCAAAAGGTTAATCCACTAACAATATTTCTGAGAATAGTCCATAATCTGAGAATTATGGTTTGTGTTCCACTAGTATCACAACTCTAATGACGATATACTCGTCTTATACATAACTCACTATACCAGCGCCAAAATATCTCTCATTCACTGGCAGTGGTGGTGATAGTTTCATAGATACACCATCATGCTTGCATCCTCCTCACATTTCTGCAAGCCTTCGAGCACAGCAAAGCTTGGGCTGTGGCACCACACCTGGACGGAGCTAAAGAGGACGTCTTCCTCTTTCTCCTGGATCTCACAGCTTATTCCAGATGTCTTCCCTGAACCCAAATGACGAAAACATGTGTGGCCAAAGCCCCAAGCGCTGAGGCCAGGTCCAGTTAGCAAAGTATGCAGATGTCTGGTCTTTGCAGCCTGCAGTTTGCAGTGTTCAATGCAGCATGGTCATGCTCAGCTTCCTCCAGCCCTCAGGAACCTGGCTGGTCCAGCAGCAAAGCCAACTGGCATCTTAAAGAGTAAGGAGGACCCTCAGCCAGAAGCTCAGTCAATAGTGCAACATTTCTGGTTTGACAGAGATTCACAATGAGATGGATGTAACCAATTAATTTAAAATTACCATTACGGGGTTTATTATTGTTACTAGTATTATTAATTCATTAATTTTATTATATTTTCATGTACACCACATACTCATTATAGTACATGGCAAAAAGAGGCAGAGACAGGGGCACAGAGAAGCTTCTAGCTGAGGCGGCGGCGAGGGGGGGGTGGCGGTGAGGGGGCCAGAGGCGAGGGGAGGGCGGCGAGGGGAGGCGGCAGAGAGGGGGGGCAGTAGTGAGAGGGGGCCGACGGCGAGGTGGCCGGCGGGCCGGGCAGCCTTGCTGCATTAGATGAGGATTTTCCCTTTCAGCCTTGGACCAGGTCCCAGACATCAGACATTCCCCCTCTACACGCAGGCACATATCGGTCATATCACATTCTCACTCTTTTCTTTCCATCGCTCTAATAGAGCTCATATCAGGAAAAAGATGGATAACAGGCACTGGATGTTGATCTTGGCAAAGCCCAAGACAAGAAATATTAAATGGGATTTTTAACACTCAAGGGCTGCTTAATGTAAGGCTACTAGGGGCCTTTCCCCTGTTTTTTTTTCCACTACCACGCCAAAGCCCCCCCGCTCCCCCACCCCCCCACCTCCCTGGACTGGGTTCCCCCACTAACAACATTCTGCATAATATCATGCGGCACGCCGGGCTGCTCCAAGCATTACGTCAGTGTCTGCTGGGAGAGAACTTCACTCTTTCCAGAGGCTCGGACCAAGACGCTGGTCACCTCCACCTCCCTCACCTTTGGGGCAACCTGGCTATGCTAATGCACACCAGCTGTGCCTCTTAGTCATCGGCCTTCACTGCAGAAGCAGCCCACAAGGCCGCAGTCTTTCCCGCCATAGCACATCAGCGACTGCATGAGGCTGCATCATCAGGAGATCAGCTCACGATAACTCCAAACAGTGACTCAGACTCCAATCAACAGCCCCTGTGTGGAACCATTCCGTCAATCTCTTTAAATGCTTCAATGCTTCAGTTCTGAGAATAATGACCCAATAAGTACCACTGTACCATGGTCAAGATTAAATCTGAGAAATACTAAAACGCGTTTAGCCGTCTTCCAGTTCCTTAGTCCTACTGTCATTTTCACAACCTTCAGTGGCGCTGAGGGGTCTGTAGGACAGTGATGACACTAATTATCTGTGGAACACAACAGTGCATTTGCTATTTATTAATTTGACAGATATGTTATTATGGAAGAGATTTTCTCCAGTCATGGGGCCTGCAGAACACATATCCATTCCAGTGTAAACTGTCACTATACATGTGTACAGTTTATGTGTTTATTTGACATGAAAAATGTAAATATTGCATGAAATTTCAATGAGAATCCATCCACAGCTTGTTCTATTCAAGGTTGTGTGGAGGGGGGGCACCTATGGATGCAAGGAAGGGAACAACCCAGGATGGGGCACCAAGCCATCTCAGGGCACACTCACATGCACACATATGAGCAATTTGGTAACTCCAAGTAGCATCAGCATAGTTTTGAACTGTGGGTGGGAAACCTGAGTACCTGGAGGAAACCCCACAATGACATGGGAAGAACAAGCAAACTCCACACTCATGGAACCATGGTGGGGACTTGAACCCTGGTCCCAGAGGTGTGAGACAACAGTGCTAACCAGAATAGTCACATGTCTGTCAGCCCCTGGGTAAGGTCCTTACAGTAACTCCCAGCTCCCTGGGTGCCAAACGATAGCTGCCCCTTCGCTGTAACCCCCAAGCTTCATTGACAGCAAGACTGGACCAAGGGATTTTCCCCCCAGGGGATCAATACAGCACAACTCTTCTATAAGGGAAAAGACCTGCTATTACTATAATAGTATTAACTGGGTATACATCCATCTTATTAGCTGCTGTCATTTATCCAGCACAGGCTCATGGGGATTAACAGAGCAAATAAATAACAAAAAAAATGTCTGGCAAATGCACTAAACAATCGCCATTAAAGCGATTTCAGAGGAATTGAGACCTTCATGTACAAAACCAATACAAGCCTTAAAGGCACCATTGCATGACTGGCTAGAGAATAAAACAGCATGGCAAGGCCAAAGCACGCTGCTAAGGGCGATGGACACCCAGGCGAGAAAGACAGTGCCCAACCCAAATCCTGCAGACGCGTAAGTGCACTACAAGACACATCCATTCAGAGATTATCTCCTGTCTTTGTTCCCATTCATCTTGGTGTTCTCTCCCATCTCTAAATTGCCTAGGATTTTTGTTGGCAGAGGATAAATGGAATAAAATCGCAGTGTTATGGAGATCCACTCATGCATTGGACATGATGTGACTACGGGTGCACACTCGCTTCCAGGCGGTAAGCTCAGTACAATGCACACCAAATCCATTAAAAACCGCAACATTTCTCCTTACAGCAGATCCTAAAAATACAGCAGAACTATAAGCATCAGAGTCATTAACCTGGGAAGGATATATATGGCAGAGATGTACAGGATGCAACATGGACTAACCACAGAAATTTCAAGCTCTTCTTACCACAGAGCAATTACAGTACTGAGCTGCTAATCAATGCATGTTCATCATGGGAAATTGCCCCGAAATACATAATTCTTTTCACATATGAAGATACTGTGTAAACTATAGGGACATGAAACATTTCTCTCCTTTTTTCCTCTTTGATGATATGTATATAACTTAGATTCTTCAGTGCCTCTAATGCTGTCCTGTCAATTTATAAATATCACTGTACAAGCAACAGTGAGCGTTAAGATCCATCCTCAAATTTCATTTTATCAGCATCACCATCAATCAATAATAATCATCATCATGATAATAATCATGTCTTTCTGTGAAGCGCCCGTTTTTGTATTTAAGGTGCTTTATTACTGCATTGAAATGTGATATTTAGCTTTTACTTTTACACATCTGTGAAAGCAGCTCTCGAGGCTACAGCTACAAATTCAGCAGCAACAGCAGGTAAGAATGGATTGAATGACCAAAGATTTAAAGCCTCCAAAAACTGCGTGTCAGCCCATTAAATTCGCATGAGGCGAGTTGCTTTGAAGTGTTTTGCCGTATTGAGCACTGCCTCATATTTCAATTTAAGTAATTTTTTTTAATGCAACCCAGGGCAACCAAAAAGACAAGGCTAGTAAATTACATTGGTTCTCACCTCAGATATGCTAGTTTTAGAATCTTTCACCTGATTGGGCAATGAGCCCCAACCAGAAGTCCAGGAAAAAGGCCCCAGATTCATTAATAACTGAAGGAGCTGGGACTGGGTGGGCGGTAGTACCGAGAACATAAAGTGGAAACTATGTGGAATATTCTGCAGTTTTGACCAGCTTCCTCCCGGCCTCCAACAAGCAGCCGCAGGGGCGCAGAGACTGACGATTTCCAGAGCACGTATACTTGCTCCTACTGTGGTTGGTTCCCTTATAAGGATTCGCCAAATAAGGTCAACGGCACAAGACCCTTGTCCGTCTGGCCGTCACAAAGGTCTGCCTCTGTTTACTCTTCGTGCTCTGACTGAAAACCACTAACGAGCAGTGCTGCCAGAGAGCCTTCACGAAGGTCTAAGAATGAGCATCAAAGCAGAGGCTTTGCTCACGCACGAGCTACTGAAATGACTGCGGTTTGGAAAATGGCTCCTGAACGGAGGGGGCACCCACTAAACAAGCTGAAGATGATGAGAGCTTGGGGGAATGTACTGGTTGAAGTGCTGATCACTGGAATAGAGACAGATTGGATAGGAGAGATTGAGTCCCTACTCTGGCAGTTTATTTGTTTCATGACCTCACTCCAGTTAAAAAGATGTTTAAAATAAGAAGTGGTTAATGACACATACAGTGTTAGTAACTAGGAAACAGTTGACAGCTCAAACAGCTGAGTCTGATTGCACAGGATTATTCCATGGACCAGTGATAAACCTAATAGGAGCTTCTTTCTTTGTATTGATTTTTTTTGCTGTGCCAAATCCAAAGATGCCTCACAACACCAAAGATGCTTTTTGTCTGTTAATGACACTATTTGTATGCATGAGTCTAATTTTACAAAACCTAAATATATACACACACATATATTTTTCATAAAAACTAGTTATGCACCAAATTATAAAAGAAATTTTAAGAAGGATCTAATTACTGCAAGTAGTGTGGGTAAAAACGTAAAGATAGTGGAGAACTCAAGTCCACAAGCTGCACTCTAGATGTGTATGCACCCGGACAGCCTTTCCCTGCTCTCCCAATGAGAGGGACTGTTAGCAGAGAAAGCCACAAACCTCACCCCTGCGCATAATTAAAATGCTTTGACAGGTACAAACACCCTGTTGCTGTTGGCTGGATAGTACTGGAGCTGAACGGCCTGATCGAGCGCAGGGTTGCCTTTTTTGGTCTCTGTGTCTCCACATGGAGGACCTCAGAATGGAAATACTGAAATTTGCTGTTTGGAATATCTTCAGTCATTCTCCCAATACTGTGTTAAAGGACAAGTTGATGTCAAACCTGTTTCCCAGAGCTGGTAGCAGCCTCGTGTATCAGCTCTTCCCCGTGGCAAATCCCTGAATGTGCGCTCAAAGCAGTGTCAAGCGAGTCACCCGGAAGGAGCGAGTCACCCGGAAGGAGTCCCTCTCAGTGGACATCTTTCCACTGTCAGCCTCGACATGTTCAAAGAATGTTCTTCCATAAGGATAATTGTGGAAATGTCTGATTTTGCAAATATGCAAAAATACAGCTGCCACAAGCAATATCCTCTTCCTACATGTTTTTGCACAGATAAAGCCAGAAACTGGAAATGATTCGCTTATGCAAGAAATATCTGACTGCTTTCAACCAGCTGGAAAATATCTGGGGAAAAGAATGTTATTGGGCATAGAAGTCTACAAATATACTTTGATAGCCATAGCACATTTACAGAACAAAAGTGAGCTAATCAGCCTACCTCAAACACTTCTTCATCAAGTATCCTGGTTCCAAAAACGACAATGCCTTTGGTGTCGATGATCGGGTGAGGACTTCTGCTCAGGGTCTTGGTTATCTTCTTCTTACAGTCCAAAACCATAGTGATGGTTTGCCTGTGTACACTAATCGCCACTCGGTGCCACCTGAGGGAAGAAACCAGATAGGGTTATCTCCAGAAGTAGAAGGAAAGTGCTCGGCTAGCGTTACATGCATTTATTTGGTATATGCTTCCATCTAACGCTTTGTACAATTGAGAAAACAGGGTTAGCCAGTCCCTGGAGTGATTGGGATTAAGGGCCTTGCGATGAAATAACTACGACAAGCACAGGATTTGAACCAGCAACCTTCTGAGCACAAGCATACAGCCACAACCATAACCCGCAGAACCAAATACGCCCCACGTTCTGACATTTAAACATCCTCAAAACCATTTGATTTCTCCTAAAGGAGGAAGAAGAACAGCTCTATCAATAATCTATCTATCAATAAACCAGAAAACACAGAAAGAATGCTACCTGGAACCCCTGGAAGACCCACATAATTTGTTCATTTACTGTGAGGTGGAATCACTTCAGGAAGAGCAAGAGGAGTGCAGGCTTACTTTCCGTCAGCCAAGTTGACCCCTTGGAATAGGGGGTAGTCCTCTGGCGCAGGTTTGCCCGTGTGATCTTCATACAGGAAGACGGGCGAGCGGCCCACCTCCATCCCCAGCTGCTGGATGCCCTGCGAGTTGTAGACGGACAGCAGGAACGCCTGGCTGTTCTTCTTTGGCTTCACCGTCATCAAGATTGAAAAGTCTTCAGGAAATTCAGCCGCTGAAATTAATGGGGGGATACAGCTTAGAGTGATGCTCAAACATCCATTTCCAGATGCTCATCGTTAAATAAGACGGAGCGTAACTGAGACACAGTCACTGCAAACATCAAACATTATCAAGCATTAAGGCCTCTTCCATGTATAAGGGCAGCTTAAATCTTTCCATCTGAAATGCTTAAAGATCTGAGTTAAATACAGTTCTGAAACAGATCCTGACCACTGCACAGAGTACAGAAGGATTGAGTATGTCACCAGCTTTTTTGAATGAAAAGGAACTATTTATTTCCTTATTTTTTCTCTTCAGGAAAATTTCTGTCGGCATTCCCTTGCGAGGAAGAGCAATATGAGCAGCTAGGTAGTGACAGCATTCTCTCCAATTTTCCGTTGTCTAACTGTGCCTAAGGTGTTTCCACTGAGACAGCCCTTTCAAAAATAGACTTGTAAAAGGGTGAAATCCCTCCCCCAGAGGCCTTCTCTCTGTCAGAAGCAGCAGGGGTGTTGTAACATTCTCTTTTTTCCTGGAAAATTTCTGCTGGCTTGTTTTTTAAATATTGAATGTGCTTAATACTCCACAGCTTGAGGTCATTTTAAACACTGTCCATACCCTTAAGCAGTTTAGGTTTTAGCAGTTGAGATATCCAGACACATACTGTAAGATGTTAAGAATATCCAGTGATAGATTTCACATTATATTTGATTCCAATAATGCTATTTTAGTAACACTTTACTTGATGGGGCACAAATAATGTAGTATTATATCATTACTTGTGCATTAAATAACCACAAACTGTCTCATTTACATACTGATGTCGCATTAATGTGTCATTAATGAATCATGACATATGTTTTATTTCAAGTAATTACTATATTTGTTACTATATCTTAGTTCTGTAAATCTTTGTGAACTACTGAAGGAACAAGTCATGAATAACAAATGAAATACTGACCTCAAGTTTGTTCATTAATGAATCGTGACACACCTTAATCTCAAGTAGCAACCATATTTGTTCATGATTTGTTCATAATTTGTGTGTAGTAACTGAGTTATTACTAAGTATTTGAGCCCCGTCAAGTAAATTTTTGCCACCATTTAATTTCTCTGATTGAAAACCACTGGATTTTTATTACACAGAGAACATGCACCCAGCCACCAGATGACTATCTTTCTTTGTGCGGATTAGACATAAATATCATAGGTTTGTGTGGCTGTAATTCTTACTTTAGATTGTCGTCACCCACACAATGTGCAGGGTAGCTGCATAAGGGACATACAAGTACTCTTTTTAACCCGTGACCTCTGACACAAGCTCTTTGTGTGGTCTGACCTCTTCGACAGTTGGTAAATCATTCACACCCCCCAGCAGCCACGTCATTAGCCAAGAGCATTGTGGGATATTCTAAGCAAAGCCCAAACCCCACCATCCCACCATGCACCCAGGAATGCTGCACTTTAGGGATCACAGATTTCCAAAAGCTGCTAGCCAGCCTGAGGGAACACAAGGTCACAGTACGAGGGGGCGGGGTGGGGGGGGTTATGCATGTCTGGAGCTACGCAAATTCAGCAGACCAACAGGAAAGGATGGAATGAATGAGAAGTCCCTTGGGGGGGAGGGGGGCTATTCTCATCAATCTTCAGTTTTCTGAATAGTTTTGCTTCCATATAGTTCACTTTGCCTGCAGAGTAATGTGTGAACAAATCTAGGGCCGTCTGGATCCCAAGAAAGCCTTTGAGATGCTTCATGCTCGCTGTAATCAATGCACATGGCTGTAAAAACATTGTAAATCTTTGTAAATCTTTGGGAGGTATATTAAAAACATATTCGGAGTGGCTGTGTGTTTCTGATATCCAAGTTATTCAAATTATTCTGCTCTGAAACCAAGACTGCAATGGGATTAAAAATCGATCCTGGGCTTTTGCCCATATATTGTAGCCTCACCATACATACATATGGTCAATATTGCCTATTGAAGGGTGGGAGGTTGTTCCTCCACAATGTTTTTTTCTGGATGGGGGGTGGGGGTAGGGGTGACGGTGTGCCAGATGGCCAGTTGACCCCTGTCAATGACATTATTTGAGCTGGTTCTTGGCTACCCCCAATTTCACAGCGTTTCTGCTGCCTCTGTCAGCGTAGTAGCTGAACTGCACAGTGAAGCTAACAGATAGTGTCCCCTGAATCAGGCTTATGGTTAGGCTTTACCCCGTAGACTCCAAATGCCCAGGGCCGGCTCTACGTGTTTAGGAGGGGGAGGGAGGTAAGGAGCATGCACTAATTACAGTGCGTTGCCGCAAACACCGTACGACAAACCACCTCAGGTATGAGTGCAGCCATGTGGCGGGCGATACCTCAGCACCACACTATTCCCAATGGAGTTTTTTTTTTCTTCCAGTGGCTGCAGTACCAATCCTGCCTGTTCAGGGGCCTCAGGCAGGAAGCATTTCTTGAGAGGCCCCCCTACCAGAAAAATTCATGATCTTGTTATTTCCTCTGAAATGCAGGTAATTCAAGGCCCTTAGGCTGTTGTCTATTCTGCCTACAGCTAGAGCTGGCCAATCGGGCCCCAGGCTGCTGCCTAGTTTGCTTATGCCAGGATCTGGCTCAGCAAATACCACCAGTTCCTGAGCTTTGAAGGTGGTCGATTAAAGGTGTTTAACATCTGACACGATTCTGTTGAGCCCCCCGCTGTTATTACAGATGCTATCAGGGGTCTCTGAGGAATGCGGCCCGCCCACTGGTGTCTGGTGGCTGGGCTGCTCCTTGGTCACGTGCCTAGAGTGTGACTGTGCTCTTAATGTCAGAACAGCACTGTTGCTCAGCAAAACAGCGACTGACCTGATGTTCCCTCTGACTGGGCAAAGTAACAATCTCCATTGGCAAGAACCCCTTTATAAATTAAGGGACACACAAAGATTTAACTGGTTAAATATGGGCAAAAACATATGGCCAGATACATGTTTACATCAGTACTATTGAAAAGGGCTGATATAAAACAGTGAAGAAATGTAATCACAGTAAAGTTTCCGAGGAAGTCATGAGTTTTCTGGAAGATTCCAGATGACCCCAACTACTATTCCAAAACTCCTCTCTGAGGCCTCACTTTGCCTGTTGCAATAAGAGCAGTTTTTTCCACTTTTTTGATCCATTTGTTTCACTTATGATGCAAATGGGAAAGAATCCATTTTCTCATATTCAGGCTACAGCATAATTCTAGTGTTGCTGCTGTCTATGTAATAACATTACATTTGGCCAGAAACAGCAGTCAAAATATATAAAAACCAAATAAAACTGGAGAGAATAATAGGAGTTATGGAGCATTTAGCAGCAGCTCTTAACTTTAATTACACCCTCATGTTTAACTTGACAATACTGAACTACTCTGCTCTATATAAAAACTCAGAGTAGGCAGTATCAATAAACTTATTCAGATAATGAACAGATTTAAGATTTCAGTAACAAATGTTTCAACTTTTGATAAACAATTCCAAATAAACCTTCATCATTAGCCCAGTCTTAATTCAGAAAAATTAGAACTATTAATACAAATCAAATAAGTTTACCTATAAGCTTGTGTGTCATTATTTTCCTCATAATTTAAAACGTTGTTTAAGGTTGAATGACTAATTATTCCCAAGGCTAGATTGCTCAAACATGGTTTGAGTAAATTCTAAATGTCCATGCAACAGACACAATCTGATTCATGCCATTATGACTAAACACTTCAAATGGCTTATAAACCCACAACCTTCTCTTTACTTGTTCATGATACATCAAATATAACTCAACTATACTTTCCCTTTTTGATAGCCTGATTTTTATTGATTTGTTTCTTATATAACATCTTTTTATTTCAAACAGTTCGCTAGACCAAAAAGCTATGGTCTTTAAATAATTACTGTCATGTCAGGTATTTTCTGTAATAGTTATTGACACCATTTTATTGATTCCCCTCCATGAGGAGGGCAGCCACCTGTTGCAGCTCCTAGGGAGTTGGGAGTTAAGGGCCTTGCTCAAGGACCCGCAGAAATGACGAGGTCAAGCTTGAAGCAGCGACCTTCTGATCACAGGCACAAAGGCTTAGCCCACTGAGACACACACTGTCCCAAATGTAGGCTCCAGTTTAGGAAGCAGGGGTGTCCCATTTATAATTACATCCATGAATCTGGGCAGCACAAAGTACGATAAAATGGGAAAAAAACAGGCTACAGAGAATGATTGTAAAGAATGAGCTCTGAAGAGGCTGAGGATAAAGTAAGTTATCTGCAGGTTAAAGTAACTGTGAGAAGAGGCTGTCTCTGCTTAGCTTGGGCAAGGTAGCAGCTGGTGTGAGTCTCTCTACTCCTTCACCACCACCTTAAATAACCAGAAATCAGAAGCTAGGAGAGGCATTAGAAGGTGATGGAGGGAAAAGGGAGCTTCTGGACGAGAAGATCTTCTGTGTGCAGTTGAAAGACTATTTACTGCCCCGGGGGAAAGTCTCGGGATATGACTCAAAAGACCCGCTGCTGTTGGAGACCTCTTACATCCCTGCCAGGCATTTACAGTGGCAACCTATGATTTCACTGGGGATTCCAGGGAGAATCAATAATCATATTGTTATATAATCCTGCCTTCCACACAGTGCTATATACTCCTATGCTATTTTCCATGCGCACCTCCAATCTCCCAGTTCCTCCTGCCTCATATCTGTCTTCATATATATTACTCGCATAATTAGAGAATAATGCTGAAACTCCAGAAGCATATCATTAAAATACTTTGCGTACATCCTGCCAAAAGAAAGAACATACCTTTGCTTCAGTGCGTGACTTTCAGATACTAAAAATGTACTTGAGAAATCTGCAGAACTTGTAATTCTGTCACTCACATGATTAATGAATGATAATGTGATTTTAGGCGCAAAGAAAAGAAAATAAGTTAAGGTAGAGCCTCTTCGAGGTGATTTTGTTGACTTTGGCTATCCCGAAACCACAGTGCATGCATCAACCTCTTAAAGAGGTCAAATTTCTAACATCTGGGGTAAACTAGAGTTTTTCAATGAAAAGGCACTGAAGGGATGCTTCTTAAAATTCTTGTTTGTTTTTCAAGGGAGCTCTTTTATTAATAAGTGAAACATTTTGGTTGGCCTAGTTTTGCACATAAAAGGGTGTTGAAATAATCAAGCAAGGCATAGTCTCAGTGGTGTCAGTGGTCCTGCAAAAAAGAGAAGATCAGAAAGAGAGGGAAAGGAGTGAAAGAATGGAAGAAATGAGAGGATGTAATCCTGAGCTGCTCTAATAAAGTTTTCTTTGTATTGATCTATACTGGAGTTTTAAGGCAGGAATGCATTGTGACCTTGTCAGATGCCCCAAGTGTGTGTCACAAAAACTTCAACCTGAGTGTGAATTTTAATTTGCTTGAGTGTGAATTTTAATTTGCCTAACATCCAGACAGCCAAAAAGCAGACTTGGCATACAATAATCATTATACAAATATTACACGATTTACCCAAATATACTTATTTAAAATATTTATTGAAACAAAATATGAATAGATTAATTCTTCAATATATTTTAGTTCCAGAGCCCTGCAGTTTGTTGATTACATGAGGTGCATTCTAGTAAGAGAACCACATAGAAGCTTAACCTGCAAAATCAGCGTAGAATGCACAGCCATCAGGAGCACAAAACAAAAGGAGGAATGAAGCAGAGATGCAGGGCTGAGTGTGGGACGGATACTCACCAGGGTATAGCTGCTTTGTGGGGGCACTAAGCTGAGCCTCTTTGGATACTCTATAAGCCACATCTGGTCCTTTGGAGGACTTCCTGTGCGTGCAGAAACCTGTCGCTTTTGTTACACCTTCTGGTAAACTGTGAAAGTCTAATATCTTCAAGAGATCTGCCGGTTCCGCTGTGGGGAGAGAGGGTTGGGGTGGGGTGCGAGAAAACGAGACACGTTATACTCAGAATAAATGACACAGCCACTCAAAAGGGTCGAAACTTAAAGAAGACAAATTATACTCAGAATAAACAATACAGCCACTCAAATGGGCTGAAACCAAGCAAACAAATGCTAGTTACTCCAGCTCAGGTCACCTTATCCAGTGCAAACCCAATGTGTCATCGTGGTCTATAGCACAGCAGATAAAAAGGGTTCTCATGATGCTTAAAAACTTTTTCCGAACCATTCTGAAGAGTCTGTCTGTTCTCCTCAATGCCTCCTTTTCAGCCACGGCCTGTGCCACCCACAGTCACAAAGCCACGGTCACAAAGCCACGGTCACAAAGCAGTGGTCACAAAGATACAATTAGCTTAGCTGTCAACACGGCCTACAACTTGCCGCAGAGTCCGGCCACTCTATTTCAAGGCAAGTGGTTTTTCTCAAGTCCCCACTTTTCTACTTGGGTGCAAATGCCTAGGCTGCGCTTAGAGCAAGCTCAGTCCACTGCAGCATGACAACATGTGTCAACATGACAACACTGTCAGGCTGTACATTTATCAACAGCTGCTATCATTTATTCATCATCTAAAGTCATTTGCACGCACTGTTATGGATGTTTCTGTTATTAATTTATTTGAACTGACATAGCAAGCTACATTACAATCCCAATTCTACACACAAGTGTACAGATCACAATGACACATGTACAGTACACACAAATGTACAGTACACACGCATACAGTACACACTGACACGTGCAGTACACACTGACACGTGCAATACACAGAGATGTACAGTATACATGTACAGCATACACTGACAAGTGTACAGCACACACGCAATACAGTATAAATTCACATGTGTACAGCACGCATGCAGTACACTATGTATTGACAAGCGTACAGCACACACATGCAATACAGTATGCACTGACAAGTGTACGGCACACACGCATGCAGTACACGCATAGGTACAGTATAAACTCACATGTGTAAAGCGCAGATATGTACAGTATGCACTGACAAGTGTACTACACACACATGCAGTACAGTATGCCCTGACAAGTGTACAGCACACACACATGCAGTACACACACATGTACAGCACCCAAATATGAACAGTATACACTCAGAAGTGTACAGCACACACACACACAAAGTACACACACATGTACAGTACCCAAATATGAACAGTATAAACTCACATGGGTACAGCACACATACACATGTACAGTATACACTCAGAAGTGTACAGTACAGCAAACACACATGCAGTACACACATACGTACAGTATACACTCACAAGTGTACAGCACACACACATGCAGTACACACACACGTACAGGATACACTCACAAGTGTACAGCACACACACGTACAGTTTACACTCACAAGTGTACAGCACACACTCATGCAGTACACACGTACAGTATACACTCACAAGTGTACAGTACAGCACACACACATGCAGTACACACACACGTACAGTATACACTCACAAGTGTACAGCACACACACATGTACAGTATACACTCACAAGTGTACAGTACAGCACACACATATGCAGTACACACACATACAGTATACACTCACAAGTGCACAGTACAGCACACACACATGCAGTACACACACGTACAGTATAAAATCACGTGTACAGCGCACACACACATGTACAGTATACACTCACAAGTGTACAGTACACACACATGCAGTACACACACATGTACAGCATAAACTCACGTGTGTACAGCACACACATATGTACAGTATTCACTCACAAGTATACAGCACACACACATGCAGTGCACACTCACAGGTGTACATTATACATTCAGACATATACAGTACACACAAGCAAATGCAATGGCATACATATACAATGCCTTGACACTTCCCTCTGCCCTGATGTAATGTTGGCAGGAGCTCCTGTGATGTAGGTCAGTGAGGGTGCCGGCCACAAGAGAGCCTGTCTGTCTTTCTCTCAAACAACTGCAGCCAACAGCATGTGAGAGGTTCCTGTGTTTGGTCAGTGCTGCGATTGTGACCCATACAGATCTACAACTGCAATACGGAGGAGATGAAGTTTATAGCACGCTAGCACACAGTGTCTCTCTGAAGGGTGGCTCTTTGGCTAGGTACCATAATATATTATAAACATGTATTTTTTGTGTTTCATGTGTTTCATTCAACCATTTCCACCTGCAGGATAAACCACAACACAAAGGCATCTTTATTTCCCACTGTCATGTCTGGCAGGTTGTTCACAGCTGAGAAAATGTAGAGATGACTGGCAGTAGATTCTGGAGTGAGGATGTCACTCCTCCCCCATGACACACACACACACACACACACACACAAACACAAACACACACACAGGTTTGTAATTATATCTTTGTGGGGACTCTCCATTCATTTCTATGGGGAAAACTCAATTCCTGCACGTATGAAATGACAGTGATACCTTTCATAGGACAGCTGAAAACTCTAACACTGTGCAGTAACAATAGACAGCAGGAATTCTGTGTCGGTCCCGAAAGCTGCCACTCAAATCAGAGAGGGCACCTCAGCCCCTGGGGAGTCTCCTTCAAAGCAGGAGCTTCAGTCTGAGTATGTGGTCGTCTTTAAAGACCTCAGAAGTGCGAAAGCAAGTTAAGATTACCTATGTGTCTAAATTAGTAAATGACCATTATGCATCTGGCCATACATCCAACCTGCAGCCACTTATCCTAGCCAGGGTTACCAAGGGGATCCTATCCCAGGCAGCACAGGGCACAAGGCTGAGCTGCACCCTGGATGGGAGGCCTTCACAGTAAATGCCAACTTAAATATTAACTTATGCATGCTAACAATGGTACTGTAAGTTCTGCGATAGATGGTCTGAGAAACTTTAATCAACTGCAATTAGTGGCCTGTTTAATTCTCCCTGGCAATACCTACTCACATGGAAAACATGTGAGTAAAAAACATTTGCTTTAATTTATAAATCTTCCAAGCAAGACAATTACTCAGACAGCTGAAGATATACAAACTGTTATGACATCGCTGATATGCTTGAGTAACAGCTGAAAATTTGCCTATTAAATGACATGCAGTGGCAAGTAGATTGATTTCTCCCTGTTCATGCATTTCGAACAGCTGAAAGAGCCCATCAGCCAAAACGACTTTATAATGATTTTGTTGACGGGGCCTAGCCGGAGGAGGGGGACACGTGCGTGTACATGTGCAGCGAAAGCTTTACACGGGCAGACATTTTCACTTTTTATTGTTTTGTTTGATGAACTGTAGTTCATTTGACTATCTGTATATGTACTGGCCAAGCACGAGAGAAGGCTGATGTATTTTGGAAGACCGACTAGTTTAGACAGGAAGGCTGGCTGGCATTTTATATTAAGGCAGGAAGCTAAACTCCATACCCCATAGTGTGTGGCTATCTCCTACCCACAATGCCCTTTGGGGGGGGGGGGTGGACAGCCTGAGGTGAAGTGACTCCACCGCTACTAACATGGTGACAGCAGCCCACCCTAATAAACATTTTATTTTTGTGCCTCACAGTTGGCTGGCAGCTAGGTGTGTTCTGATGTCTTACTCCTAATAACAAGCATGTGCACGACAGACAAACTGCTCGGCGCATTCCAAAAGCCGGTTAGTTTCCTGAGAACATTGAGTAACAGGCCCGCTGGCCCTTTTGCTGACATACGGTCCCAAGGGAACCGCTAGAGATTTCGGGCCCCATATCACATTGGACTCCCAACCCAGACCAATCCAATTATGCTCCAAATATTTTAGGGGCCCTTTGAATCATCCTTATCCCCCACAGTACCCCTGTGTAGTCCTAATAGATCAGGCCAGAGCCCGCCTCTGACAAACCACTCTCACAAGCATTCATGTCTCGTGCTGCCAGTCCTCTGTGACACAATACAAAACTGTCCAGCATCATCTCAGTCGTTAGCGACGTCAAAGGATGAGGTAACAGTCCACGTGAGGGGAAGCGTACACGGAGTGGGTCCTGTATGCTTCTGGCATTCCCGGCCTGTATTTATAAAAACATCTGGTCTGTGAGTACACACTGGAGTATTAAAGCTTGTCGGCAGGAAGCGGAGCACCTGAGCCAGGAATGAACATCCATCAGGGAATAGAGCTGTTTCGCTTTCAGAACAGCGGGCGCCAAACCCACGGCTACTCGTCAAATCAGTGTGATGCACCTCCGTCCCCACGTATAAACACCGCAAGCCTCCTTACTCAGATTACACAGCTTCCTTAATGAGCTGAAGAAGGCAATGCCAGGGAAACACTTCAGACGAATGATTTCCATTGCAAAATCGGGAGCAATGCAAAACAAAATCTGCAAAATCAACTTAATTAAAGTGAGATACGTCCAGTGAGACCGAAACGAAACTCGATCATGGTTATAAACCTCTACACTTCAGATATAAACAGCTCTGGTGATCCAAAACTCAGTATTATTATCTGAAGACTACAGGTGAACCATCTGCTTTTAATATGCACGAGTCCTATCATAGGAACCTAGGGAGAAATGCAGAAAAGCCTGCAGAATTACACAACAGCAACTCGTGTCTTTGTTTGTTTTGATCCAGGGAAACAAATGATTGATTTTAAAGGTTCTGGCATGCCGCGAGCCCATCTGGAGCCGCGCTGACTTGGGGGGGATGTGGGGGGGCTCTTTTGTTCTCCCTCCTTTCCTGTGTTAGCCCACCGTGGTCCCACCAGTGACAGCGCCTTGCCGCTTGCCAGCTGCGGCTGCCAGTGCTCACCTCCGACCACAGCAAGGCACTCACGTTCAGGCTGGCGCCGAAACGTATCCGAGGCCAGAGGGGATCCTGCCGGCATCTGCCAAGCCGGCCGTCGGATCGTCGAGGCATCAAGTAGATGACGTGTCCCAGCCAGAGCCCCAAACGGCACGCAGCTGGTCTCCAGGCACCTGAGTCCAGACGTCGCTTCTCACTGTTTTATTCTGCCTAGTTTTCTAAAAATTTCTTTTCCACATTCTTTCTGCAATCAGAACTGATTGCTGTTACTCAAACTGCCAACAGAATGTAAGTGACTTACATAAGTGCTATATGGGTGTTTCCTTCACATGCAGTAAACGCATACAGCTCTTAAGTGTGGTATATAATCCCTTAAAAAAGTACTTTAGTCACCTCCTTGAGGCCATAATTGGATAATTTAAAACAAATTATCCCCAAAATTCACCATGAAGTTGACTTGTAATAATTCGTAACAAGGGAATTCCCCGAGTATTAAAGCATAACTGTTCTCTTTCTCTCTCTGCTGCGCACCCTGTCCAAGATTACTGGTTAGAAGATGGATGGATTGATAGATGAATGTATGGATGGATGGATATTCTCTCTTAAAGGAAGTTCCAGTGCAGAAAAGCAGAGTTATCTTTGACACCTACACAGCTAAAGCATTGCAGCAGGTGGCCCATCATCTGGGATTTGCAGCGCCTTGTGGGATGTAAACATTCAACCACATGCTCTCCCACTCATCCTTCTCACCTTCCCCTGACCAATCCACACAACATCAAAGGAAGGAGAATCTTAATTTCATTTGGTCAGATGCCAATGGGATATCAGCCACAATGGGATACCAGCCACAATGGGATATCAGCCACAATGGGATATCAGCCACAATGGGATACCCGCCACAATGGGGTACCAGCCACAATGGGATACCAGCCACAATGGGTTACTAGCCATAATGGGATATGAGCCACAATGGGGTACCAGCCACAATGGGGTACCGGCCATCAAACAGTACCATCCAGGGCCCCCCCATTCAGCCCAGACAAGCAGTATATACTGGTCAGGATTAACATTCTGGCTCCCAGCTTTTCCTTTTTCACCAGCCTCTTTCCTTGGTGCATACATGACCTCAAACTGAGGTCAAAGTATTTCCTAGGAAGACTGACTGGTTGCCAGAGGTCTGCTAATGAGGGCACCTGTAAATGGAGACAGATCTTTTCGTCTCCACAATTATGTCCACTGAGAAGCAGCATTGCTGCGATTTCCCCAGTGACCGTTTCTTTGTGAGCACAGCGACACCAGACACCGCCATACAGCACTGCTGTACACACACCCTTCTGCCTACTCTTGCTCTTTGTTCATGTGTGTTTGCTATGTTCATGACCACACGCTGAAGAGCGTATCTTTTGCCAGCCACATTGGGCCCCCTGCATTTTACCCACAGTGGGTGTCAGCTAATACAGCAGCTGGGAAGCAGTGCTTGGGAGAAGTACCCTGCTTAGGGTAACTCAGTGGTCTTTTGCAATCATTCGATTTCAAGTGCACATCCCTAACCATTAGGCCATCGCTGGCTCAATTTGGTACCACTGCCACAAAACCAACAATTTCCTCAATTCCCTCATGTAAATTATCAAATTGGACATTGCATATGATTCTGTGTTGTTTACGATGCTGAGATTCTTTCAATATCCAGACTCCTTTAGGAGTGTTATCAGAAATTTAACAAGTCAAACACTGCTACTAAAAGAAGCGTTGCTCTGTTCAGCGTATATTTATTAGCATACACAGGGCATAAAAGCAGGTGAATCTCAAAATGCCAATTTATCCACTGATACACACTTGGGAAAGCATGCTGTATTAAGTTCTGGGAGTATTTTTTGTGCTAAGTGAACAGCAAAATATAGCCAGATGTTAATACACACTCTAGCCCTCCATCAAACACACACACATATATGGCTTAGCTCTTCTCCTTTCCCTTCCTTTATGGTCTCTTTTTCCTCTCCAAACTGTCCAAAACAGTGTGAGGGTCCAAAAAGAAACATGGTCCAAAATCTTTGGCCGGTCCAATTCACCCAAAGGTACCTGGCCAGCATCTTGTATCTCCCCAGAACACACACAGCATTAGAGTACAGAACCAGCACAGGTGTGTGAGTGTCTATACACCACCCACTCACAGCACCATTGTGACCAGATGACCTCGGGTCCTGAAGATGAAGATATCTGAGAAGAAGCCTGGCATCATGCATCAGCATCTTCCTGCCCGTTGTCTCGGCATGGAGAGCGCACCTCTTCGTCTCTAACCCTACAGAGCGGGGCACTGCCAAGTCTACGAACATCTGAGTTCTATTACGTCTAACTGCTCCTGTGCATTGTTCTCCTGAGTTTCTTCCAGATCCAGTTTGAGGTTTCGGCATTTGTGCGACCCAGACACTCAGACTCTACTGAGCATCCAAACCACAGGGAAGACATGGAGCGCATGGCCAAGTAGCCAGGCCACTGGAACCTATTAACGGTATATTACTGCACAACCCAAGCGTAACTGCCATGCAGAACTGAATCTCGCTGAGCCCAGTCTCACATACACGCATGATATGAATGAACAGATTTAGTTGTCTTTCAATGAGGCCCCATGAAATGCAGATATTTCTGTTACACACAGCATTATACAGGGTTTAAAAGCCATCTGCTGGCAATGAAACGAATGCAATCAGTCTGGTTTTAACCACCGGCTCTTGGCCTTAACCGTGGTCTTGACATTTTTTTTATCAGTAAATTTAACAAGACAGTACCACACAATCAAAACATAATCCCATGTAGGATAATCCAGAGGACAAATGTCATGTTCTCCCAGTATGAACTGGAACACACACTGTTTTGCTGGATGCACTGACAATAGAACTTGGCACAGTCAGTAAAACTGCGTATAACTTAACATCGAGATTGAAAATCAAAATGCCCTAAAACTAGTATAATCATAAACAACCATCCTTATGCAATGAAGGTTGTAGTGTATCCCAGAATGGATAGGACAGAATACAGCCTGGACACATGAAACTGTGTGACTTTGGTGTGCAGGGAGAAACTAGCTTATGCAGAGAAAAAGCAGAGCTCTTTCTCACACACATACACACAGATGAACACAGATGTACTGAGGAACAAGGCGCCAACTGTATTATTGAGTGTAAAAAGTAAAAAAAATAAATAAAAAACAGAGTGAGCCAGTTGCATGCTATTCCCCCAATGGACAGTTAAGGGGCCGAATTTGGTATCAACAGAGAGGAAGCTGGAAATGAAGCAACAGTTCAAATGACACACAGCACTGTGAATGTAAGACAGTGTGTATGCTGAACACCTATCCTGGCTTATCAAGTAAATAAATACAATGTAAACAGTTTTTAGAGAAGAAAAATTTAAATAGTCCTGAAATACACTCTGTCCTTAATTTACCCAGAGTAATTCAACACATTTTATTCTTTAATAAGGCTATAAATAATTTACAAACAGCCCAACAAAATGTTTCAGCTCTTTACTATGTGGGTTTCAACTTTCATTTCATCTTTCCTACATAAACCCAAGCAACATGCATCAGGAAGTTTCCTGCCAGGCGGTAGTGGACTGTAGAAGGTAATCACTGGGAAAATCTTCCCCAATAAAAGGACAGGAACTTCCCCTGCCCTGCCTTACTTTTAGGACAATTTTATTGTAGTGGCCCAACTGACCTTCACATCCCATAGGATGAACAACTGCACCTATAATACGCCCATTCATGAGCTCAATACCACTGGATATTTGGTAGCAATTCCACTTAATACCCTGGTCAAAGAATATAAGAGCACTTCTTTGGCAAGAATATGAACCAACATTATATGAAAATATGGTATAATTTATATATAATCTTGTAGGGACTAGTCACTTGGGAACTGGGAAGGTTGTGTCACACTTACTCACAGACCAATAAACATACTGTCTGACTTACATGTACATAACAAATTAACAATCTCTTCAGAACAAGGGAGCTTTATGACAGAACCAGCTCAGAAGTGGTCCAAGTGCAGTCTGCCCACACTGCTGAGATAATGAAGTGGTTTTGCATTAGAGCTGAGCTAGCAGACTGACCTCAGCCCTACTTTATATTGCTTTAAAGCAGAGCTCTAATCGTTTCACTATTGAGTAAAAATAGAAACATTCCAACAGAAACGTGGTTTCTGGACGGTTCCATAACAACCTTGTGCAATCCTTAATCTTTATTTAAATGCTTTTGCCTTGAGATTGGGGCTGGAGCTGAGAATGGAACAACTGATTCATTAGTTGGTTCTTCCCTCAAGATGATACCCCTCAGTATTACACATCCTAACCTCTCCTGGTTTCATAAATCCTAAGCACTGAGGTAGACATAAGGGGAGCAGTGAGGATTGAAGATCTAGGTGAACTTTGTCAGCAACCAACAGGAGTATACAGTCTAAATACATCTCCAGTTTGACCAACAAGGATTTAGGTTATAGGTGCACCTCTTTCCTGACCAACAAGGATTTAGGATCTAGATAAAACTCTTCCGAGACCAACAGAGAATTAGGATCTAGACACAATTCTTCCCTGACTTACTGGGATTTAGATATATCTCTTCCCTTTTCTTCTTTCTTGTTTCAAATGTGTTTCAAACCATATGATAGTCCAATATATTGTTCTAGTCTTTTCTGCTTATTTTGTTCTAGACTATTTTTTATGTCCCCAAATGTCTTTACTCCCCAGATGCAATGCATTTCATAAACAATAAGGATGTTTTCATGTGCATTTAAACATATATTCAAAGATAATTCAAAGTACAATTAAAAAAGGTTTAACAACATTTTGCCCATTTTGCATATTCCACAGAACCATTTCACAGTATGCAGAACTGCTTTGTTGAAGTTCTCTGTTTTAAAAATATGTGTTACCAGTGGGGTTCCTTGAGCTGCCAGGCAGTTCACACTGCAAAAGGCCACACGCAGACACACACACAACACATTTATCATTGACAAAGCCCTAAATACACTGTATTGCTCTGTGCCGTATTTAGCTTCCCTTTGGCCCAAGGATCATATTTCTACAAATGAGCTCATCTCCCTCGCAGAGTTTTCAGTTCTAACTACATTCACATGTACCATCCGAAAATGACAAAGCGAACCATCACATCTATCACATTCTATCAGTTTTACACTCAACTCTTTATGACATTGCAGTATTGTTTTATAGCATAATAAACAATGCCTGTATGTGGCATGTATTCTTTCATTCAGATTCTATGTGTATCACAATCAATCAGTGGGTGACTTTTGAGTGCTGAGTCAGGTCTTAATGTTGTTAAGGTAGGGGAATTACCTGTGATCTCTATTTATGAAGGTCTCACGCTTCAAAATAACAAAAAAACTCTTGACTCTTGATTTGGATTCTTAAAAGTAACTCTTATAAGAGCTAATTTGTTCATTTACATGGTTAATTAGTACATCACAAAAGAAACATGCATACAATATACAATATACAATAATGCAAATTTATTCAGTATGTTGGAATGTCATTCTCTTGTCTATAAACACACCTAAACCCTGAGTGGTTTCTTAGCATGACGACAGAGTATTCGAGACAATGTGTCAATGTAAACCAGTCCACGAGGGGGGTTAATTTAGACCCTGTGGGATGCCACATGGCTCAGACACCTTCACCAAACTGACACATTATCAAGCGGGGTAGAAAAGACAACCCAAAATCCCAACCCAATGCGACAGTGCCCTGAAAGAGCAATTCCACGTCTTCTCATCAAGCATGAGAATGCGCATCCATTGCTAGGAACCATGACGACCACAGCCACGTCTCATGAATAAAACGTTCAAGGTCAGGAAGGAAGAATGTGCGTTCACCTCAACAATAGCCCTTTGAGTTTTTTTTTATTTATAGGTAGGTGAGTGGTCTAATTCCACAGACATTCTCTGATGAATCTGACAAAGAAAGCCTCCTGATCTCGCAAGAGGGCTTACAGGTAACTAAGAAACCCATGATGAAACCTCAGGCCAAAGAAACAGCATGATACCCCTGCAATGTCATTTCAGTCGGCTGGTCCTTTCAAGCCTGAATTGAGACCACTGACTCCAAGAAATGGCTTAGCCACTGAAGGAGGAATCTGTGGAATTTTCAACAAGCCCTGCCTTGACTTAATCCATTACCTCGTGCCAACAGGAACATTGTCACGTGTGTGATAAGCGTATGTTGCACATCGGCACCAAACAAAGCAGGGACTGAGCCAGCGGCATAGAGCTGGGGTGGGTGGTGCAGGAGATAAAGCTGTGTGCTCTAAGAGCATCTTTGGGCTATTTTATTATCCATGACACAAAGTGTTCCTTTATGGCAGTACAAAAAGGAACAATGTAAATGCACAACATCTTAGGACTTGAAAAGGAAAGATGTGAAATAAAGACTGTCATCTGAAGGATTATAGCTCATTTGAACTGGCTCTGGCCATCAGATCTCAAATGCTGACCTCAGCTACAATAATGCCACCATTCACAGTGTAAAATTGTACACTCTGGAGTCACTGCATCTCTCAAGAGCCTGACTCACTTAGATTCCTTCCCTTATGCCAGTGTTTCCCAATCCAGACCGCAGAGACCCCAAAAGTGTGGACTGTGTGACAGGGAGCTCCGAGGGAGCAGAAATGTGGCCCGGCTGTGGGTCCCCGAGGACTGCACTGGGAAACACTGCCTTTTGCTATAGAGATAAGGGTACAAAATTGCCTTTTCACTATAATGTACTGGCTGAAATGGAGCTGAAGTTTCAGCCTTTCCTATTAGCAGATACATGACGTGATACAAGAGTCTATCTCACTGTCCAATCACTGAAGCCTGTTCAAACTAGACTGTAGGAGTGTGAGCGATTAAAAACCCAACCATAAATCAACAGAGAACCTGCAATTAATAACAGCAATGGCAATGATGTTCCAGTGCTGTTTCTTGCACTTGCCAAAAAAATGTCTTTGAAATTACGATCGTGTTGTTCTGCTGTTAAACAACATTGCTGGATGCATACGAAGAGCTGGTCTCCTGCCATTGGAGGAGACATAAAGGATCTCACCCGTTAAATTGACATATTTATACATACATAAACAATACATGTGTATATAATGTACTTATAAATGGGGTATTCAAACATATAACCAAACATATAAACAAGTATTGTCTATAATATATAAACAAATTTAACTATAAATATTGCCAGAAGAACTAGAAGTCATGAGAGACTGTGCTGGCTTGTTTTTTTTTCTTTTACCATTAAATAAAAGCCTCACCATCAGTTAATGGCATCTACCAAAACAGCCAACCCAATAACACCAGCCAAACACGGCCATGGCCAGACTCAAGATGTGAATGAAATCACTCTGTACTTTGCCTTTAACCGTAGCCACAATGTTTCAGCCAGTCAGTAAAGGAAAACCTTCTAGAGCTGGAAATATTCCTATATCTGGATTTAACATTAACTTTTGATCAGGATCTTCAGAAACAGCCCATTTCAAATACAAATAGAAGAAATCCATTAATCCTTTGGAAAATTAATTAACAGGGCATGCTATCTTCCAAGCCTTTCTTAATCAAAAAAAGAAACAAAACTATATTTTAATTTGAAATTAAATAGCATTTTATTTTACAATCCATGCTCTGCCAGAAGTCAAAAAAAACATCTGGACTGAGGTTCCTCTGGAACAAACACACAGCACAATGGCACATATCAGATCCAGATGTGTATGAAATAAGACTGTGGCATGGAGGACGGTCAGTGCCTCTTTGGGTAATGTTTCCCTGCTGAAAAATAGAGAAAGAGGATAATTGACCATCCTCTCAAATCCCTCCAAATGCACTGATGCTAAGCCTATCAGGGAGACCCTCCCCTCCTATACAAGGCATTCAAAGAATGTTTTCCAAGTATATCTGAGGAAAGCATATGGTCTGGCATTGAACTCTCCAGCGCGTCAGAGCATTTCTGCTAGAAAAGGATACGGCCGGGTTCTGGGGGTCTCATTTATTTACAACATTTGAATAGTGATCCATAAAACCACACTATAAAATATTCACTAGCTATGTCATAGATATCAGCTATGCAAACTAAACTGACCCCAGCCAACTCTGATCCTAGCCAAGAGGATAAATACAGAGCAAGCACTGTGAAACGCTGCTCCATTGCCGATGCACGATGTGAGGAAGAAGTCGCAGAGAAGGGTTTACGTTACACTGGGGAAACGAGAACTACCAGCATCTCTGCCTGATTTCTGCAACTCATCAAAAGCTGCATTCATTTTACACTGCATGCCAATAAACAGCAGTCATGGGGGAGAAGCATGGCGTCGCATTTTATCAGCATGCTGAATGTTCCAAGCAGTACCCCCCCGCACTGATTTCATCATAGCATTTACCTTATATAGAACACAATTAAGCATGTTATCCTGTACCAGATCTTAAGGGGAATGGATATTTTGTCAAATCGGTCCCTCTGCACCTTTAAATTAAATTCCGAGAATTCTTCCTTCCAATAGAAGCCATGCTGTTGTTGCAGGCATGAATACACTCTAATGTCCTGCAGGTGGCTGCTCAACCCCCTTTGACTTCAGCACCGCTCAGCACTGCTGGGAAAGTCAGACCTGGATAGAGATACTGATGACGTTAGAGCTTCACTTTGCAGTGGCTCTCAAGCAGACCAGGTGTCATCCCCTAGGGACTGCAGCTCTTACTATCTGCTCTACAGGAAGATAAAAAGAGAAAGCGCCCCCTCTTGCTAGCCCTGAGTTTTGCATGTGTGCCTTCCATTAATTACCCAACATGTAAAAACAAAGTGTTGCCTATTTCACCAATCAATAATTCTGAATTGAAGGGGAACCTTTCACAATTCTAGTCTACCAGTTAAAATGTAATTACTTCTATAACAAATGCATGTTTAGCTCAATTGACTTACAGCAAACAGTTATCATTTGCAAAATAAAAATGAACATGATGTGTAATATATTATTCACCGTGTATGAGACAGAATATTCATAATATTGGTATATAATCTTTATAAGAGAAATCGTATATATACATATAAATATAAATAGAGACGGGCGATCCACATTTTTTCAGTTCCGATCCGATTCTGATACACAACTCGCGATACCGATACAGATTCCGATATAAGA
>JAODJU010000040.1:18525791-18537170 GCA_026776725.1 Gnathonemus echidnorhynchus | reverse complement strand
GGGGGGGAGGGCAGCGATGCCTTGAGATAAAATACCGCATTCACAAATACTAATTACTGAAAAAATGCAGATTGTATGTTTACCTCACAGTCTACCCTTTACATTACGTAATCTATATTCTTTATTGACCAATATAATAATAATAATAATAATAATAATAATAGGCACCTTCTGAATTATGGTTAGAATGCAGATGCTAGGATAGTTATGGAACATAGATGTATACAAACAGACTTCTGCACAGAAACAAAACAACACCCTTGTTTAATTGGTGCATATGATGATTAAACTTTTATGGGCATTGTTTGTAAATACTGTATAGCACACATATATTTCCCTGACAAGGCTGTACACACCAGTCTCAGGATTTTACAAAAGGATGTTCTACCTTATAATGAGCATTTCTCTTTGGCTGGCCATCATTTTAAAACTATTATAATTTATGATGCTTTTATACCCAACAGCAACATGAGTTAGTTCTTACATTCAGTTAAAGAGTACAAGAAAGAAAAGCACCTTCAAGCCATGTTAATTGGTAATGAAACAGTCTTTTCTCATGATCTAAAATAAGCGGGTGGTGTTACCCCACACTTTGACGTTAATTCCTGCCATGGCCTGTAGAGGATGAGGATCCTCCCTAGGTTTGCCAGAGATTCTTCCTAAATACATGCATTTTAGGTCAAATGGTATCTCTGAAAAGCCCTTGTATGACAGACTTTCATCCAATCCGGTCGGTCCCATTGTCCTGGGCATAAAGACCATAAAACAAACTTCAAGCTCACTTTGGTCTTTAAAATCCAGTGGCTGAAAATTCCCAGCCAGTCTACTTAGTCACCACTGACGGAAGAAATTATCATCAGTACAAGCCGTATGGAAAGTCTGAGCCTATGAATACTTTGTCGTGGTGCCGTGGTCTGACTTGTAATGGATAGACGTGGAAATCCTGTGTTGTGAAGCGCAGCCCATTGAGAGCTGAGTCAAATCCACAGATTACCATTACAGACTTCCATGGGTTTTACAGAATCAGAAAACAATGATGACTGCAACTGCAGTTACATGACAAAACATTAAGAAGAAATACATGCTAGAATATTACGAAGTTCCCCAACATATTACAAGAGAGGAAACTAAACAGAGACATAAAGGAGGAAAGGCCATCACCCCCCAGGGGCCCTGCATGCTGGTTTGCCCTGTGCTGTGATCCCCAAGCTTGCGCTCACTTTTAAATGTGTCTGTGCATCTCATGGAGAGCAAGCTGTGCACAGCCGTACGCCTTTAAGAACATGCATAAAAAGCATCGGATACAGCGGACTCGCATATAACAGAATTTCGCTTATAAGGGACAAACAATTTGGTTCCCAGGGCCGCTTTTAGCTGTAGTTTTGTTTGACTATAACGGACATGCAGAAAAAGCATCGGATATAGCGGACTTGCATATAACGGAATTTCACTTATAACGGACAAACAATTTGGTTCCCAGGGTCGCTTTTAGCTGTCGTTTTGTCCAGCTGTAACAGATGCAGGCTCTGCCTACAAGGCGTGTAGCGTGCCGGTGATATCAAGCGCAGATACATAGTCAGGATTATTAATAGTCACTCATCTGCTCAGGTAAAGTTGGATTATTGCATGTACAATATAATAATCTTTACCACAAGTGTGTCTGCTGGGGTGTGGCATGAGTAAATTGTATGTGTAAGTGTATGAGTAAGTGTTCTGTAGTTGTGTTCTGGGCATACAGCAACTCTGGATATAACAGACTCACTGTTATAATGGAAGTCCATTATAAATGGATTCTATTCTATTATAAAAATGTTGTTATTTATGTAAAAACCATTCTTCCAGGCTAATGTGAAGAATTAATTCAGAATTCATAAAATAAGCAACACCCACCTTCCTTCCTTCTACAATTTATATCTATGCAGGTAAGCTTATTTGGTGGTTTTCATGGCTTGTTAATTTATATGACAGCATGTTCCTGGACTAACCTTAATTTTCTAGAACATGCTAGCCTATCCAAAAGAGTCCTGTTCAGCATCATCTTTTCACAGGCAAACCCTCTTTACGCTCCTCTTCCGCTCATAAAGTTGAGGGTGGTGTGGTATGAGTAATGGATAAGCTAAAGGTTAACTCAGCTTCAAAAGCGAAAGCCATTTGACGAAGGACCTGATAAAGGCTGGCTGGAAAATCCTCACATACGGTCACTATCCTGGAATGTTGAGGTCACGTCTAAAATGGCCACTTTGACCATTTTACCCCTTAAGTATGACCTCTTGACATGAATCATTCAACAGAAAGTCAGCGTTTTGATTTAAGTATGTAATATCCAATTCTTCATGGAAGACCACACAGTCATATGTTAAAGAACTTAACATAGTCCACACTCCTCTGGACATTCAGATATTCTTATAAATATTATTTCTTTTTGGTTAAGTTTAAGAGGACCAGTATTGATTGCACACGAAATAATTTTTTTTAAATTTCGTTAAAATAATTTCAGATTACATTTAATGCAGAACAATTACTGTTGTATTTCAAATAGTGTCAGACAGCAAAAAAAGTCCTCAGTTTATTTGTATGGAATATGTTTAACAACATTTGACTATTTCCCCATGATCGATGGCTTCAGGGTATCATACAACAGCACGGATCCCACAACAAAATAATTTTGAGGTGCCATGGAGAATGTTCAGTGTGTGGCCTGTGTGGTTAGCATTCTTTGGATGAACAGACACCAAGGCCAAAATCAAAGGAAAAGTAATTGACTTGAATTACAGTCATATAATTGTACACATCAATTACTTTATAAATTAAAGCGCCAAAAATCCATCATTGCATTAAAGTAGCAATTAGTAATAGTGGATACCGTGTATTTAAGGAGAATTCTGTTCACTCAACAAAACAGAAATATATGTATAAGTTGCTACAATAAATACCTTGGATAACTGTCTCTGGCTCATTCAAATAGAACAAAAATTGACTGAATAGCGCAAAATTCACAGAGGAAATGTACTTGAAATCTACATTTCAGCTTCCAATTTTTGGGTCAGTCATATAGCCATATGCACATCTCATTGCCCCCATCCAAACCCAACGTGTTTAAACATGGTGCAAGTATGTGCATTTTGCAAATACCATAGTAAGATTCTTTAGGTATTGACAATGATGGCTGTAGGTTACCAAGACTCCCCATCCTGGCATTCAGCTGGTATTTTAATGTGCCATTTTATGACCGTGCAGCTGTGGTGAGGACTGATGTAGCGTCGTCCTTTGCCCTGGAATTAAAGCCCCTAGTCTTGTCAAGCCCAAATCCCAGCCAAGCACAGATATACGGTTTCTTTTATAGTCTGGCGAACATATCCATCATGGACCACATATCCATGGCTACGTAATATGTTGATGTGGAAGGGTCCAGTGGGAGGGTGGGCATGCATGGTGCACTGAGAATTTCCTCTGTCAGCATTTACAACACTATTTTGCTTAATGTTTCCTCTTGCATGTAAGATTTGTACACATTTTACACAGATATTTTTGCAAAATTTGAAAATAGTGAATTCTGGTAAAAATGGACTTGTGATGAGATGCCCGCAAAGAAGCAGGTGACAGAGGTAAGGAAACCCATGAATTAAGAGGCCTGGACTCGGTGTATGGGCAAGCTTTGTGGGGTGGCTGCATTTCTACCAGCAGTGCATACTGGTTGTGTCGTTAACTTATAGGTTGTCACCAGTTCGTACTTGTTTTTTTTTTTTCCAGATATTCACACTGATGTCTGAGCTGCTTGAACATTTCTCTACCCAGCAACTGTATTTATACCCTATTAAAGCTACTTGTAATATTTTGTAATTTGTTATATATTGTATTATTTTAACTTGTTCTACTTTCTTACTTTCTTACTGTCCTGGAGCCACTGTAACCACATAATTTCCTCAGGGATTAATAAAGTATTCTGAATCTGAATCTGAATACCTCTTCACTTCCAAGGAAAGTCAAACTTTGGCAAAATTTCTTAAGTTAGATCACTGTGCCTTCATGTGTGCCCCAAGGATAAGAGTGCAGTCAACTGTTTTCGACAGTCTAAGCTGTTCGATGGCAGCATATACTGTAGAGAATGGTTCAAACATAAACGACGGTAATTCAGTTTTGACTAACAATTTTCTTAAAGTTGTGACAACTAGTATAATGAAAATGAGGTCTACTTTTCTTATTTTATGAATTTGATAAATTCAGATATTGATTAGTGTTTGTTTCTTTTCCACATATTTAGCAGCAGGTAGCATTTTGTGTGGCTTCGCTGACATACCCATCACACAAACGTGATTGGTAACTGAAACTACCCTCATGTTGCCCAAAGCTAGTTACTCACTTTTTTAAAGAATGGGGTCGTGTAGCTTAATGAATGAAGTGTGATCACTACCTGACTGCACTGGAACACAATGCTCAAATGAAGGAGTGCAAGACCAGTGGCCGCTGCATAAAAAGATTAAAATAACTGCAGGCCATTTAGCTTTTGATCTGCTGCAATCTGATAACACAGACGTCACTGCTAACCTCGATGCTAACAGTTCAAATACAGACATAAGCTTGAATCATATCATACATATTGTTTCATTTAAGGAGAAAGGTTTTGACATGAACAAGGAAGTGTGTAGTTTAACATGGAGTAGAGTGGAGGTTATGATGAGGGTTATGTTGAGGATTATCCTGGCAAGCAAATTTAATCTCATATTTACAGAAAAAAGCCACATTTTCATGGTAATGCTTGGCTTGCTTGTGAAATGGATATTAAACTAAAACACTGATAATTAGAAAGACTCTATTTCTTTGTCTTTTGTATATACAGCTAAGTAACAGTTTGCTTGCAGGAAATGTTCTAAGTTTGAACTGGAGAATCAAACAATATATCAAAATTATATACACTTATTGGACAGCACACTCATGGCCACCCAACATGATGCTTAGAAAATGTAAACAACATACCAGATACAGCTCTCTCTCCCTCAGCTGGATAAGCTGTACTCCTCTGCAACTTTGCTGGTTGCAACACTTTGAGTTTTCTTTTTTTTAAAAAAAAAAAAAAAAAAAAAAGCTTCTCTTTCTTCATTACATGATTCTGAGGAAGTGGAACATTACCATTCTGGAGGACAAACATATTTCTGCAAGGTTTTTTCTAAATTTGTGAAGATGTAACATGCATTTACTTCTTTTGGTAACTATGGTTACACAGTCTACAATAATAAAACACATATGCATTCCTTTCACATCAGAGAAAATTTATGGATTTTACTCTGACCAGTAGATTGTTGTTTCTCCCAGCAAAAACTAAAACAAAGTTTGAAATCTAAATACATAGAAATGTCATATTTCAAATTTGAGTTTTCCATCCATCCAAAAGGATTTTTATGACAGAACGTTTATCAAAAGTATAGGGAAAAGGTATTCAATAATGCTTCATTAGTCAGTGTAAATTTCAGCCAGAAAATAAAGAGCTTTATATTGGTGCATGCAGTTGTAAATAGAATAAAAACAATATTCACTGAGACCATGAAAGATTCTTCAAGCCTGGCCATGTTCAGATTTCTTTAATGAGTCATAGTTAACCTAATCTTTTTTCATCAGCATGGAGAACACTCTAAATTAGGAATGTTCCCTTGCTTTGTATCCTAGGTTCCCTGCAATAGGATCCTTAAGGGAGAAGTGGTTGGAAGATGGAAGAAGCTGATTCGGTTTTGGTTCTATATATTAAATGATTCAAAAGATGTGTTGGATAAAAATACAGTCAAGCGTGTTTGTTCACACATGGAAACACCTTTCTGTTTGGAGACAAGGTGAAAGAAATATATAACTTCTTGTACACTTAAACATATCTGTTCACTTGGTAGTCAAAGTCAGAACTAGGTGTCAGTCTCCTATCGACACCCTGTGAAACATCATTAATCAATCCCTATGGTCTCAGTTTGATCCCTGTCAATAAATATGGAAAAGTGACAGAGCCAGGCAGCGCCTGACGCTGCTCTTGCTGGATGGGAAAGCAGACGGGGGTGTGGCTGAGAGGGACACAGCAGCTGATCGCCTCAGACCATTTCATAGCTCTCTTGTAAACCGGCTGCAGGGCACATTCTTTCCATTGTGGTCTCATCACATATTCACTAGTTCAAGCATTTTTTCCCTGCATTTTCATATGAGTGAAAGAGAGGTTTAAAATATATTAAAGAAGAAAAAAACTTTGCTGTCATTTCAGTTGGGCTTGTTTCATGATCCCATAAGATGGTCTATATTTACGTGACTGTAAACCACTCAAAGATATGGACAGGTGTGGGAAGTCAAAGGTCGTATGGTGTGTGTTGAATGAGTCCATGGAGAAGCTGCCAGGGAGATCTAGATCAGGGCATAAATAGACGACTTTTTTAGTCTGCTGTTTGCGACACCAGTGGACAAGACTCCTTAAGAGCCTGAGCACTGCAAAATCCTGATTGGTTGGGAAGTAGAATACGAGAAACTAGAATTGGAAAGACAAGGGAACAGTGTAGTCAGTAGTGAGGTAAAGGAAATGAGCTTTAAACCAGGGGAAACAGAGTGGTAATACCGGGCTGGTTAATTATAACACTTTTCTGTGCATGTAAAACTATACACTCAAGTAAAATGTACCTGCCAAGTATCAAGAAATGATAGGTCTAGCTACAAGAGGCTTTACATAGGTTTTAATTGCATTATATTACTCTTATGTATCGTTTGAATAAAAAAATAACATCACTTGTGTTTACAGTTGGGAAG
This sequence comes from Gnathonemus echidnorhynchus, assembly GCA_026776725.1. Lineage (NCBI taxonomy): Eukaryota > Metazoa > Chordata > Actinopteri > Osteoglossiformes > Mormyridae > Gnathonemus > Gnathonemus echidnorhynchus. The sequence continues at coordinate 18,530,402 of JAODJU010000040.1, read as the reverse complement.
AACGAATGGGACATTTTCCATCATCAGCTGTGTTTTCATTATAAAACGTTAAGTGATGTTGTAATCCTACTGTCATCTTAAACCAATCAGCTCAGTGCATGAACACCACACTTCATGAGGAATGGCTGCTCATCCCTGGGAAACTGCATGTTCTTTCCTGAAAGGCAATTTCACAAAACCCAGGGAACAAGTATGCCTACATTTTGTTTGAATAAAATCATTCTAAAAGCACACTCTACCTTGATTTAGTTTTTATATTGCTTTAATGGTGTGTTGCATGTTAAGGTTTTGTGCTGTAAATGGACACATGCATAGTGTCTGATAATACAACAGAAATGGATAAACATTTGTAAGAAAAGCTTCTTTCACACTCATCATGCTGTACTGGCAGTGGGAGTAGGTCACATGGCATCTTGTAACACCACCAGAGACTGGATAAATACCTGCCGATGGATTGATCCTGTGCTGTGTTGTATTGCTCTGCGTGTGTGTGTGTGTGTGTGGTTCTTATGTATATATTACATTGTAGGGACCAAATCTCCCCACAATGTGACAAAAACCTGTTATTTTGACCTTGCTGGGACATTTCTGGTCCCCACAACGCCCACAAGGGGAAACTCAATTTTATAAAAATCTGTGATTACAATCAAAAAACTAAAAATGTCAAAAGTCTTGTGTTTTGTTTGGTTAGTTATGGTTAACGTTAGGGCTGGGTAGAGTTTAAGGTTGTCATTAATGGTTTTTCCCAAGATATGAATACAATCAATCAATCAATCAATCAAGAGGTTTATGTGGCACATACACATACAACATGTAGTGAATACACATATACAAACATATGTGTGTGTGTGTGTGTGTGTATGTGTGTGTGTGTGTGTGTGTGTGTGTGTGTGTGTGTGTGTGTGTGTGTGTGTGTGTGTGTGTGTGTGTGTGTGTGTGACCAGTGGCAGTTCCTGTAAGGCTTAGAAGCAGGTGACAAGGGCTTCTGGGAGTCTGTGTTTGGCCACTATGGTATAAATGTGTTGTGGGCAGAGTGAGCAGGTACTTCTCTTGACCATAGTTCTAAAAGTATAGCTGCTAAATTAAGGCTTATGCATGTTGTAACAATTTAAAATTACATGAATTCTTGAATTGACTTTTAAAATGACATATTAATAAATAAATTGTGATCATCAACAGTTTGGAATATGAAAAATCATTCTGCCAGCAATATGTAGAACTCTGATTCATCTGAGCGATTAGCAGCAATGAACGGCAAAGTTATTTCTCCTTTACAGTATATTTACAGAGGCACATGAGCACAGACTGTTCTTGCAGAAATTCTCCTAAATGCGCATTGTTGCATTCTAGAGAAGCTTGTTCCATCTCCAGTTTAATGTAGGAATCTGTAATACAGCATATAATGTCAGGAAAACCAATCATGTGAGATGGTATTGCTGACAATATGGGGCGCTGGAAAGAATGACGGGTAAATAAATTCACATACGTGTCAAACCTTGATATTATTTAAACTGTCAGCTGCCAGCTTGTTCACGGTGCATTTCACACAAGCACTCAGCCATTCGCAAATGCTAAACAAGCTTCTTCAGACTATTGGAGACCCTTAGTAGATGTTATCTATTTCTCGCTTTTGGCCAGCACATACATTACTGCAAGAATGGGTGCATGCCTCATGTGGGCCTCCAGCAAATATTTCTGCACTTCTGTTCCTACCGATCCCATTCACTGAACCCTGCCACTGTTAGTTTTGGGTCTATATCAGATAGGGCCTCGAGTGGACAGTCTCCAGTATACATAGCAGAACTGTTAATATATCCAATTCTGGATGCATTGTGGCAACTATAGCAATCACGTAATGTTAGTTGGCTCCAACACATTTCTCTCCACCAACTCTAAGTATGATGCTAAGGACATTTTAATCATTCCATTTCAAGCTGATAATCAAGCATGTGATTTTAGTTTTAATTGACATTTCAATGTATATAAAGTGAACAAAACAACAAGAAGACACTGTGTAGACTGTATAGAGATAACAGTTTCGGTGGCATGAAGATTTAACATGCTGGTTTGTAGATGTCCACGTTTTCTGATCACTTTGTACCAGAATTGCTCAGCATGACTCAGAGTTCCAACCACTGGATATTTTGGGGATGAGGACAGCAACTACCTACCAAGAAGACTAAGTAATAGTGGTTAGAAGTAAGTAAATATCAGGTCGGCGTTTGCACTTCGGGCAAGTCTAACCCTGTGTGACTCTGGTGTGCTACCTCAGTGGACCCTGTCTGCTTGGTTTGCAGATCCGCTGTTTGACATTCATTGGAGGCTCTGGCAGCTCTAAGGGAAGAGAACATGTTTTCAATAAGCATGTCAGCTGGTGATGAAGCAGCGACATCACTCTAACGCTCTGCACATGTCCCATCTCCCCCCCCCCCCCACCCCCACCATAAAACTTTAATTCCTCTGTGCTTTCTAGATCACATTTGTCAACATGAAGTATCAAAGTGAATAAGGACAGCTTGTCCAACCTCTCCACTGTAGTCCATTGTGTGATTAAACATTAAAAGGATCAGTCCTGCTTATGATATGGATATTAAACAAAAACAGTAATTACTATAGGGAATCTCGTCTTTTGTGTATAAAAGTCCAAGAGGAAAAAAATATAGACTTTTAACTTTTTAGCGTTTAAGAAAAAATGATGAAGCAAACTAGAATCGCCCTTTTTTACTGAATTAGTTGTTTGTCTGTCCATGATGTGGGTGTGTCATGTGTTACCCAGGGAGGTTATGGGACTTACAAAGTCATCTGGAAGTGAACATCTGGTCTCCAAGCTTCTGTAGAGGTTTTGTGCCATTGAGATCCTCCCCTTTTCTCCTCTTCTTTTGTAAGGACAGTTTCCTCACAGTCCCACTTATGAGGCTTGATGAATGTGCTTTTTGATTTCTCTTTCTTTGCTATATGGCTACATTGACTACCCTCTAGTGGTAAAAATCATTATTTTTCATTACTACTGAAATCCAGCCTCCTACTCTCTGTGCAGAGTTTGCGTGGATCGCCTGTGTCGTGCATTGTAGTCTCCCTGGGCTGACAGGAGTTCTCCTCTGGGTACTTCTGTGAAATTCCTTCTGCAGTCCAAAGGCATTAACAAATGTGTCAAAACTGCCCACATTCTGTGTGTGTGTGTGTGTGTGTGGATTAGGTTTATATTACATTGTGGGGACCATATGTCCCCCACAATGTGATAAAATCCTGTTATTTTGACATTGCGGGGACAATTTTTTTAGGTCCCCACTACGATCTGTGAACACAATCAAAAAAATGAAAATGTCAGAAGTCTTTTATTTAGTTTGGTTACTTATGGTTAAGGTTAGGGCTGGGTGAATGGACGGTCCCCACAAATATATTTATTATATTTTATAATAATAATTGATTTTAAATCAATTAAGATAAACATTTATAACTTCAATGGCGATGTTGCATGGTTAATGACTTATTGATATTTTAATAATCCACTGGTGATCCTGCATAATAAAATAATTAATGTACAAACACTCATGTTAGCTCCAGAAATGCTGGCTGTCCTAAGCTGAATATGATGACTTATAAAAGTGTTTATAGAATAGTTTCTAGTACTGACTTTTTATATACTCTGTTTCAGTTGGGTACATTTCCTATTCATACAAATAAGCTGTTGTGTATTTTAAAGAGCACTAAAATGCCCCCTGCTGACCATCTCTTCAGATGTCAGACATGAATATAGCATTATAAATCAGCAGTTTATCTTACAGCTTATTTTCCGCCCATATCTCCTATCAGGCACCAGGTACTCTGCGTGTTAAAGTTGCTGATGTAGGCCTGCTGAGCAGAGCTTTTCACCTCTCACTCCTCTCCCTGAGTCCAAGCTCAATCTTTTCCAGATGTCAGCTGCAATGATGTCATCATGGACAAGAGCTGGGCCTGGATTGCTCCCATTTTCTCCAGAAACATCTGAATCAGATCGTGGAAGAGTAATTAGCTTTAAATCAGCAACTGGCAATAAGACAATGCAAGCTCTGAGTGAGATGTTTCTGTGACCAATGTGTAACGCAATAATGGAGCAAATTCTATACAAAAATCCAGAAAAACTTCATGACTCCAGGCAAAAATGAACAATGGAGTCAAAAGAAAATGAGAAGGTATTAGATATCACATTTTAATCGTTCTTACAATGAAGGTCAGTAATTGGTGAGAACCTCAGGCTGGAGGAATACACATATGAGCCCAAGTGGCCAAGTATTACTACTGATTATTATTATTACTGACAAGAGGAAAATATAATATCATTTATGATACATAATATAAGCTCATGCAGCACAGAATTTTTTTTTATTCTCCTTTGGCATGAATTAGAACTCATTTCTGGAATTTTCTAAGTGTCTAAGAAAATTATTAGAAAAAAAATAGCTTTACCCTTCTGAGACATTTTTGTCTACACATATCATCCTCAATTGTTCAGATTTTTTGGCTCTGAAAGACTTACTGCCATGAATGTGGTGTGATGTAATACTGTAACCCAATGACCCCCCCCCCCCCCCCAAAAAAAAAAAAACAAATTTACCAAAGGGGAACCCCCAA
>JAODJU010000040.1:18513797-18525691 GCA_026776725.1 Gnathonemus echidnorhynchus | reverse complement strand
AACTGCTTGTTGTAGCACTGATACTCCTTTTGTCCTGAGTGTGTTTTGGTCAGTGGATACAAATGCAATGCTGCGTGGTATGGGTGGGGGGTTGGGCCAGTGTTTTGGCAGTTGCGAGGCAACCTTGGCAAAAACAAATGAATGAGAACAAATTAAAATAAAGAATACTGTTAAATTCAAAGGTGAGCAGGGAATGAATGGAAACATCGTTTGGTGTTCCGACATTACTAAAAGCTCTTTAGTATGAGATGACCAAGGCTTGTTGAACAGAGGAAATCATGCTGTAAAAGCCTCTTTGTCCTTTCTGAAGAGGGTATTCCCTCTTGGGGGAAGATGGTGGCGCTGGTGGTACTGCTATCATTTGGCAACCAGAGGGTTGCCGGTTTGAGCCCCTGGTTCCCTCCTGACCCCATCAAAGTGTCCTTGAGCAAGACACTGAACCCCAAATTGCTCCCGGTGAACTGGTTGGTGCCTTGCATGGTAGCCTCCGCCACCAGTGTGTGAATGTGTGTATGAATGGGTGAATGTGAGGCATAACTGTAAAGCGCTTTGAGTACTTGTAGGAGTAGAAAAGCACTATATAAGTGCAGTCCATGAAAATATATATTTTCATTAGTCAGATAAGCCAAGGATTGGAAGTAAGGGTTGTCCAATAGCAATGTCACTTACCTCTCCTCGTATTGGATAGTTTTCATGTAATGCTTAAGTTATCCAGCTATTTGGGAAAGTCTGCCTTGTGGAATACCCCTATAGAGTCAGAAATGCTCATTGTCCTATCCCAGGATATAGAGTCATGTTGGCTAAGCTGAATTATCCTTTCTGAGGGCTACTGTATGTCTCAGATCACATGGAGGAAACATTCATTATTTCTCCAGTGTTTTGTAAGAAATGTGACTCATGTCCTCCATCATTCTTACTTTATTCAGTTCATCAGATTTTCATATCGAACTGGAAAAAAGAAAACAAAGTTGCGGACAGGGATAGGAAATCATATCACGGGGTGTTTCATCACCACTTTCTTTTGTCAAGCTACATTTTGTTATGTTCTTGGATTCGTTTTGATATTTTTGTAACAAGAATAAACTGGGGAATACAATATAGATATATACATTTACAAATTCAGACATGAAAATGTATTCACCAAACTTTGCACTGTTCATATTCATCCTACATTCATTTGGGCCACCATTAGGATCAATTTGCTTTTATTATTGGTGTCAGGGGAGACAAAGGTGAAGATTTTTGTGATCCCAATGCAAAAAGTCTCATTGCAGAAGTTTTCCTCATGCTGCTACTGTGTCGTTTTCACAGTGACACCGCTTGAAGGACGACCTGCCTCTGCCTTTATTTGATTGATACTGTGGGGACTTTGTGGTTTCAAAGAGTGCAGTCACTACACGCAGCTGAGTCAACATGAGGTTGTTGTCCTTAAGGTCAATGTGTAAATCCCAAGCTTTCTACTGCCATCTTGGGTAAATATATTTTTTCAGAAATGATTAACTTCAAAAATGCCCTGAACTTCAATGACTATCTGCAATATACCCAGATCATGTCCACTTCAGTAAATATCTGAATTCCTGTTACTTCCATATATCAGGTATGCATGCTAAGTAATGTACCTATGAGTCTATACTAAATGAAATGAAAAAACACAAGGAATAAATTACTGCCAAATTTTGAACTTCTGTTCTAAAACTATATGTATAGTATTTAATATTATTAGATATTTGAAAAATCTGTCATTTTGGAGAATCACTGCCTTTGTTGGTTTTATTGTCTAATAGATTTAGTAAAATACAGAAAATTTACAGATGTACTGTGTAGGTTTGGCATTAATGTTAGATGTAAGGTTACGGTAAAGATTTGGCATTTCACTTTTACTAGGGTTATGGATGGCATCAGGGCTAGGGTAAGGGTTAGGTGTAGCATTAGGGTTGGGGCATGTTTTAAGCTTAGTGTTCACAGTATGGTCCGAGTTATGATTAGGGATAGGCCTGGCATCAGTGTGGGCTATGATGACATTAGGGTGAGGGCTACAATTGGGGTATGCTAAATAAATGTTATCAATCGGGTAAGAATGAGGTTTAAGGTTCCAGTTGACATATGGGGTGAGCTAGCTAGGTTAGTGAACTAGGGTTAGGTTTGGTATTAGGGTTAGTGCATATGTGAAGCTTAGTGTTAGCATTTTGATCTGAGCTATTACAGTGGTGCCTGTGGTTCACGAACGCTACAGCCTACGAACAATTTGGTTTGCAAAAGAGAATTCGTGAAAAAAATGCATTGGTTCGCTACAAAATTTGGTTGACGAACAGATTCCTCGACAACATTCTTTTTTTATACTAGCTAGTGTAGCACCGGCAGAGGCGCATGTCCCAGCATAGATAAATAGAAGGACCACAACAGGAAACCAAAGAGCACCGAACCCAAAAACACAGACGGGAAACACAAGGTTGTAAGACGCCGAACTGCAAGATGCACACGCATTCGGAGATTTACACCCACTAAATACACGCGAGGATCGGACCGGGTACACACAAGACACAGGAAAACACACGCGCGACAATAGGGAAATGCAACCATTAACATTTACAACAACAACAATACAAGCGTTAAGGACTGTTAATAAAGAGCGTGATTTCCCCGGCAAGCAAATCTTCACTGTCTCTCTCTGCTCCCGCTGTCACGAACGAGCTGGTACAGAGCGGGGAAGCTGGCACAGTAATCGAATGAACGCGGGGTTTATTCAGGAGCAACACACTAAGCTTAGGCGCACGTAACAACGTCACTAACATAACCGGACTAGGGAAACACTGTCACAACTCTGACACAAACTTAAATATACCGCAGTAATCATCAGGACTTGTAACAACTGGGAACACGGGGATTCCACACGAGGTAGAGAGGGGTGTCTGGCACACGGGAGGGTCAAGACGATCGGGGCGTGACACCCGCAATGCCTCAGCCCGCGCGTCGCCACACTATATTGTGTTTTTCCTTTTAAGTTTTTACTATAAAAACCAGAAAATTAATTAACAAAAATTATTATTTGGTAGGCTTGTGAAGAAATTAATCGAATTTCAATGCTTCCTTATGGGAAAAATTGTCTTGGTTTGCGACCACTTTCCTAGATTATGTTTGTGAACCGCAGGCACCACTGTATTGTTAGGTTTCGGTAACAGTCTGTGTTGGTATGAGAGTTAGGAGTAGGTTTAGGGTTATCATTAAGGTTTGTACTAGGGTTAAGGTTGCAGCTGACAAAAGAGGCAGAGCTAAGGTTTTGGTTGGCATTAGGGTTAGGGCTAGGGTTAGCATCCTGTTTAGAATATGTAGAAGAGCTAGGGTTATGGTTATGTTTGGAATTAGGTTTAGAGATAGCATTGAATCTAGGGTTAGGGCCATCATTATGATTAGGCTTCTATTTATCATATGCGGTAGAGCTAGAGTTAGGGTCTTGTTTAGCATACGATTTAGAATACATGGTTAGGATTAGGCTAAAGCTTTAGCTTTGGTTTAGCATTTGAGACATTACTAGAAACTATGGTATGTTTAGGGTGAGGTTTGAGGTTAAGGTTACCTTGAACACCGGTATATCTGCTGGGGAACAGTTTGGTTCCTTGTTTTATTGTTATTACACTTGACTTCTCTAGGGATTCAGAACAGAAGACAAAGCTTGTACAGTTTGTCATGGGCTTTTCAAAATGCCTTATGAACTCTATCATGTGGGTTAAAGAGAACATACTCTTGTGAAGATCATAGCATACATTTCTCCATGAGCATTCAACAGATATAAAGCCAGCGGGTTTTGTAAATGTGGTTACACACACTTAGCTGCTTCTTCGTTCACTGCTAGCACAAGCATCCTGGAGATAATAACTGCAAATTGAGGTCTAATGCAGCGGAAAACAAGAAACCAATGTGTTTATGTGGTTGGCGAGAAATTGGTGCTTATGTTTGAAAAAACGAAATACAATTTCACAATATGCATCTAAACTTCATGTAGTGAGAGAAAGCTTGGCTATAATTACACACATTTTCTGTTTGCCTCTCTAGCAGCATAAACTGAATAATTACCATTTTGGTTCAAGTTTGTTTATAAGCAATAAAGACATTTCTATGAAACTGGGTTGGGAAGTTAGCTGCTTGGAACATTCTTCTGTTTTTATGTTGATTTAGTTGTTTCTGTGGTATCAGGTTGCATCATCATAGCATGTTTCATCAGTATGATGATTTTTAACACTCCTTCGAGCTTTCAAGGGACCAAATTGCTCTGTCAATAATGGGAACAAAAGTCATTTAACATAATATTTGAATTGAATATGTCCATAGTTAATTCATTATTATATACATACAGTTTCATCCACTCATTTTAAAAACATCTACTCTAGTTGTGGTCACTGGCAGCACGTAGTACAAGGATGGGGTACACCCTGGGCAGGATGCCAGTCCATTACAAGGCGTAGGGATGGGGTACACCCTGGACAGGATGTCAGTCCATCACAGGACACAGGGCTGGGGTACACCCTGGACAGGATGCCAGTCTATCACGGGACACAGGGCTGGGGTACACCCTGGACAGGATGCCAGTCTATCATGGGACACAGGGCGGGGGAACACCCTGGACAGGATGCCAGTCTATCATGGGACACAGGGATGGGGTACACCCTGGGGAGGATGCCAGTGCATCACAGGGCGTAGAGATGGGGTACACCCTGGACAGGATACCAGTCCGTCATAGGGCATAAGGATGGGGTACACCCTGGACAGGATGCCAGTCCATCACAGGACACAGGGCTGGGGTACACCCTGGATAGGATGCCAGTCTATCACGGGACACAGGGCTGGGGTACACCCTAGACAGGATGCCAGTCCATCACAGGGCATAAGGATGGGGTACACCCTGGACAGGATGCCAGACCGTCACAGGGAATAAGGATGGGGTACACCCTGGACTGGATGCCAGTCTGTCACAGGGCATAAGGATGGGGTACACCCTGGGCGGGATGCCAGTCCGTCACAGGGCGTAAGGATGGGGTACACCCTGGACGGGATGCCAGTCCGTCACAGGGCGTAAGGATGGGGTACACCCTGGACAGGATGCCAGTCCGTCACAGGGATGTTAATGTTTGCTAACTTACATGGTGGGACAATGCTTGCATATTTTGCACTAAAACCTCGAGAGGTGGTCCTTGACTTACAATGGGGTTACGTTCTGAAGAATCCATCATAAGTGGAAAGTCTAATATGAATGTGACATAATAAAAAAAGTAAATAAGTACTGCCATTGAAGAAGTAGGCATAAGTAAATTATTACTATAACTAACTAAATACGAGTAACTGAAAAGTAAATGAATACAGGTATGTGTAGTTAAACATAAAAAAAAAAAGTTAGATATTTTATGTAATGTTTATGCTAGTGATCACTACAGAGACTGGAAGCGTGACTGTACGGATGCTGCCGTCACCCAGCATCAGCAGAAAGCATACTCTTAGGCTGGGAACAGACCAAAATTCAAATCTGACTGCTGAATGTGCATGGTTGTCATATCACCATAAAGCCAAACTATCGTAAGTTGAACCATTGTAGAGAAAGGAGCATTTGTAGTGTGTTTCACCAAGCTGATTGTTTAAAGGTCAGCTTTGAATGGCAGAACTCCCGATGGCCGCTCCGGGCCCAGCCTGAATAGTATATCTTTGGTTCATTGCAAATCCAGTAATAAAAGTCCAGCTAAAATGTGGTGTATAACACTCCTTAAGTGACCTGAGTAATATAAGTGGGCAAGCATGACATTCACAGCCACAATAAAGTAGCAACAGAAACAGGAAGACAGGGAACATTTTAGGAGAAGGAAGGAAAATAAATGATTAATGTTGCATGTGTAGCTTCATTCTGGCCTGCAATAGATGCCTTATGATCGCGATCAGACATTTTACCTTGTGTTCCATGATGAGCATGAATAATCTGAAATCACACTGTGTTATGTATATACTTCACTATGTCCAAACCAGTTATCAGAAAGTGGCAGTTAAATTGTAGGATCAATATACATGCTGAGATAATAAAATGGTAGTGCAGCAAGCCAAAACAAAAAGTTTTGGGCATTTTTTAGTGATTAACAAAGAAGAGAGGCGTGAATAGTGACATGGTGCCAGATGTAGCTGAGATCTTGAATCTATTAGGCGTGTTTCTGGGAAGCCTATTCATCTTCAAAAGTAATTTTCGTTATTGATCTTTGGTTTATTGTATGTGTGTGTGATGGAGAGTTGATTGGATCTAATTTGGAACTAAATTTTCCCTAAAGCAGGGCTCTTCAAATCTGGACCTTGATTCCAAATCCAGACCTTGTTTTCAGTTCTCCCAGGTAGTTAGTTTAATAATTCCTGATTCTGATTGGTCAGAGGCTTCACACCTGGCTCACAGGTAAAGGAAGGCTGGAAAACCAGCAGGGCTCGGACCTCGAGGACCATGATTTGAATAATAGGGCCCTAAAGAGTAGATTTTAGTTTTTTTTCATGGTCCTAAATAATCCTAGGTCCACTACAATGTTTTCTGATAATATACACATTTAGATCTATGAAATCAGCAAATGGGTTAAGTTTTACCAAGTAAAACATTCTTGGAGAAGGTTGCTGAAAACCTTTGGAGGGATTTTCACAGAGACAAGAACGGAAATTCAATGGAAAAACAAAATTTGCCAATGCAAGAATAACAGAAACGAAATTCCAGAACTGACTCTAAAGCAGCAGTGGGAATGATTTCAAAATATGCAAACGTTAAGCCATGGAAGAATGAGGGGAAAACAATGTTTTTCATGAAATTCACATTTTTCTTTAAGTCCTGTGGGCATGAAATTACTTTGTCATGTCTGTGTGAGCTGAGTGAAAACATGGAAAATAATAATATAAGGGCCGTGTAGTCCCACCCCACTGCCAGACAGATCTGTCACTGTGTATCTTTCAGGAGGGAACTTAGCAAGGCATTTCACAGTTTCCCTTTGGTTCATTTGCGATTATTTTGGCAGTGGGGCACTGGGAAAGGCTCAAGCTGGCAACATACTTCATGTCTATGACATATGGTATCCAGCATCTCTGGATCCAAATGTTGCTTATAGTTACCAATCATCCTCTTTCTGTTCCTCTCAAAAACATTAGAGCTTTTGCTAATTAACTCTCCCATTGGGTTTCAAAGCTGATCAGTTCACTGTTTCTATCATCTAAAATCACAGTGAATCAAACATCTAACACTTTACCTAACATTAAAATGTTTTATCCAAAACAAAAAACCTACTGTGCTATCTTTTCAGTGATATCCATTCGTAGTCACATGGTGCAGTCACATGACATAGGAACACGATCATTTCTTTAACATTCATTATTGAACCTTTATGAGTCATATGATTAGATGCAAGATTTCTGTCTTAGACAAAAGAGAGAGAAATTAATATAATTTCCCAGAGTGAGCTATGAAAACTTTAAATTCTCTTTAATAATAATAAAAATAATAATAATACATTTTATTTATAACACACTTTGCATTTTCTGAGAAAATCTCTAAGTGCTACAAAACGTCAACAATTTAAAAAAAGAGCTATAAAGCAAAAACATAGGAATGATAAAATCTGCTAAAAAGGAAGGTTTTAAGTCCTTTTTTAAATTTGTCAGTAGATTGAGGTGCCCTCAGAGTGTCAGGAAGGGCATTCCACAGGCAAGGCGCAGCAGCACAGAGGTCAGATCCCCCATCCTGCTGAGTTTAGTTCTGGGGGGATGGAGGCGATTTAATTGTGAAGAGTGGAGGGGTCGTGTTGTGGTTTGAGTTGTTATCAGCTCTTTTAAGTAAAGAGGAGCGTTTCCATAAATGCACTGGTGGGTGAGGAGATAGATCTTGTACTCAATCCTGGCAGAAACAGGAAGTCAGTGAAGTGACTGAAGGACAGGTGTTATGTGTTCATATTTCCGAACTCTCATCAGGATCCTAGCAGCACAGTTCTGGATGTTCTGCAGCCTTAGAAGACTCTTTGTCATGACCCGCTCATCCAATCCTCCCGTGTGCCACGCCCCCTCATCTACCCCATGTGGATTCCCTATGTTTACCAGCTGTTTTGCATTATTTCCAATTAGTTCAGTATATTTAAGTCCACGTCAGAGTATGTTCCCCCAGTCCTGTCATTGATGTTACATGCTCTTGTGTAAGTATTGAGTCCGAATAAAACCCCATTTATTTGTATCTTCACCTGCTCCCTTCACCTGCTTATCTGCTCCCGACATACCAGAATGACAGGACTCGCAATGAAGATGCCTCCCCTCAGCGCGGAGGAATACCTCAATCTCTTAGACGAGGTACATTACTGGCTCAGACAGCCCGAGGTGATAGAGGACCCCGCGGCGTAAACCATCGCTTTCTGGTCGAGGGAGATCCTTGAACAGATCTCCCCTTCTGAGGATCCGCACCTCGTGGAGCCGGGTTGCCGAGGAGATGCTCCTATCGATAGCGGCTTTCTTCCTTCCTCACCGTGCAAGCCACTGGACCTCACAGCGCCAGCACGCAAGAAGAAGAAGTGGAGAAAGAGAAGGGAGGACGCGTTGAGCATTTCCACAGGGGCTGTGTCAAACTCCACTATCTCCCCTACAGCATGCCAGGAGGAGCTCGGTCCGGCAGTGTCTGCGCCTGTAGCCCGCCTGCCTGTTGCTGCTTCGCCTGCGCCAAAACCCCGCCTGCCTGTTGCTGCTTCACCTGCACCTGAAGCCTGACTGCCTGTTGTTGTTTCGCCTGCGCCTGAAGCCCTCCTGCCTGTTGCTGCTTTGCCTACGCCCGAAGCCAGCCTGCCTGTTGCTGCTTCGCCGCTCAAGGTTCCTGCGTCTCCTGCTTCGCCACCTGAGGGTCCTGCGCCTCCTGCTTCGCTGCCCGAGGTTCCTGCGCCTCCGGCTTCGCCACCTGAGGTTCCTGCCCCTCCTGCTTCGCCGCTGCCCACTTCTAATGCTCCAGCTCTGCCCATAGAGGTTCCGGCTCCGCCCATAGTGGCTCTGGCTCCAGACCCTCCTGTTCCGGACCCTGCTCCTGTGCCCCCAGCTCCCATGACCCCAGTCCCTGTCCCTGAGGAGGTCCCGAACTATCAGATCACTGCCCCTTGGTGGAGGAGGAGCTCAAATGGGACCCCTCAGGGATTTCCCTGATGGCCCCACTGGACCCTTCCGGTGGAGTACCCTAGCCACCACCCCAGCGTGGCAGATCCCGGCCAGGCCCACGCCTCTCGGTCTCCTGGAAAGGGAGAGGACACCTGCGCCAGAGTTGGGTCTCGCCCACCCTGCCCCCTGGCTCGCCTTCGGTCCCCCTGGCTTCTGCTTGGGGGTCGCCCTCGATTCTGCTTCCGACGCCTCGTCGGTCGACTGCAGGTCCCCCATCTTCAACTCCCCGGTGGCCTGTGCCTTGGCCGGCAGCGGCTGTGCTTTCACCTGTGTCCCCTTCAACTTCTTCCTCACCCCCTCCATTGGTCCCTCCGCCTTCCTCCTCACCCCCTTCGACGTCCCCTCCTGCTCCTCCCTTGTGCTCACTGAGGGTCCCTTTGGCTCAAGCCTCGCGGATACCTGCTGCCCCTGCGGCTTCCGCCCCTCGCCTGCCGGGGTTCCCTCTGGTTCCCCGTTTGCCTCCGCCCTTTGCCTCCTTCCCCTCTGCCTTTGTGCCCCCTGTGTCTGCTCCTCGTCCTCCTGTTTCTCCTTCATTCACTCCTGGCCCCTTCATTCTGAAGTGTCAGTGAGTCCAATAGTGTGGTGCAGGCGGTCAAGAAGTATACCCGGGTCAACAGTATCAAATGCAGCAGACAGGTTCGAGCCAGATGAGGAGAGAAGGGCTGCCAGCATCTGATGTTATCAGGAGATTATTCATGACCCTCACCAGAGCTGTTTCTGTGCTGTGGGCAGAGCGGAAAACAGACTGAAATGTTTCAAAGAGGTTGTTGTACTTGAGATGTTCCTGAAGGTGAGCAGCAACTACTTTTTCCAAAAGGAATGGGAGATTTGAGATGGGCCTGTAATTAGCCAAGACTTCTGGGTCAAGTGATGGTTCTTTGAGACGTGGTCTAACTACAGCCATCTTTAAAGCAGGTGGAACGGTTCCAGTTTGGAGAGGTTTGTTATAGAGGTGACAAGGGGGCATATGGCTGGAATATTGCCTTTCACCAGTACTGTAGGAAAAGGGTCCAAGGTACAGGTGGAAGGTTTCATCTTCTTAATGACATCTTCAACTGTAAAACTTCAGGAAAGCAGTTTAGTGGTCGAAAAATCTCATATATTGCATGAGTAGATGGGTCAGGTCGAGTAATGGTACAGGAGAGAGAGGAACGAATTGATGCTGTTTTAGTTTTGAAGAAGGCCATGAACTTATTTCAGTGCTCCTCGGTAGCTTCCATGAGCGGGGGTGATTGTGGTTTGAGTAGATGGTTTATAGTGGAGAACAGCTGTTTGGAATTTCCTGGACTCTCTCTGATGATGTTGGAGTAGAATTGCGACCATGTCTTTTTAAGGGACTTTGAGTAAGCCTTTTGGTGTTCTTGATCTTGTGGACAGTAAGGCCTGAGGCTTTGTAATAATGAGTTCCACAATGAGATAAATTGCAAATATGTAAGTGTAGATAAGTAATATGTGTATAATGCTAGGTGGCACACAATAGATGAACATTTTGTA
Source organism: Gnathonemus echidnorhynchus (assembly GCA_026776725.1). Taxonomy (NCBI): domain Eukaryota; kingdom Metazoa; phylum Chordata; class Actinopteri; order Osteoglossiformes; family Mormyridae; genus Gnathonemus; species Gnathonemus echidnorhynchus. The sequence goes on along the minus strand of JAODJU010000040.1, from coordinate 18,515,017 downwards.
TTGGCTGCTGAGACAGTGGTAGAATGAACAAGGTCATTATTGAAAATTTCTGTTAGTAAAGTGACGAAAAACACTTCAGGTTTTACCTTGCGTGCAAACTTAGACCATGCAATGGCTGTTCTTTATGATAATGACACATTTTAGTGGAAATCTACAGTGTTTTGAGATTCTAACGAAAACCACAGATGAGCTGAGAGAAAGTTCATTCTTGTTATATGTGACTTCCTTTTCTGGTCTGCTTGAAATGAGTAAATCCAACTCGTCTTAACTTTGCCTTAGTCAGATGTATGAAATGTAAGTAAAGCATGGCAAGATATCAAATTCCATGAGGCCATGGCAGAAATCTTCACATACCTGTAAGTCAGTAAGCTGACCAAGATGGCAGCCATCCTTCAGCGGACCTGCCGTTGTAGTCATTAGAACATGGACCCAAGAGAACATATAGTGTGAACAAGACAGCAGCGGAATGGAGTACAACACTCAGGGAGAGGATGCATTTACAGATAGTGGGACTTAAGGGAGGAGTAGGATTGGAAAGGGTGAAAAACTAGGAAAACATGGAATAAATGAGGAAGGCGAAAGCGGATAAGTAGCAGTTAGTTGCCTTTAATCCGTGCTTATTCGGCTGTCGTGCCTGTTCATTCTTTCCCACTGACATCATGCAGTCTGTTTCAAATCTGCAGTGACCAGTTAACCCTCTGAGGCTTTGAAATGCAGTTGTGTTCCTAAAGTGAAGTCAGATGGTCTTTTTCGTTCCATTTCATTCTTACATACTGTTTGCCCTCCAGATGTTTTTTTTTTTTTTTTTTTGCAGTCAGCAGGATTTTTTTTTCCTATGGCAAAAAGCAACTGCGATACAGGGAATGGCATCAAGACTCTCTCTGTGAGCCAGTAGATTACAGCAGGAGAGTCAGACAGTCTGACTGCATGTAAATTTGCCCCTTTTCGGTCACATATGATACAGGGAATTGCAGAAGGACTCTCCCTGTGAGCCAGTAGATTACAGCAGGAGAGTCACACAGTCTGACTGTGTGTAAATTTGCCCCTTTTCGGTCACATGTGATACAGGGAATGGCAGCAGGACTCTCCCTGTGAGCCAGTAGATTACAGCAGGAGAGTCAGACAGTCTGACTGCGTGTAAAGTTGCCCCTTTTCGGTCACATGTGATACAGGGAATGGCAGCAGGACTCTCCCTGTGAGCCAGTAGATTACAGCAGGAG
>JAODJU010000040.1:18488894-18505242 GCA_026776725.1 Gnathonemus echidnorhynchus | reverse complement strand
ATATACAGCACCATGTGCTGGCCTAAAGCGATAAGGCGAAATAGCAATTCTGAAATGACTTACATTTCTTTGATATATATAAAAATATGTCAGCGCAGGTGTACATTTTGATACGAGTGACAAAATCCCCGGTAGTGACCTACCAAGCAAGTCCATATGTCACCTTCTGTCGAGAGGGTGGTACAGCTTAACGCTGAGCCCGCCTTATCCACAGCATTACAGATTCAAAGAAAGGATTAACTGTCAAAGCCTTGATTAGATGAAAGGCAAGAGTGCAGCCATTAAGCAGTGCAAACCTGCCCGTGGACAGGATGGAGAGAGATAATTTTGATGACCAGGTGTGAGCAATGAAGCAGTGTGTTAGACCTATGTTTCAGGCGATGGATCGCCAATGAGGAAACGCTTCAGTCATTATCTCTGATTCTAAGACAGTAGTCAGGGGTGAGGAGGATCATGGGGAGAGCCAGAGGTGTCTGATTGAGCGGTCTTGGTCGAGAAGCACGCACCCACTGGAAGAAAGGGTTATTCATCTCTGCAGCCCGTCGCTCTTCTTCTCTCCTGTCCCCTCCCGCCGGTCGCAGCTGCTTGAGATTCCGCTTGTGTGTGCCCGTGCATGCGTGACAGCGTGAGCATGTGGCCCGAGAGCTAGCTGGATGCACGGGAGAGTCCCAGTCCCGTAAGGATCGAGCAGGAGCAGAGTCCGCCACGCCGCCTCATCCAGCCACCACTGTCTCCATGACTCTACGCACCTGGCCAACCAGTGGGCTTGGATTATATTACATGCTAGCATCAGCTCTCCTTGCCTCCCAGGGTAAGTACTAATCTTCACCCGAGTCTCCAGCAGTGGGTCAATCGTGGACCACAGGTGTCCAAGGAACGCACAACACATGGCGGTATGATCCAGACAGGCTTTGGCGTTGCATATAAACATGTCAGGTGAACGTTAGGGTCTTTGGGGTAAGATACTAAGACCATTATGAGCTAGGAAAAGGAAAATAGCACTCAATCTGTAGTTAAGTGTGGGTGGAAAAGAGGACCAAGTGCAAGATAAAGGAAATGTGGTTCTGAGCAAACTTATTGTAATTCATTGATCTTGTTTCCTTCACCAAGGTCCTTCACCAAAGAAGAGTTTGTAGAGGAATTTGGGTAAACTCTACGTTACTGTGTATGCCTTTGTGGGACAATTTAATGTCTCCTTACAATACACAGTTTATTTTAACATAAATCAGTTAGAACTTCTACAAATACATCAAGTCAGATAATAAAATAATATGCAAACTCACATTTGCACATATTCTAAAATTTTTATTTATTGTGTTTCATTGCTTATGTTTATGAATGATGAATATGAGACATATTTCCATTTGAGAGACTGATGTTAGCATGCTATTTCTGATCATTTCCTACAGTAATGGACAAATTGTTGTGTCTCTTCTAAGACGGGCAAACTGTCACCAAAATAAATGAGAGAAAAAGAACAATGGTTAAATTCAGGATTTTTCTTCATAATTGGATTTTGCTGCCTGATGTAATGGAAAAAATCGGATGGATGCTTGTTGGCAGTTATTGAGAATTCCCCGTGAGGTACGTTTAATGGTGTACTTTTCTTTGGTGACCTCTATGAATCATATCCGCAAGCTTTGGAAGCTTATTCCTGACAGAATTACTCCTCTCTAATCTTACATGCAATTTTAAAGTTTAGCAAAAGCTAGGTTTCTTATGCAAACTGTCTGACTAAGGGAACTGCAGTTTGTCAATTGTCCACCATGGCCATTTTGCTTCAATATTATTAAATTTATTCATCTATATTAATGTTGATAATTAAGTATTCTCATAGAGCACTGTGACCCTGCAGTAGATAGGTGGTTACAGAAAATGGGTAGATGGCTGCTGATACAAGTTGCTACAGTAATGCATTTTTGTTCTTATTTCTGGTCTTGATCAGCTTGTTTTTCCTTAATGGCTGTAAAAATTGTTTCAGACATAAGTGATAAATGGCTAAATGGACTGAGGTAAATTAAAATGTCTGTGGAAACAGACATCAGCACACCAGGCCTCGTTCATGTCCTGTGATCACCATTGCATTAAGTGGTCTGACAAAAACCTTTTAGCTATAAATGGAAGAAGGAACAAATTGTTTTCCACTGCATTTATTTTATTTATCAAGGGCAAGAGAGAGTCTGTTATGTGGGCTTAGCAGATTTCTAGAACATTCACAAATTATTGGACGCAAAAACACTGATTAAGAAATATAACACAATTTAAAAAGCTAAAAAAGACCACCATTCGTTAACTAATAGGCCTACAATTGTTTTTTTGTTGAAAGAAACTTGAAAAATCGGATTAGTTACAAAAGGAACTTCTTGGGGCATGCTAGTATATAAAATACATTTTTTTATAGCTGTGAATTTTATGGAAACCTTAGAGAAGTTTCTAGATATATAATGGAAAACTCACAGTTCAAATAAAATGCTATCCCTGTTTCCCAGTAGATATCAGAATGTATTATTTATGATTTATTATTTATGCATGTATTATGTATGAAAACATTCTTCCTGCTTCAATGATAACAGCTGGGGGTTGACAGCTCATGTACCTGTATATTTGAGAAAATAAGTAAATACATACATAAATAAGAAGCTCTCCCATTTTGTTTTTAAGTATATGTTTCTCACAACGAGTCACCTTGCTGCAATAAATCTGCAATCTGTGTGAGGAATTATATTTCTTGTAACTTTGTAAGTTCACTTGGTTGGATATAGTTAATCTCCAGCTCAGTTACATGAGACATGCCATAAATTATCTGCCGGTCTGTACAGGTTCAGATCGGCGGCTGGATCAAATTGAACACAAAGAAAATAATGTAACTGAACATCCTTCTGGTCTCTTCTCGACCAAGTTAAGGATTAGCAAGTAGCCCCAGAAACATAACCACACTGAATCAGAGAAGGACTCTAAAATCTCTAAAATCATCACTTGTAGCATTTTTAAGCAAAAGGTTTTTCTTGTTCATAGAAAAAGAGCAATATTCTCACTTTATATAAAAATATAATTCACTAAATCATTGAAGAAACTTCATTTTTGTTCTGTTCATTTTGTCCTGTTGTTTATGAATATTCACAGCTAGACTATTATAAAGTAATAGTTTCTATACAGTATATGCTGAAACAGTGATCACCATAAAAATGAATAATAAATGCATATAGCCACTGGATTTAATGCATCTAAAAACACTGAATACAATGTTCAAATGATGGCTGTGACAACAAATGCCTAGCAACCATCGTCTTTGAGCCAAGTTGTATACTGAGGTTGGAAAATTAGATGACGGGGACTTGAAATCTCACTAATAGATATTTATTTGTTTATCTACAAGAACCTTATGTAAGGTGTAGCTCTGGAGACATCAATAATCGTCAGTAATCCATAAACCCGTAATATGGCTGCCTCTGGTCATAAGCATTTTTTTTTTTTTTGGTTAGTATCAAATAGAATTTCTGTCATCAAATGTGTACAAAGGTATCTGTTATAGGTATGATGTTCCTGTAACTCAGCTCCCATTCCAAGAAGATGCTTGAACATTTCCCTTTTTCTCTGAAGCTCAAGGATTGCAGTGTTATGGCTGCAATATCATCCAAGGCCAAAGATACGTGGATGTGGGCTGCTCCAAGCCGGAGATCATCACCTGCTCTCATGCCCACAAAGGATTTAAGCACCGCTTTTGCATCAAGACGGAGAGCAGTGAGTTGTCTTCCTGTGTCTTTCATCCATGCTTCACAAACATCATATTTATACAGAATAGTACAGAGGTGGATTGCTCAGGCAGCACGGTGGTGCAGTGGTTAGTGCAGTGGTTAGCACTGTTGTTTCACACCTCTGGGACCAGGGAACCGTCTGGGTTTTGAGTTGTGGATTAAGTATGCACAATGACCAGGGCTCCATGCTTGATGAAGTACTGTTCTGATTTTTTTTCTGGAAAGAACTTTGTCCCCTTCTCATTCAGTGCATAAAACCATTCTTGAACTCAAGCATATGATCCTGGGAAATTCCATGGCATATTTATGTGGGAGGTATGAATTAAGCATTTGCTCTGGAAATGTACATTTCTGTCAGTGGACCCAGCCAATGTTTCTGATCCCCTAAATACTCAGGATTACATTTCTTTTGTTTCATGCAGCCCGCAATGCAGTATCAGAGATTAATCTTTACTGAGAGGCTTGCCAGCTCAATAACTCTTTAGAGTAAAGCCAATACACCATCTTCATTACACTTTCAGATTAAAAGACATATTTTAGCAATACAGTATTTATGGGATTTATTATTGTGCACTCTTGATACGGCCAAAAGGCATGTTAAAGCAAAGAGTAAATCTACCCAAATATGGACTTCAAAGTGTGGCAGATTTTGAGATTGATGGTTGCCAGAAAGGTGGGTAAGATGCATGACACCAGGTTGAACCAGAAATGAAATGTAAAATGAGGTCATGGCCTCTTTAAAATGCCATGGTAGTAACAGGGCAGAGAAACTATCAAGAGAGAGAAACCCAGCATGTAACCCCACATCTCTCAGCTCATCCTGACCCTAGTCAAGCTCCAGTTCAGAGATCAGTCCAGTCAGCGTCTAGTTTCATGAACGGCCAGCTGGTTAGGCTGCCCGTAAATTTTGCTGTGTTAATGTGATTAAACACTTGGATTCACTGCACATAATGACGCGGCAAGCCAGGCACCCGTGACTATATAGGTATTAAGCTGGTCTGCCTGACCACTGCTTTTGCATGTGGAGAAACCTGCAACTGGGTAATCAAAGGATCCTTTCCCCAAACTACTCAGGAAAACACTGGGACAATGGAAAACACTCAGTTTTGACTAAAATCTCGGCTCTGGCAATTTAAAAGGATTTGGTTGGTTGGGAGTCCTTTAGTAAAGCAGCAAGTAGGTTTATTTTTATGTTTTATGTTCATATCTGTGTGCACTTGAGCTGTGGGCAGCAGATGCAGCTTTGGTGCAAACAGGTGACTATTCTGTGATAGCTCTGCCTCCCTGCTGTCATCAGCTTCTGCTGATTTGAAAAACAAGACTGTATATTTGAGTGTGGATGTGCATATGATTCCTTTGGTGTGAGGGGAAGCTGCTGCTAATCTCATGCCTACATAGGCCTGAAAGATCCTTCACGTTCCACCGCGCCAGTGACCTGAACCTTGCCTCTTTGCCCTCTCTGCTCCTGCAGCGGCCCTCGGCATCCTTCTGACCAGCGGCTGCGCCACTGCACAGCACTGCCACCAAAAAGAGCTGCCGGGAGTGCGCATCCATTGCTGTGACTCTGACCTGTGCAACAGCGCCCCCCGGTGGCAGATGAGCTTCTACACACTGTCCACTGTGCTGCTGCTGTGGTGGCAGGTGTGAAGACAGAGACGGGTCCCCCCCAAACACCCCCACAGGGTACTTCCTGTCTGTCCTCAGCACGTCACTGTGGGTCCAGATGAACATGCTTGGAAGAGGAGGAGGAATATGAATTTACTGCTTGCTGGAGGCTTTCCACTCAATTCAAGAATAGCTCCAAAATGCTACTAAATAAAACAGAATATCAGAGATCAAGGTTAGCTGTTTTAAAATTGCTAATGTTATTCTCCATATGAAATATAGAGCAATTCATATTCAAAGACTAACACAGACATTGTGTTAATACATTTTGGCTGCCAAAGCTGCTGATTTGCTCTTAAAACACAACATTCAACCTTCTGCAGTATTTACAATAATTATGTGAATGATAATATCTACAGTACAAAAGTTTCTGAAAACAATGTTTCTTCATGTACATATATGGGTGTGTTCACATAAAGGAATGAGTTTGGCTCCGTTGTTTTAGTGTAGAGTACCATGTAAATTATCAGCTTTGCTTACTAAGGCTAAGGCTTGTTCAGTATTTTATTATACTCATGTTATGTTAATCTTGGTTGAACACTGGCTGTTGTTCTTTTGTACCACTATAATCGTACTAATGTTAATTCAGTTTTCTAACCTACATATAAAACATCTAACCAATCAATCAAATCAGGTAATTTCTTGGCTCTAAAAACAATATCACAAAATTCCAGTTCATTGAAGTGACTGAGTTCATAGTCAGAAGTAGTGAGATTATGCAGTACAGTGACGCTGAAGGTCTTTATAAAGGCACTGAGTTTGGGCCTTATTAAGAGATGCATTAATTTTATTCATTCACAGAGCAGTGCCAAGTAGTTTTGGGACAAAATGCCCTTTGCAGTATCATCAAGAACACACATCCATGTCATTTTTATTTCATAGGTTTGATAACAAAAATGTTTCTTAAAAATATAATTAGGTATCTAAAAAACCTTAAACATGGCACCGGTCACAATAATGCAAAACACACTCCTGCTAAATAAATAATAAAAATAAACAAGCTCAAAATAATGTAGTGTTTTCCTTCCTTCTTATTAATACAGCCAGGTTTTCATATGTGTGTTTGTATTAAGCAAGGACTAAGGACTATGGATTGGAAGGCATCCGTGGATCATGCTTCCAGCTAACTATTCTCTATGCCCCTCTTCTCAAACCTTCATTAGTGTCAGACGGGGTTGTAAATGGTTACACACTTTCTGTCTTTCAGCATCATAAGACAGGAAATTATGTCATAAAATGCACAGTTTTGTCATTTTCCAATATGAGTAATTTTTAAAGACAGAAATGTGCTTGTTGTCATAACAGTATGAGCACTAAAAATGTAGGCAATTTTGAAAATAAAATCTTTCCCTTCCTGTCTTAAAAACTGACATTTTAATTTGTTTATTATTTAATTGCAGCAAATGGATTTTTTTTTCATTTCAAAATAATGAAGGTGATTCTGTACTGGCTGGCCCCCTGTCCAGGGTTGTTCCCTGCCTCGTGCCCGTTGCTTCCGGGATAGGCTCCGGACCCCCCGCGACCCAGTAGGATAAGCAGCTTGGGAAATGGATGGATGGATGGATTCTGTACTGTATCGGTAATATGAAAGATCATAACACAATTTAAAGCTTCATTAATAACGAACCTATGTCACATATGCAGAGTATAATAATGCGGAACCTAGAACACTGTTAGTTCATAAATAATAAATCTTTACATAGCTAATTTTTTCAGCATCAGGTTTCATTCAAATTGTATGCCAGGTAAATGACTTTGGTTCTATGAATTACCAGTGTGGTATCATTAACTATAATACCATTTTATTTATTTAGAATATAAAGTTGTCCTCAGTGAGTTATATCCGTCTTATATTTTTTGACCATGACTCTCAACCATTGTCCCAGACAAGCTCTGTGAGTCATTAATGCAGCTGTAGAGGACCAGATGACTCACAAATCATTACCTCTGCCTTTTCTGGGATCCTGAATGCCTAATAAAGTTCATAATTAAGGTTTTCATTGCTTTACATTGAAACTATAGTAGCTATGAGTGTGCTAATGAATGTTAAAAAGCAGTCAGAATCACCATTAAGTTAAGTGCAAGTTTCCCCAGGTATTTATATAATAATCTCCTAAAAAAAGAAAAGAACAGGTTTACTGCGACATAATCGTAGAGATTTATGTGCCCAACCTGAATATTTAGTGCAATAACTCAGAGTCAGAGGTATGTCATCGGGAAGTTACTCACTGGGGAATCGACCGCAACAGAAAAGGATTTTAGCCAATCATGCATCTTGCCTAAAAATTCCTACAGAGCCATAATTTATTTTGCAGAAAGAAGGCATTCAGAATGGCACAGTCGGTGTCAAAGCCACCAAATCCCCGTTTGAAGCATCTGGACAAGCACATTGAGAGTTCTACGGATAGTTACGATACCAAAAAATGGCTAGGATGATAAAAATGAATGAAATTAGCTGAGAACACCCTGTAGAATGTGAACTGGGGTTAGGCAGAAACACCCTATCTGACAGGTTTATGGCCACTTGAGAGGAAAGGTTGACTGTTGAATATTGCAAGTGCAAGCAGTTGCAGGACCAGCTATCAGGGTTCATCATTCAACATGTAGCTTCAGAGAAAGGATCCAAGCTTTATTACTGGGCAGAAACAACCTTCCTGTGCTGTTTCTCTTTTCACATTGTCATTCTTTCAGGGGCCTGTTTATTGGCTGGTCACTAAGGCTTGTAATGCCCTACAATCCACCAAGCTCTGAGTTCCTGTCGGGCTGTTTGTCATTCGGAAATCTGGAAACACCACTGTAACAACTAGAGGGGTGTTTCATGTCATTCAGCTTTTGGCTCTGGGAGAACCGTGCCAGCTCTGTTTCTCTGAGGGTCTAGTGTGAGGCAGCCAGCAGACAGAAGCTGGCATTTTACTGGGCAGCCTGATCCCCACAGGCCTCCACAGCCCCCCCACAGGCCTCCACAGCCCCCCCACAGGCCCCACAGGCCTCCACAGCCCCCCCACAGGCCCCCATAGGCCTCCACAGGCCCCCACAGGCACCCACAGGCCTCCACAGCCCCCCCACAGGCCTCCACAAGCACCCACAGGCTCAAGAAAACACCCTGAATTCAGATCTCCCTTATCCACTTGAGTGGTAATTGCATTCATTGCATAACATTTGTTTACACAATTTGCGAGCTGGCAACAGTTTTAAAGTAATATATTGTGTTACAATAAATTTTAGAGATGTGTGTGGCACTGTGGATTATGATGCCCATGTCTGGATGGTCTTGGGTTCAAATCCCATGGTTGGCAGGGTGGTGCCCCTTAACTCCAACAGCTCCCGGGACACTGAGCCAGCTCTCAGGTCCTGGCATACATGTATGTCACCTTGGACAAGAGCAGCTGCTAAATAAATTAATGTAAATTATTTTAAGCAATATTCAGGCTGAGGTACAATCTTAAAAGGTGAGTTATAAGTTACAATATGACATTTGCATGGAATTTAAGAGGTTTTGTTTTAACATTTTTGCAAACCTCCTTACAAGCATTGAAATTAGTTTAAGGTCAATTAGCCATTAAAACTGACGGCAGCGGAGGTGAACCTGCAAATGAAGGGATACCCTGGGCAGGATGCCAGCCCATTGCAGGGCACACAAACGGGCATCCACACGCTTTAGGCAGTTCAGAGAAGCCAGATTTCCTAATTGCCTGTCAGCGAGCTGAGAAAGGCAAACCAGAGAACCTCTAGCCCTGAATAACAGCAACTGTCTACTGATACACCAGTCGGACCTAAGTCTCATCATTTTATGTTCCTTTGTACTTTCTACTAAATTAAATGCATATGTAGTTCCAACTCTTACCAACAGAGGGCACCACACCCCTTTAAGTGCACCTACTGTACTCCCATGCCCATTACAAACAGAAGCCCAAGGAGACAGTGCCTTCAGAAACAAAGCTGAAACGTGTGACCTATTGACACAGAAAGCACCATGGTGGGCTACCATGGTTTATTATACACGCGAGTGCTGTTCAGCGGGAAGCGTGTCTGGCTGAGTGAGCAGTGGAATTGTTGGGAGATAAGAAGGTCAAAGAGGCTCGCTACTGTATATGCTATTCCTCAAGGGTAACACACAGCCTGACACACATGCCTGACTGTAGGCTTGTTCAGCTCCAATCCTAGCATTTCTCTAACCCCTACATTCTCTCAAGTACCAGCACTATGGAAAACTTTATTACTGCTTGATTTACTGCCTTCTGGAGGAAGGAAACAAGAACAACATAAGCAAGTATTGTGTCGAGATATTTTTCTGTCAATGGATAGTTTTGTTGTTTGTTCAGGCTGTCCCTAAACCGTTACTCATAATCAGCTCCGTCGTTTTCTTTCAGCTTGTGATTCCTCATCAAACAAAACATTCCCTCTGAATCTTGTACCATAATGTTGAAACAATAGCTAGATCTTCCACGCTGTTTCCCATGAGTTATAAATGCTTGAGGATTAAGCCAAAAACCAAAGTTAAATACCAAAAAGTGGGGTGGGGGGTCTACTTTGTTCGAAGGAAGTGCTGAAAATTTCACTGAGCTCCTCTCCCACGCAGTGAAGGAAACAGGCTGCCTCCTGTCATATCCGTTATCTGTGCTCTGCTACATGTTTCCTGCTCCCGCTGGCCCCTCCCTCCCCAACTGCCCCCCAAACACGCAAGGGGGGGGGGGCGGCTCACGGAGGACTTGGAAGCCATTAAAGGTGGCAAGAGGAGTGCAACCTTGGCACGTTTAGCGTTCCTGTGAGATTTATGCCAGTGGCGAGCCGGAGAGCCAGGTTGGCGGCATAAGTTTGTGGGCTTCACCTTGAACTTTGCGAAGCCACCCTGGAAAGGCTGGGTTGACATTATGTTGTTTTTCGGAGCAATATTAGGGGGTCCACAGCAAGGACAGTGGCCATGTGTAGTGGAGAGGGGGTGGACTAAGCTGCTCATTAAGGTTTTATTTGTTTATGTGAGATGTGCGGTAGGGGAGGTCAGTGTGCAGTGGCTTACTAACAGCCCTGTTAGCTGCACAGGGATCCGGGGAGACTCAGCATAGTAGCATAAATCACATAAACATGTGAGAGGTATCAGTGGGAATGGTCATAAAAAATACGAGAGGACGTTATACTAAACTATGCATGTTTCTCTTCCCAGGAATATGAAACACTGCTAACATTATGCCAGTGATTTCAGGCCCACACTGCGCCATTACTTTAATGCACAGACTATAATTGTTTTTTTCTTTTTTTTTTTTAATTGGAAATTTTTCTCCAAGTCTGTGGCGCCAGTAACATAACTGACAGCTTGATATTACATCAGGCTTGGTTTTGTGGGCTGATGGACGAAATAACAAGAGGGAACAAGTGAGCAGTTCACTGGGAGCTGCCCAGATCCACTAGGAGATTCATCTCTGTTGTTGCCACTCATAACCCAATGTGGCCCACTGGAGTGTCCAGTTTGCCCAGCGTTTCCTCTCGGTTTAATGGAGCATGCTCACTTGGTGCATACAGTTTCCTGTTTTGTATGCATATTCTTCGGTGTAGCAGGACATAACTTAGCTGTAAAAAGTGGAAGTCCACTGGAAGCTTTACTCTGTAATGAATATTAAGATCCACACCACAACTCTTTAATGCTTATGTGCTTATGGTAGAAAAATAGCTGGATGGATGGATGGATGGATGGATGGATGGATGGATGGATGGATGGATGGATGGATGGATAAAACGTTTTATTTCAATATAATGTAGAAACAGTCTTTTTCAATGATTTTCAGTAAGGATCACCTCAAATCTTGTTGACTATCCCTTTGCCCATCCACTTGCCGTTTGACCGATCCAGTTGAGGGTGGTGCTCATGTTGAAAATCTGCTGACTCTATTTCAAACTGATGTAACTGGACTCCAGTGCAAAGTCCAATTACTTGGAGGCCTTGAACACACTGCAATAGAAGACGCCTGCAGCCAAGTGAATGTGAAATCACAGAGTCCGCACTGCCAAAATGTAAGCAACGCCATAACTAACTTTAGGCAGACTGCAGATGTTCATGTGAAACCAGCAGGATTCTGTTACAAAAAGTCACTCAATAAGCCAGTTGGATTCTCTGTCTTAAGAGATAAAGAAAATAGCCCAATTATAAATATAAGCATAAATTAAATAGTGATAAAATAACATTATAAATAGCCAAAAGCTTTAGCCAAATACTCACATTAATCATTGCCAAAGTGGACTGACAAAGTTAACCCCGAGATAAATAAATGAAAAGATCCAATTTACTGTGGTGAACCACTAATTTCTACTATTGTTTTAGCCTATTTTTACCAGCCAAATTAAAAAGTCGGCAAATATATATGAGATTTGTCACATCTCTAAATGAACTGTCTACTGTCATATGGTCAGCTGGCTTGGATAACGTGGGTTTTAACACTTGGAGATGATCTGATTTTTACAGTCAATATTGTTATTCTTAATTGAACCATTCTCTTTTACCAGCCAAGTTAATTGTGGTGGCGGTATTAGTAAATTCTTTCTATAGGCATGCCAGTCTGTTGTCAGTTCGTCGCTCTTCATAAAATCATGACAGGTCTGCCACACTAAGAGATGAGCTTGAGTAGACTGTTTTTTGCAGTGCTAACGTGTTTTGCTTGGCTTATTTCAAACCTAGAATGCACCCCCACAACCGCCTAAACAATGAAGCACTGATAAAAATCTGTTTCAAAAACATTCCAGTGCACAGAGCCAATCCCCTCAGAGCAACAACGTGATTAATGGATTGCTGACTGTTTTTATGACTCACAGAGGTTGATTCTGTCCCCCTCTCTGATGGATCTCTAAGCTGTTCATCAGGGCAACATCAAATCATGCCAAAACCACAGCTCTGTCTCACAGGCCGTCAACACTACCCTGCTGCACCAAACTCCGACACCTCAGCTTGGGTACTAAATTTTTATTGATCATGATAGCAATACCATAGAGAATGGGGACCTTTTTGTTTATGGTGATGTGTCAGTGATTTATTGTCAACCTGAAGCTCTTCTTTCAGACATTGTCTTACTCAATGGAATGTAGAAAATCTGCACATTAATCAATGATGAATTCTGTCTTGCCTCAGTGGGTAGCACAAGGGTTTCAAATCTCACCTACAATCTGTGTGTGGACTTCTCATGTTCTCCCGGAGAGTTCTCCCTGGATTCTCCTGGGTTCTCCATAGCTCAAACATGTGGATTTAGGCTAGTTGGCTAATACACGCAAATCTGATCATTTTTTAAAGCCCATCTCGATTCTTTCTTTGGAAGGGTTGCGCACCTGACAAGCATTTAAGGATAAAGGTGTGTCATGTGTCAGCAGCCACACCACCTGCAGTTCAGACTAGGTAATCCATCTGAAACTAAGCAGTACTTGGATGGGAGACTAACTAGAAAATCTGGGTTGCTGGTGGCAGAGGTGTTGCTATGGTCAACAGGGTAGCCCACCCTGTGGTCTGTGTGGATCCCAGTGCCCCGGTGCTGTGATGGGGACACTGTGCTGTAAAAATGGTGCAGTCCTTTGGATGAGACATAAAACCTCAGTCCTGACCCTCTGAATGAATGAATAAATGTTGCATTTATATAGTGCTTTTCAAGACACCCAAAGTACTTCACAGTAGCAATGGGGAGCCACTTAAACCACCACTGTGTACCCCCACCTGGGTGATGCGACGACAGCCATTCTGCACCAGTACGCTCACCACACAGTGGCTAAGCTCTGAGGTCATAAAAGATCCCTGGGCATCTTTCGAAAGAGCAGGGGTGGCACCCCGATGCCCAGCCTAAATTGCCCACTGTGGCCCTATCACCTACCCCTTCACCACCTTAGCCACTGTGTGGTGAGCGTACTGGTGCAGAACGACTGCCATCGCATCATCCAGGTGGGGGCCACACAGTGGTGCTGGATGGAGTCCCCCCCCCGCCGCCCCCCATTCATGTGTTGCCTGGGATGGGACCCAAGCTCACAGATTATCAGTTAAGGGAGATGGATGGATGTGATGCAGCTAAGATCATATAAAAGAGTAAGAAATGGTACAAAAATCTCATTATTTAGCTAATTATGTCTATGTCCAATCACAAGCATGATCACGGTTTACACTGTCAGTTAATTCTATTTTAGTCAGTTAACACTGGTACCTTCATTATTATTAAGTAAAAAAAAATCTCTAAAACAAACAGAAATAATGTTAGAGGGCTGCAGGTGCTGTCCACTTGATAAGATATCCCATTTTCTAACCACTTATTCAGAGCAGGGTCATAGGATGTTGCTGGCATCTGTCCCAGGAAGTGCAGGGCACAAGGCAGAGGACACCCTGGATGGAATGCCAGTTAATTGGAGCAGAGTACATTTAATTTCATGGGCAAACACACAGAAACACTACGGGCAATTTAGAGATGCCAATTCACCTAACTTTATGTGTCTGGGCTGCAGGAGGAAGCCTCTATAACGCTGAGAGAACATGCAAACTCCACAAACACAGACACACACACACACACACACACAAAGCAAGAACAGGACTCAGCCTGGCAGATAAGAGGCAACATTACCACACACCATACAAAACCTGATATGACAGGCTACCTTTGTTTGAATCAGTGGGAAAAGAAAATATACTGAGCTTAATCTAAATTCAATATTAAAATTTATAACCCATGTAATTATACTGCTGCCAGACATTATTGAGTAAAATCTAATCAAATTTGATGTGATTTTACTCATTAAACACAAAATCCATTTTTTGTTTGTTTATCATGCAACGATAGCTAATTCCATGAAAGGGGATTTTCATTAGTTATTTAGAAAAGGACAATTAAAGTTGAACATAAAAAATCTTTGTCAAACGATTTGTGGTCCATTGTTTCCCTGATTCTAATTTCCCTGCATATTACTAAACAGACAAGTGTCTAAGCAGGACTACTTTTGCACAAGAAGAAGCATTATTAAGCCATTGCTGCAATCTGTAACAGAAAGCTGGTGTCATTACAATACAAAAGCAGGCACCCGCGTACAAACAGTACACACATGAAGAATCTTCTATTCTCACTTGTCCTGTGCAGGGTCGCAGGGCTCCAGAGGGTAATCCTGGAAGCTAGAGGCGCAAGACAGGGAATAACCCAGCATGGGGTGCCAACCCATCACAAGGTACATGCACCGTTCATATATACTGTACATTCAGGACCACATCTGAATAAACTGCATGAAACCAGTTGCATCGGACACTAAGACAAGTGAGGAATAATCACAGGTGAAATCTCCCCCCAAACCATCTTTTCTGTGGCACAGCGGGAGACTAAACACACAGCGATGATTCTGTGAAAACGCTGCTGAGTGGTACGTTGGAACGCCATAAACACCCATTACGGTTTTGTTGGGAAGGGTGAAAAACATGGCCAGCTTATTCTGGGCTGATGTGCTGGATTCTCAGAACAACCTCGCATTGATCCTAAAATAAGCAGGGACAAGAAGTGCTGAATTAAACAGATAATAATCGGCCAGCAAGACTGTCACTGGAACGATGACCAGTGACACCTCAGAAAAGGAGCATGTTTTATATGACTGTATGCTGGTACCACTGTGCCTACATAAACAAATAAACTAAGTGTCTAGTTGTTTTGTACAGTTAACATCAATCATTCATTGGGGTGGCTCCTCCCTATTGAACCCTGCTTTCACAGAACACGGATGCCAATATTTTCTGGCATTTTAATTTGCCCCTGTAAAAACACAATGCCATAATAACATTGTTACATAATGGGAGCGTATTTTCTCCCCCTGCCCTCTCCCCCATTAAGGTACAGCTGACCAAGCTTTTAATTAGAAAACACAGACTAATTACAACATACAGCGTGACCATAAAGGATTCCAGGAACAAGAGAGTCCATTCACGACAGCCACACCCCCTCTGTAGTGAGAAATCACAGAACCAATCTAGTAAAACATTTCTATATCGTTTCCTATTATCTTTCTCTCATAGATCTTGCAGATCCATCACACAGAGCACATCTTTTGCTTGTCCAACCTAAAGACAGTTTATGACTGTGTTTACGGTCTTTGGCTCAGTCTGGCTCAGTGTGCCCAGTCTGATGGTGAGCTTACAAAAAATGCTGCAATTGGCAAGCAATTGAAAAAGGACTTTGTTTTGGTTAAAAGCATCAGCTGATACCCATCTTATGTCTAAACATATTCTGTACCTGATGCAGTTTCAAACATGCATTGATAAAAGTCTATAAACGATGTCCAGAATCTTCTTCCATTAAAAAAAATGAAATGGATTAAAGTGAGGCACTTATTTACACGCGTGTATTTATGATGTCAGTGTCAGCTTTCAGCAGTCGATCGCACATCTGCATTCAGGCACCACATCACCTGAAGCGGATGTGGCCACTGGTCATGGGTCACACACACACAGTCAAACAAAAGTTGAATGAATTGAATAATAAATAGCAGGGCCCCATGCCCAAATGATAGCACACAATTCGATCAAAACAGCTAATGACTGCACTTGTTGAAAACGTGACTTATACAAAGCAGACAGTAATTGTTCACAGATACCATAAAGTTCTGTAGCCCATATAATTTTAATGCTTTATTTGTTTTAGAGAAGTTCATAATATGCAGCATGATAGCAAAGTTGAAATACGCTGCCATTATTCTACAAAAAATATATTTTAACTTCCCAGTACTAAACAGAAATGTTACCTTGTGATTATCTTCATGAAATGTTGCATGTTGATATATTAAATGTATGAACTTAACTGTTTTTGTGATCATTTATATATATACATACACACACACACACACACAGTGGTACCTTGGTTCTCGAACTCACTAGAACTCGAATTTATTGAAAGTCGAACAAACCAGTTTGACCTAGAATTCGATCTGAATATCAGAAGTCG
>JAODJU010000040.1:18472521-18488794 GCA_026776725.1 Gnathonemus echidnorhynchus | reverse complement strand
ATTAAACTCTTCAGCCAATAAGGGCAAAGGTGTGTCGTCACGGAGGCGGTTCCAGTTTGTGCAGCCGGGTGAGAGGTTGCAATGCATCTAACCGTAATGCATTGCGTCAGGATCGGAATGCGTTGCTTTAAGGCAGCGCTGTAAGCAAGTTGAACGCGACCAAGGACCGGACTTGGGAAACAAACTGAAACGCGGACTTAATAATGAGGACTAGTGACAACAACCAAAAACAGCTGATCACATGGGGATCCCACACGAGGTTGAGGGGGCGTGGCACACGGAAGGAGCGGATGATCACAGGACAGGGGTAAAGTTGGGATAAGCCATTAAGGAAAAAATGTTTTTGTTTTATCCTGTTCATTTTGTGTTTAAATGCTTAAAAAAACATATTTAGGTGTAATTTTGGGGGGCTGGGAACCAATTAATTGGTTTTCCATTATTTCTTATTGGAAAAATTCGATCAGAACTCGAACTTTTTAGGATTTGATCCAGAGTACGGAACGGATTAAGTTCGAGAACCGAGGTACCACTGTATATATTTTTGCCCATTTTCTGTTAAATGTCTGAGGCAAATTAGAAGTCATTAAATAATAGAGTATCACTGTACATAAACATAGCAAAATGTTTTTAGATTTTAGCTTAGCATTTATAAATATCTGTTTTTTTATTTTCAGCGATTTAAAATGACATGGGTGTGTGTACATCAATGGCGTTGTAATGTTCAACCGAATAATACTGTTTCAAGGTACTAGTGGGATGTAGAGGTCTTAACACCTACAAAAATTCAAGAATTACAAAACAAACAAGATGTTTTGCGTTTTTAATGGCTTTATGTACCACTCTGTTTTGTTTCACTTGGTTTTGTTATATTTTGGCACAGTTTTAGGTAAAATGAAACACATGTATAATTTATGAAGGTGGACAGGATTTGCGCTCATTGAACAACAGCATTCTGGAAGCCGGTGGCTCGGGTCTGTAGCTTGCCAAGGCTCTTGACACTTGGGCTGCAGTCAGAGATGGGCAGATCTGAGCAAGAAGTGCCCTGATCTTCCAAGAGGTAGCTCTTGAACAATACCATTGTTTCTTTTGCCTGCACATCCCCTCTGGGGGGGCTCCTGGTAAACAAACAGGAACCTTTTTAAAAATGCCTCTGGGTTTAACAGGTGTGCACTGTACCTCTAAATGGTGCCCACAGACATCTCATCAGGCTTCTCAGCCTTGGCGCCTGTCATGCATTCACCCTGCACTGGTGGTTTGCTGTAATAGATCAAAGCTGTCAGCTTGCTGAGTAGGCCTTTTATTTATGGACTTTTGAGGCTCTCAATTGATATTTTCACCCGTACACTGTCCTGCAGCATGATTCACAAAGTACATCTTCCTCACTGTCTTTTTACTTAATAGCAGCAGCAGACCCAGCCGAGTACTGAAGGCCTCAGGAAGGTGCAACTATTTGGTTTGGTGCTGATTGTTCACTCGTACACTTTGTACAGACTTTCCTGAAGACTGTGAAACTCTGTAATGGCCATTCTTATTATACTATGACTCAATATGTAATTAGTGCCCATTAAGACTGCTATCAATAAACGTAAGAGAGGGTGGATGAGAAAGACATAATTTGTAGATCGGCTGGAAAATATTATATTGAAGTGGAAAATGCTTAGCAACACAAATATTTCACAAACCACAACAGAATGCTGCAAAGAGTAATCTGTTTTCTTTTTATAACTCACTCAGATTTTATAATATACTCGGATTTTTCGGAGGTAATGTGCTTTAATTACTGCAATGCACTGTACTGAAACAACCATTTCTGTGTGGTTAGTAATCAACTCTAAAAAAAACTCCCATTAGTTATGTAAGCTATGTTTATTAATTAAGTCATTTAGTTTAATGTCTGTCCAGCCTTTTTTTTTGGAAATGGCAAAAATATTTTAAATTAAACACATATACAGAGAAATATGATTGAGAAGAGGCCTATCCCCAGGGTTAACGACGGCTGACTTACAGACAGCTATACAAACAGGCGGCCATAAAGCCTAGTACCGTAAAAATTCAGGTTAAATATAATGGTTTATAATAATGAATCCATGCACTACTTTGTGACATTTGAGAAAACATTGGGTTTCAGCGGTTCATTGGCTCGAGGTTCAGTACAGTACTGTATGTTATTACCCTGATTATTACTGTATAATCATTATTATTATATCTCCAGCTTACCTACAAATTAGACTCAAAGACAGACTTAGGGAATGGATCTCTTTAGTAACCTGGGGACTGCCTGTGCTTAGTTAATCAGAGAAAAACTCCTAATACAACTTGATGCGCAGTACACCAAATAAAAATGACTAACTTTAACTATTAAAGTAAAAATTCTAGCCTCAAATCTATGCCTCTGACAGGGACCACGTGGAACCATCAGTTGAGAAGTCCCTTAAGAAAGTCTGTGATGGTCGATCCACCTAACGGTATCCTGAAGAGTATTCTCTACCACGAACTGTCCACCAGGAAGGCCTTCACTTCATGGTCTGTTGATGTCTCCAAGGAGAAAATGCTCTGTATGGAAAACTCCCATTTGCCAAGAAAGGTTTTGATGGGGGATTCTGACACGCTCTAAGTGGTAGACTCTTCTTTGCCTCCACAGACTTTCTCATCTGGCCGACGAGTCTCTGCGCAGGCAGAGCACCGCCCTGGAAGGCCTCCTCCATCTACTCCACAGCTGCAACTGGTTAAGCTCTTTCCTCAGCGGGTTTCTTGGCAGGACGTCGGGTCAAACAGGGGTTGGCAGCAGGCGTGGCAATGCGGAGGGTTCAAGTTTAGGCTCTCTGACCCTAGAATGGGAATGCGTGAGGTCAGGAAGAAGGCAGCGGTCCATTGTTTTTAAAAATTCTGATTATTTGGTTATTTAAGCTGACCCTAGCCATGCCGGTCCTCTCGAGCACAAAAGGAGGCCTGGACACTATCAAGCCATTAACTTCATCTCCTCCAGTAATTTCTAAAAGTGCACGGCTACTGGGATAGCCCTAGCTGGAGGGGCAGAGGGGTACCAAGCCAGAGTGGGCGAAGAAAGGGAAGGAAATGGTTAGCAAATCAGAAGAGATGGTGGTTTATTTTTGCCTCTGGCTGCAAAATAAATTTAGATCTGTCACAAGACCGCGGGCATCAGTTCCAAGATGCTTGGATCATTATGGCAGTGCTTAACACACAGTTTATTGCAGCATAAGGATGAGTAGAGCCGACTGTCGGACTCTTCCTGTCTAACCAAATCCCTCCATTATGTATTTTGTGAGTATCTCATTAACCTCACGGTGAGGACGGGTTCTTACTGAATCGCTCTGATCCACCTGTCAGTTTCAAGCTACTGGTATAAATTAAAGGACCCTTCTGACAGTGAGGTAGTTACTAGGAGCAGAATAGGAACTGCCGAATAGGTACGAGTGGACGAGGCCTTCACTTTTGCCTATTAGTGACAAGGGACACCTTGGACTTTCTCCTTGTGTCTCTCTCTCCCAGCCTGTGTCTCCCTCTCCTAGCCTGTGTCTCCCTCTCCCACCCTGTGTCTCCCTCTCCCACCCTGTGTCTCCCTCTCCTAGCCTGTGTCTCCCTCTCCCACCCTGTGTCTCCCTCTCCTAGCCTGTGTCTCCCTCTCCCACCCCGTGTCTCCCTCTCCTACCCTGTGGTTATTGACTGAGCCCACAGTTCTATTTTCTTAATGCTGCCATATTCGAAAATCATATATTTTCTCTTGCTCATTTCTTCATTTGGCTGGACACCTACATGTGCCCAGTGCTCATTTTATTTTATTTTTTTTAATAAAAGGTCCTTTTTTCATAAACTTCTCTGTCTTCCCTGCCTCTCTCCTTATTTCCAACAATGGAAATGTCAGGGGCGTGATCCTTGGCTCTGCGAGTGACATCACGTCGTCGCCGAGACAGTCTGTAACGAGCGGTGTCTCGCCCGCACACAGCATGTTAATTAGACTGAGTTAATCTTCTACCTCTTTCCTGTGGCTCCCGCCCTGCCAGACGGTCCGTTGTCACCCATGGCGGCTTGGTGACGGTCCCTACCCTCGTTTAGTGGCAGCTCTGTCCCATACGTGTAGGATGTGACTCACACCAATAGCCTCACCAAAGCCAAAAAATAAAGGACCATTTACTCCTGTACTGCTTACTTATTAATCTTCCCAGCAGATCCCATTTTAAATAGATGTATATCTTTAATTTGAAATGTTTGGAGCGTATGATATAGGGGTGTGGCCTACATTTACGGAGCTCGTCTGCTTCATCACTGCCCATCACTAGTGTCACCTTTCACACCCTCAAAGAACATCCAGAGCATTTCTCTCCAGCTGTCAGCCTTTAGAGTGCCACCTCCCCAGTACCCTCCCACCTCCAATTAATCATCATTAATGCAGAAAAGGAAGCCCTGAGTTCACTGCAGTATGGCTGGATTCGGCAATGAATGGCGTTTTATTTTTACAGTTAAGAGAAAGATTAACGTGAAAACAGTTCCAGTTTTTTATTGTTTAGTTTAGATGTTTTGCCTTTTTAATGAGCAGAAGAAAGCTGGCAGGTTGTCAAGTATAATCCAACATTTTTTCGTATTACTGGAAAATGTGCTGCTTCAAAATAAATACAGATATTAACATCAATCATGAAACAGTTGCCAGGCCAGCCAATTAACAAACAGAAGAGAAAACCCAATGAAACATCACTCCCGGCTGATAAACTCCCACTGCAGTATTATTTCTTGGTTTTGACAAATCAGATTGTCTAGATGAATTTCAGCCCATGGTGTGGGGGGGGGGCTGTAATTGATAGACTTACCACAGACAGATCTCTCTGTTTATAAATCTTAAAAGCTGGGGGGGGGGGGATAACACATTGGAGTAGGGGTCTCCCTCAGCATCATGGTCACTGATTAATGAGGCTTAGCACCTCCTTGCCACACACGTCGCCTCAGCTGGGGCATTGCTCCATCCAGCTGCTACTGGCCAATTCATCCAACCATCCATTATAGGCCCCACCTTCATAAGTCTGTCACTGGACGCAGCATCTCTCCTCCCGCCCACGGGTTCCCGGGCCGAGAGGCTCGGCTCTCATCCCTGAGCACCTGACAGTTTGCTGCTCACCTTCTCAGCAAGCAGCAGACCACACGTCACATGTGTCCAAGGTCCTGTGTATTTTCCATGCAGGCCCACTCAGCCAAACAGTACCACGTGCACACATTTGGTCAGTCTAAAAACATGGAGGGTGGTTTATTTTAACCAAACTTTAATTTGTTGTCTTTGAATGGAGACATATATTTACAGAAAGCCTATGAATACCCAAGATTGGTTTCAGCACTGCTGCATGTGAACCTTCCATCTAATGAAGATGTGAAATGAGATGTAGACTGCAGGAGATCAATGAAATCCCTTTCAGCCTGAAAGCGCAGTGTTTCTTGACAGGGAAACAGAATTCCTCCATCCCTGAGCTTGGACGATGGGCCTTTGCAGCCACTTTACAGTGAAAGCTAGCAAACACCACAAGACCTGAAAGTTTAGCGTCTCACATCGACAGTGTTTCACACAGTCAGTAAGGCAAATAGACACGGCCTACTAGATTAGTTTCCCAGTAAACATTCATGATGGGATCCAACCATACACAGAAATAACATTTTAAAAAGCTCCATTCATAGACTTTTTGGTAACACTTTACTTGAGATGGCACTGTTATTTAATGTATTAAGAAACGAAGTGTTAGTTCATCATTAATCAGTCATAACGGTTCATGTATTCCATATAGTTACTACATTTGTTCATAATTTGTACTTGTAACTGAGTTACTAAGTTACTTGTTCCCCCTCAAGTAAAGTGTTACTGACTTTTTTTCCAAACTACAGTAAAACTGGTCTAAGTCGCCGGCTTGTAACTCGTCAATGTGCACAAGTCGACTCTCAAGCAAAAGTCCCGATTTTTCCTAATGATGTTTCCTTTAAAATTCCTTGTGTAAATCACCGCTTGTAAGTCGTCAAATTCCCTTAGTCGTCACCTAAATCCCAGTCCCGAACAACACGAATGGATTTTCCTACCTGTAAGTCGACACCCCAATCGCTGCATTCCCGCTGCCTGCTTCACACCGCCTGCTTGTCACCACGGCAATGTAGAAACAGGGAATCCCCACCTATCGCACTAGTCGTTCCCTGGTCTTAAGTCTCGTGTGTATAGTGCGGTGTAGTGTCACAGTAGGCCTGCACTCGAAGAGTAGTGTGATGCAATTATGCTTGGTATAGCCCTCCATACAATTAACGGCAGAGCATGATTCATCTAATGCGTGCAGCAGACCTGTCAGTTCTTCAGTTAGCAATCCATGACAGAGCACAATAGACTGTTTTGACTTCATTCAGTTTCCATTGATGTTCTGTGTATTTTTTTTTCACTGCAGTCAGAAGGGGAATCGCCCAGTTAACAGAATGACACCTCCCAGCTGACATGTAGAGGACACAAGCGTGTGTCTATACATGCATGTGTAATATATTCATATCTCCACTTTAGCCACATGGAGTAATACAGAGGGACAGTTTTGTTGTTTGTCGTGTACAGTGCATACGAGGTCCGTGTGGAGCCGCCTTGGTCTGCAGGTTAAGAGTAAGGAAAAGAGTCCATACAGTCCACATCTGGCCTCTCGCTCAGACTGGCAGTGCGGCCTCGTGCTGAGCCCACGCTTTTCCACTGACCCTCAGTGCGGCGACGACCGCGGCCGAGACCAGCCAAAGAAAACAGCTCCGCCCCCCGCCCCCCTGCGCGACTCAGCTTGCGTTATATAAATAATACATTATTAAAGAGCATCATAATAAAGTCAAACCAGGGGAAGCACAGCGGGCCAGGCTGTCTGTTTTATCTGTACTGAAAATAAGCAGAAGCAGAACAAACATTTGGACTGAAGAGCGGGGTGAATTCAAATTAAATTGTGGCATCATTACAGGAGCGTTCTTTTATTATGGCAAAATGAACATTCGACGGGCAGCTCTCCGGAACCCCGACAGATCACAGCCGTTGCTTGGGAGGGCTGTTTGACTAGCGTGTTTGTAGAAGATGCTCAAAGTTTTCAATAAACTGTGGTTAACCAAAGTCCCAGTTTGGGGGCCTGCACTAGAATGCATATATCAGGCCAGAATCAAAATCAATTCAGTTCAACACTAAATCCAAATTTCAGGAGAGCAATCTATAGAATAAGGAAATTGGGGGGGGGGGGCAGGTAAAAAGCAAAAAAGAAAAGAAAAAAGGGACAGACCTTTTGAAACTTTATAAAAGCTTTCTGTGGGGAGGGCAGAAGTGTGTGTGCAGGTGTGTGGATGTGTGTGTGTGTGTGTGCATGAGTGTGTGTGTGTGTGTACTGCTTTATGCGCTGATAGTAATTTGGCAGGCTAACGGCGTGTTGTTTTGCGGTATCGGCACACGGTGCGCCCGCCCCAAGGGGACCCCACTGCTGCTGTCGCTCCCTGACATCTTTTTCCAAAGTCCTCGCCTCTTTTGATCTGAGAGGAGCTGCTTCTTCACACCAGCTGTTCGTGCTCTGCCTGAACACTCATGTAATTACACTTGAAAATGATTAAATAAACCTCAGAAGGCCGGAAATAACAAACAAAAAGAACTCCTCTCTGTTTTATGAAACCGCTTATTAATTTATTTGGAATAAAAAGTAACGGTGCCCCAGAAGGGAGCAGAGCAGAGCAGGCATTCTCAGTAATGAAGTCAGTATGGAACCAATGGAATGTACCAGAATGCTTTTTTTCTGAGTGGAAAATAAAATCATCATGTACCAAAACATTAAGCTTCATAAAAAGAAACCTGTTCTAGTCTGAAAACCTATATAATTAGCTTTTATAAATATATACAGTATTAGAACACCATGATTTTTTAGGAGTCTCAGAATGCACATAGCAAAAATCGGATATGTTAACGTTTTTTTCCCATGATTTTTATAGTCTATTTGTAAACGCAGTCATAATCTGGAACATGTTTACAGGAGATTTTAAGGGGTAGGTTTTATTTTTATGCATTACATAAATGTACATTATTCTAATAGTCTCAGTGGACTAAGGTTAAAACTGTACACTCACTGGCCACTTTATTAGGTACACCTGTTCAACAGCTCACTGTAGCAAGTATCTAATCAGCTAGTCATATTTTAGCAGCACAATGCATAAAATCATGCAGATACAGGTCAGGAGCTTCAGATAATGTCCACTTCAAACACCAGAATGGAGAAGAAAGGTGACTTAAGTGATTTTGAACACGGCATGGTTGTTGGTGCCTGACAGGCTGGTACAAGTATATTGGAAACTGTTGATCGACGGAAAAATGCAGTGGTGGTTCTCTGGGTGAAAATGCCTTGTTGATGGCAGAGGTCAATGAAGAATGACCAGACTGGTTCAAGCTGATGAAGACAACAGTAAATCAAACAAGCTCACATTACAGCCAAGCTATGCAGAAGAGCATCTCTGAATGCACAATACATTGAACCTTGAAGCAGATGGGCTGCAGCAGCAGAAGATCACACTGGGTGCCACTCCTGTCAGCTAAGAACAGGAAACTGAGGCTACAGTGGACACAGGCTCACCAAAACTGGACAATGACAATCAAAAGCACAGAGGCTTTGCCCACTGAGCCACATGCTGCTTCCAACAGGCTAACAACCCAAGTCCCAAAGCTCATATCACCTCAGACTTGTTTCTTGAACATGACAATGAGTTCTCTGTACTCAAATGGCCTCCACAGTCACCAGATCTCAATCCAACAGGGCACCTATGGGATGTGGTGAGTCAGGAGATTTGCATCATGAAGGTGCAGCTGACAAATATGCAGCAACTGCATGATCCTATCCTGTGAACATGGACCAAAGTCTCTGAGAAATGATTCAAGTACCATGTTGAATCTACCCCACAAAGAAATATGGCAGTTCTGAAGGCAAAAGGGTGTCCAACCTGGTATTAGCAAGGTTTACGTAATAAAGTGACCAGTGAGTGCATGAATATACATGAAAAATTATTATAATTTTCTATTACCAGATTTTCTGAAAGAAAAACAATTTTAAAATGGTTTTCCAATCCTTTAATAATATAAATTATTGATACTTAAACATATTCATTGCGGAGCCTGAAAATAATATTTGAAACACATGGCAGAGTTTGAAGGGTAGCATGAATATTTTAAGGGTATTCTGACAGAACTTAAATGTCTTGAAATTCACTGAGGCAATACAGTTTGTGAATTGACAACAACGCCCAATTTTATCTTTGTTTATGTGTTATGCACATACAATTTCAGGCTGGTGCAATGTTACAGTTAAATTACAAAAATGTATAAAAATGTATTTTTATATTTAGAAATGTATAAATTTATATCTATTGTAATAAATGCCTTTTAATCTAATGTTTAAATAATTAGATACCTTTTACACTATCATGATACATTATTTAGCTCAAACTCAAACATCACGATGCTGTCATGCCAAGTATTTATGAACATGAAGATGTATGAACATTCCCAGACAATCTAGTCGTCTAGCAGAAACCTAATGATAATGCAAGACGTTCAAGCGGTTAGCATGACTATTACTTTGGTTTATAACAGCACTTACAACATCAGCAGTATGTGGCCTTCCTGCAAGAGCAGGACATTTCAGCTTGATGAAATGGTCTCCTTCAGAGGCAGCTCCACAGAGCAGAACATTGCTTTTTATGTGCTGTTAGGCCATATTTACAGAAGATGTTACACTTTATAACATGTTCCCACTTCAAAGGTAACAAATCTTTAGCTATTTAATGTATGATATAATAGATTATTTAAAAGAAAAAAAAGTAAGTCCCTTGGGATACAGCCTGGAAAATAACGAATCACGTTTGATCATTTGTAAAAAGTAAAATGATATTGAAGGTTTTATACAGTACCGATCCTTGTTTAAACTATGTAATTGTATACTATGAGAAGGAGTAACTAGTTTTTAAATTTTAATTAAAAAGGGGGAAATCACTGATTCACTGAGAATAAATGGACGTGCACTTGTCAAATCCTCCAGAAAGGTATGTGGGCAAGAGGGACAATATTAGATCAGACGCTTAAGCAAGTGTCTTCATGTTGAGGTTACAGCCATGGGTGGGGAAGCAGGTGTGGTTTGATAAGCAGGGGCTGTTTTGGCAGCCTTCTCACCTCCACTTAAAGTAAAACGTGTTCTGCTTGGGCTTGTCCTTGGTCCTACTTCAGCCCAAAAGCTGAGATCGATATTCGCAATGATTGAGAGTATAACAGGATCCCACTCCACGCCCACCTGAAAAAGATGTTCTGTACAATGTAATTTCCAGGCCTGCGTAGTTCCAGAACAGTCTGTCCTGTTCTCATCGCCAGCTGGCTTATCTGGTCTTTAGACACTGCCACAGATCCTCCTGAATCACTTC
This sequence comes from Gnathonemus echidnorhynchus, assembly GCA_026776725.1. Classification (NCBI taxonomy): domain Eukaryota; kingdom Metazoa; phylum Chordata; class Actinopteri; order Osteoglossiformes; family Mormyridae; genus Gnathonemus; species Gnathonemus echidnorhynchus. The sequence continues at coordinate 18,478,360 of JAODJU010000040.1, read as the reverse complement.
AGAGATGGCCGGGAGGCATTTTGGGGAAGCAGGTAACCAGTGAGGGATTAAGCGATTTGGATGGCAATCCACCACATTAAAAAATGCCGCTGGACGCAGACGTTCTGTATCTACCATTCGATGAGGATGAGACATGGTGGATAAAATACAAACATCCGCTTTAATACCATCCTTACTGACTGACGAATTATGTCCGCTGACAATGAGGAAATTTAGAAAGTCCTAGATCACCAGCAGGCAGAAAGCCAGACAAGCGACACTGAGGCCAACTGAAGGTCCAGGAGAATGGGCAGTAGACAGGCTATCATCAACTCCTGTAGTATAGAGGCCCACAACTTCAGAGGCAAAATGGCTCCCTATTCCAGAATAAGGTGGTCCAAGCATGGCAGACATCTGCAGTCTACTCATCATATAAGAATACGCACACTCACTCCGCTGTCAAGTCCCCTCAAATACAAAACAAAACAATCAATCAAGATAAATATCCTGCCCCCCACTGCTATCAGGGGCAACATTCCTGAAGCACTGGATCCACAGGGTCGCCAGCTCTCACACATCTGGCATGACACTCGTGCTTTCTTACTTTTCCTACACATTTTTTCATAAAGATACAGTGAAGTCAACACCCAGGGAACAGGACAGAGACACACGCCATTAAAACACTGTCAAAAAATCGTCCACTGTTTATTCCCACTCAAGAGTTTGTTACACTTTGTAGAGGGAATAAAACCCTAATGCCTTCCTTAACTCATTCTCACATGTCTAACACACACCAGTAGCTCAAACCCACAAAGTGAGAAAAGAGAGACCAAATGGTTTTTGTAGTCTAGTAATAAACTTGTCTGACTTAAAAGAATAAACATTACACCGGATTGGTTAACCAAAATAACTGATTATGGAAACAATATGCCTACACAATAAATGAAAGTCATTTCCAGTCAAATCAGCTGCAATGCTAAAGTTACTACCTTAAAGTCTGCGGGCTTAAAAGAAATCCGGGGCAGAGAGAGGTCCCTCCAGTCGGAGACGCGGGGAGAGGGAGGGAAGGAGCTGCTAAAGGTCAGCCCGATTTCCAAGGCACTTTGTGGGCAAGAAGCGACACAGGTGTCTGCAATCAGCGCTCAAATTGCCCCCTTCTCTACAATCAAGACGGCCCGCAGCAAAGAAACTCAGACACATGGAAAACAGCGGGAAAGCGAGGCACTGAGGCAGCAGGGATGCTTTTTAAGTAATAATTTTAATCGCAAGTAGTCGGGATTAAAGGCTATTTCATCGAGATTACAGAAAAGTCATAGTGTGAAAGCTGCAGTGTGATATATCTTAACGTTCTCGAGTGGAAGGTCTTAAAACGTCTCTATATTCCTGCATTGAATCCGAGTCTGCACCCCCCTTTAAATGAACGAGAGAAACACGAATTAAACACAAGAAAAGCAACATAAGCATTTATTGTCTTAGTGACGGGTAGTTTTAAAATTAACTTGGCTAAAGTCGTATCTAAACAAAATGTATAATCATGGCGGTTTGTTTCCAGCTTTAAAACGTGAAAATGATGCATTTGTGTAGTAACAATGGTGTTAAATTATGCACAATGAATGAACATGCACAATTATGCACAATGAACAAACTGGTTAAATTATGCACAATGAATTAACTTTATCTCGATTAATCACACACCTGTCATATTGCAATACCATAAAAAATTATTCTATATATTCATTATAGAGATTAAATTCTCTACGTTCAAATAAGCAATTACGATCAAAGACATTATATAGCTCTTCGTGACTTAAAGATTAATGCTGACGTGTTAATGCATCAACTTTAACATCCTAGTTTCTTGGATTTATTCGTAAAGTCCTTTATCTTAAATTGGATATGCTGTGGGAAAGATGCTTCAATTAATTTTCATTAAAAACGATTGTCATTGTGTGTAGTATTATTATTATTATTATTATTATTATTATTATTCGTAGTTATACTTTTATGTGTTAATTCAACTTATTGTATTATTATATTACATAATGAACCATATTTCTTGCATAATCGCGGTGAAGGGGGGGCAACTCCGACTGTCCCTGATATAATATATAAATCATAACCCTATCGTGGACACATTAGTGGTTTTTGGGGATGTCGGACTATATATAAACAGACACACACAATCCAGTAATTACTGTTTTGTACCCGACTTTTAAATGTTCCCAGTCCCTCTCCACTCACACGAACTGACAGCACATGTCCTCCCCCTCCAGAGGAAGCGCCCTGTCAGATTAAGATGACTGCAGATCGGAGCAGCATGGAGACAAGCCGGAGAGGTCACTTTACATTAACGGAGCCGTGCCTATAGCAATGCGCCGGTCCACGCTAATCGCCGTGGCAATTCAGCCAAACTTACTTTCCGAGAACTGAACTGCTGCTGACACCCGGAGCGGCCCTGGGCGTTTCACCACCTGCCTCACCTGCCCGTGTCGCAAACCGGCAGCCAGCCAGCCATCTGGAGGGAGCCTTTCATTCCCTGCCAGAGAAACAAAGTGCACAAAAATCATGGCGACATCTTTATTTCATTAATGTGACAGCGCAAACACAAATTACTCCCGTGCTTATAATGGGGGCCCCTTCGGAGAGGAAGCCAGCGGGAACAGCGCAGGGAGAGGGGAGGGGAAGTTGGAGCTCCGCTCACCTCGCAGCACTGGTGCGCGGTGAAATTTCACGCGCGTCTTCTCACTTTCAAGCCCTGAGCCGTATCACTTTCTCCGTTTGATTTCCTCTCACGTACCCGGGGTTTAAAGCTGTTTGGAGACAGGCTTTTCCTGCTGTCTTCTTTCTCTTTATTCTGAATCGAACTGACTTTTTCACACACACACAAACACACACGCACACATATATATTTGTGTGTGTATGTGTGTGTGTGTGTGTGTGTGTCTCAGAGACAGAGAGAGAGCGTGTTTCAGTTGACTACAAGAAATGCAAAAGTTACAAACCTTGAAACAACAATTATTCCACATATAAAACTGTTTTCTTTGTGTTGCAAATGGATGGTTTTGATGTTAAGAGCCGTGGAAATAGAAACAGCGTGCATTGCGCACCATTACGCATAGGCAGATGCTTCCTGCACTCATTAGGCTAGTTGGCCGGATCCTCTAATCAGAGAGAAAGTAAATTATTCAGTTTTGTAGAGCAGCCGAGCAGGCATTTCTCCATTTATTTAAGTCTGAAGCTAGCTGTGAGAATGATTTCCAGCTTGTTCAATATACGGGGAAATCTAGTACCTCCTAATACTGCCCTTTGTGCACTCTTTCCATCATTTGATAAACGATACATGCTTGTCTGTGTTGGCCATCTCATTCTGAGAAATCTACCTTTTCTGTACCCAAATAATGTGCTTCATGATGCTGTCTCTCGGCTAATTTGCAAAACACAATATAGCCCTTTGTTTGTTTGAATGTGGCATCAATAATGAATGGAATTAATTAGGCACGGTATATTGAAACAATTGAGCTGTAACTTCATCTGCCTGCTTCTCTGTTTAACTTTGAACTTTTTAAAACAATGTATAGTTTAATGGAAACAGACACTGGTATAGTAAAGTAATGAAAATGAACTGTATTTGTAAAAAGCACACCAACTATTTCCTGTTATGGTGTGAGCCTGCGTTCAGCCGAATGCTTGCTTCGTTCAAGACTCATGATTTGTTTTGTCCAGATTGTTCCTACAGCTGTTGTTTGTCCCTTTGCCATGATACATTAAACAGGCTTCAAAGAGCGAATTCGTTTCAACTCAGTTTGTTTTCATACAGTATCCTTTCCAGCATAGTTGGCCTGAAGCATTTAATGAAGATTTAACAAGGGCTGCATTATTACGGTTAATGTTAAACCATAGTAAACATCACAGTGGGAAAGGCAGAAGACAAGAGAAGGCAGGAAAAAAAACTCCCCCCCCCCCACCCCCAAAGGGGAGAGAAAACCAGTGGGGGTCCAAAGCCAACTTGCTGCCCAAGCCCCCCTGGGCCTGCTAGTATTATTGCAGAAGAAAGTCTAATTCAGAAGCAAGGGGTGAGTTTATTGGGGTGGGGGCAAATGTGCAAAAATCAGGCTATGAAGACAACTTCATTGTCGCTGTATGATCTTTGGTAGAACAAGTGAATTACACCTATATATGTGAAAACGGCATTCCTGCTTTTCAGCATCATTTGGGGTTTCAATGGTTTAATCACGCTGTGTAATGAGACTGCTGCAGTCCTTCTTTCTGACGGATGAGGAATCACATAATTAGTGGAGCAGCAGAGCTCACAGGCACTGTCAATAACGAGGGGGTAACTGCTGTTGTGCCCATTAATTTGAATTCCTTTAGAAAATGATTGCATTCAACCAATACCTAAAACTTACAAGCTGTTTCAGATGATAATAGCTTCCAGGCAGATAGAGTAAATAGACAGATAACACCTAACCCTTACTCCTTATCTTTTCCATGTGACTGACAACAGTTCCCTATTGAAAGACATATAACTGACACCCTGGATGTGGCAGGGAGACAATTTTTGGAAAGGAAGCGTAATGAAGGAGAGAACAGCATGAAACGTGCACCTGACATGCTGTGATACACACTGACTCGATTGCCATGAAACAGCACAAGAGAATCAGGCTATTTTTGTTCTGTGTGAACTATAAAGGTATATACTGTACTGTTAGTGAGGAGGGTGGCTTTGCTCTGACTCGCCTTGTGGTAAGTCTATGGCTATATGCCAGAATAGTTTCCTTCACAAACCCTGACTCTGAGGACTCATTCTGAAACACAAATACAATCTTAAACACTCATTTTATTTATATCTGTCCTTTTTCCATAGATACTTACCCATTGCGTGGTCACAGGCACAAACAGCCAATCATAGGGCAAATGTAAATGCACACTTCCACACTTAGGGCTCTTTGAAAACACCAGTATACCTAATGTATGTGTCTCTGAACTGTGAGAGGAATGTGGGGCAACCAGAGAAAACCCACACAGACATGCTAAAATGCTAACAGGGCCAAGGTGTATGTGTGTGTGTATGTGTGTTTGTGTGTGTGTGTGTGTGTGCATGTCTGTCTGTTTGTGGGACCACAGTGTTTCCCATCAGGCCTCACTGCAATGCAAAGAAAGTCTGAAGAAAATCTCCATCTAGATTGTATGCAGGAAACTTCAAACATTGTAGGCTAACAGAATGTGTGTATGATGCTCCGAAGATTTCTGGGTAAACCCTCCTATGGGATTTATGGGTAACCGTCCTGCAGTTAACATACTGGTTGTCAGACTTACTGGCATCAGCCTAGAAAACTACAGAGCAAACTTTAAATCATTTCTGTCTGGCCAAATGTGTTTCCCAGAGGAACACAGAAGATCACACAGACCTTTAAAGCAGACAATAATAACATGCTAGGTGCTCACATCTGCAAACCGCACGGCACATCTCATTCCCATCCATCAAGATTACATCAGTACTACTTCGCAGGACCATAAGCGAACAGGATGGAGGTAATGGTGTCCAATGGTTACCATTCACACTGAGATTGTCATTATGTTATTAATGCTTAAATAGCCAATGCTAAATTATGCCTTAAAAGTTCTATGATGTCAGCAAGCCCATATTCCAGCAAGAGCATTACCAAGAAACGGTAATGGTCAGACCTTCCCTCTAAAATGAAAATATCGAGTACTGGGGGGGGCAGGCTGGAAGGACATAAACTGCAAAAGGGGAAGAATCTTCATTGTTTTCAAAGTTCTGATCAACTGCTGGTAAAAACTGTTTATCATTATACTATGATAATGTCAGATATTTCCTAGGATTTTTACTGCTCCTATA
>JAODJU010000040.1:18423224-18441384 GCA_026776725.1 Gnathonemus echidnorhynchus | reverse complement strand
TGTCTGCTGGGGTGTGGCATGAGTAAATGGTGTCCTGTAGTTGTGTTCTGGGCATACAGCAACTCAGATATAACGGATATAAGTAAAATGGTGACTGTTAAGAATTACAATAGCTGATCTGATGAGAGATGAGTAGTTTTAAGATTCAACTGCTATGTTTATGCAAACTAATTTAATTGTGTGTTTTGATGGGTAATACAATGGCATCTCTTCTCAGGGAAGTCCGTTTATCTAGTTATAACTCAGCCTGATACTTGTTTGCTACAAGTGTAAATAAAGAATTGTAGTTTTTTTCACAGGTTAATTCATTAAAATGTCAAATTTAAAATATGCTCATCGGTTTATGTTACAGAAAATGTATATATTATTCAATTGTTATTGTGTAAGTTTACATTTGTAAATGTTAAGAATTTTGTGCGATTAATCACGACTAAATACAGAAAACTCTGTGATTAATTAGTTACATTTTTTTAATTGTTTTAATTGATGCACAGCCCTGTCTTTACACAGGCATCAGTGAAGAGTTAAATGCTTTAAACGGACTAACGCGGATTATTGTCAGTGAGGCAATTATGTCAGCGAGATATTACATAATCCATACCAATAACCACTGTGAACACAAACATTAACTAGTACAAATACAAGTTAGTTAAACAGATGGTTTCATAATACATCTTTTCATTGGTCAATTAGGTGTCAAACACTATCAGTAGACAGAAGACAATGGGCATATTCCATCTACAGTAAAGAATCACAGTGGTTACGTGGCATGTTTTGTATTGAATGATTTTGGTACCCTGTCCTAGAATTCCCCCCTGGGATCAATAAAGTATATCTTTTGTTTATCTCATGAAACCCTTCAATAGCATGCATTCCAAACCATAGTATCAATGGACATGAGTAAAAGCTGAAACTATGAACCTTCCACTCAGTATTTTATTGGTGGAGAGAGTGACCCAAGTGTATACCTGGCTTGCAGGCTACTTGTAGAAATCCACAATATTTTTTGCATTTATCCTCATGAGATTCAATGTTCTCTCTCATCACTGGCACAGATCCATTCTGCTTGGGGTGATATGGAGTAGGGGGCGTCAAGTGTCACCCATTTTTTTCTGCAAGTCCACTTATATCTTGAATGTATGCCATAAAATATAAAGCAAATGGTTGCGTAAAAGCCCATGACTACAGGATGAAACTGTGAAAAAAACTGAATTCTCCTCTATAAATCACATACATAAAAAACATGAAAAATTCAAAACTGGAAAATGGATGTGTGGAAAGACAGTCCAAACATGTTGAAATATTTACACTGGGATCTCTTTCCAGAAGATTAAATTACAGCTCATTCTTTGTGAATATTTGAGTTATTGCAGTGGGTTGTCATCTTCATCATCATCATCAGATTCTCCAACTATTGTTAATGATGGTTCCTTTGGTATTTAAAAATAACCACTTTGTTTTGGTATATTACACTTTAAGCTGACTGAAAACAGATATTTTTTCATCAAATCATTGCTGAAGTCAGATAAAATAAGAAGTATATATATTTTAAGATAAGATAAGATAAGATAAGAGATTATATATATTATAGATGATCTTCTGAGTCTTTCAGTGTCTGTTCTCCAGATCCATGTCTTGTGTGCAGTTTGGCCACTCAGCTGTCCCTCACCCAAGAGATTAATGGGGTCCTTGCACTGATAACCATGAAAACATGCTCATTTTACTTCACTGGGAGATCAATGGTCTGATTTATCATCTCAGTTTCCCACAGACCAAAAAAAGGAGAAGAATTCTGACACACTGTTGTTTGTTACTGACAAAGCAAATTCTAATATAAATTATATAATCTAATATAAATGTAGAATATGAGCAAACCAGGGTTGGTGTCTCATTCTGCTAGCAGGATGTCCATTAGATTGTAAACTCCTCTGCAAAGTATAAACAATACGTTGAAACGGACATGGGTTTTAAAGGCCTGTAATCCACCATTCCTCATTGAGGCCTTTTGCGCATGAAGTAAGATCAGCTCACAGCTCACATGAATTAAATTCGTATGCAAAAAGGTTTACTATGAAGCCAGGAAGGGAACAGCCCAGCCAAGCTGCCAGCCCATTGTGGGGAACAGAATCACATGTTATGAGTAATCTGGATACACCGTTTCAACAAACCCCCTGAAACCCATGTGACTCCGCAAAAGCAGAAAGGAGGGTGGGACTCAAGACCCAAACCCTGCAGGTATAAGGTAGCAGTACCACCGAGTAAGCCACCATGTCCGCCAAACACAGGATGTTAAATACAAAAAATATTTAGCAAGACAAGGGCAGCGCTTCAATCCTTCACAAATCATCTAGATCACAAAGAACATGTTCTGTTTGGCATATTGCATTGCAGAACTTGCACAGAATTAAATCTGCATTTTTGCGTTCTCACAATACGCAGGCTTTCTGCTGCGAGGACAGCGGGGAAGATGAACTGCCATAGATCTCGCCGCCGAGGTGCTGCACGAGTCTGTCGGAAAGATGAATTAGGGCACGTATTGATCCCGATCAGTTCATCAGTTGGGGAACAATGCCCCTCGACAACTTCTGTGGGAATCCTTTGATTGCTGAGGATAGATGCTATCTTGTTAATGTTTTATTAGAAGAAATTTGCCCATTCAACGGGATCTTTTGTGTCCGTCTCACAGGAGCTATGGGAACACTTGAATGGGGGGATGCCGTCGGCCGGCTCCATTGTGCATTTCGTTTCAGCCACACGGGAAAGACTGATCGCTTTGCCTGAAGCTCTGCCCATCGCCCCTGCCTCTCAAACCGTATTAGTGAGCCGGGGGAGCTGGGGGAGTTGGGCGACTTATTAAATTTGGTGGCCTGTTTCGCGCGCCCTTGCCTCACAGGCACTCATCACTCAGGAGGCTGACAGGGCCATGTGTAAAAGACAGCCCACCCTTTTCACGAGTCCATGTGTCTCCCTGGCACCGCGATAAACCGGCTGCATCCCATAGCGTCGCTGGGCCTGAAGGGAGGGATAAGAGGGGAATGGGGGGGTGGGGAAGGGGGGGACAGGAGCTCCTGCTTTGACAACTGTGGGGTTCCTGAGAGCTGACCTGCCTCTGACCTATTCCGCGATGAAGTTAGCCTGCCACTGACTTCTCCACAGTGGGACAAAATGGTAGATCCCTAGAAGGGGGCCCCTTTGAGGGAGACTCATACATCCAATAAAAATAATTCTCTCTGGCAGTGGATCAGCTGCTCAGCAGCAGTACCCAAAGTGGAATTAAGAGAGATGTGAAATTAAATGGAATTAAAAGCCAAAAAAAAAAAAACTGAGTTGCAATGGCCGCTTTTGAAGTTTTCTCCTTGATTTTTCACCTCTGTGTTATGTAAAAGACAGTAGTGCCTTTGAATTAAGATTTCATTCCAGTGTTGTGATGCATGAACAGCCCCTTTGATGTTATCTCACTGATCTGATTGCCTGTGAAAATATTTTTTCCCATGTCAGATGATTCGCTTTTTTTGTTTGCAATAAGATTGAGGGGTTTATTTTTCTATTTTTTTCCAGAGCAATAAAACATTTAATGTATTAATGTTCACAGTTTATTGGTAGTTAGTTAATGCTTAAAAGGAGAATAATCCCTTGATTGTTCAGCCATTTAATCTGCCTCTTAATGCCATTTTGCACACGATAAGTCCCATATACACTAGCAGAGTAAGAACTGGGTTTTTAGTTTTACAGTAAGCAGGTTACATGAAGCAGCATGGTGGCTCAGTAGGTTCAAATCCTACCTCTGCCCCATGGAGTTTGCATGTGCTCCTCCCAATACCCTGGTTCCCTCCCTCAATACAAGGACATATAGTTAGGCTAATCTGTTTCCCTAAATTACTCACGGTGCTTGTGTGTGTGTGTGTGTGTGTGTGTGTGTGCGTGTGTGTGTGTGTGTGTATTCCCTGTGATGGACCAGCATCCATGCAATCCAGTGTGAACCACAGTACTGTGTCCTATGCTGCCTGGGTCAAGCTGCAGCCTCCCTTTGACCATGAACAGGATAAGTGATTAGAAGATGGATGGGTCATATGATCAGGGGTATAATTAGCTTTTGTATAAGAAATGTTAGAGGAACCACAGCAAAAGCAAAACACCTTCAAAGAAAATGAACAGAATGGAGTGAATTACTAGTTTTCCCCGCATGTCTACACAACATCATAATAAAGGTTAGGGATTAAACAGGCTTGACAGCTTCCAGTCCACATATAGCTCCACTGGACAAAACAATTATCACCTGTGAAAATAACCCCTCTGCTCTCAACACATGAATTAAATAGATTTATTTTATAAATCATTACTTAGTGTTTTCAGTACCCAGTGTGATTCAAAACGCAACAAAGATGAAACCAGAATTCTATTTTGTGTTAACGAGTACTGTTTTCACATGCTTGCTCATCTTTACTGTGATGTTCCTTTGTTTTTTATTGAACTTTTTTCTTTCGTTCACTATTGTGAAGGTTGGCACAGCTAACAGGAGAGTGTGATTCGCATCAGAACACAGCAGTTTGCCAGGTGGCGGCCCTCAGATTCTGGGCCATATGGTGCTGCTCTGTGCCCTCTGCTTTTGAAGGCCGGTCCTGCCTGTCGAGGACTCCGTAAGCAGCCCGGTGATCACGGCGGGAAGAAGGAGTGATGCTAATCAAGAGCAGATGTGGCATTAAGGGGTAACTCTGTTAGGACCCGCAGAGTGTCTGTGTCCTCACCCTACCCCCAGACTGGCTCGGATCACCAGCGGGCCATCCTCTGTCTTTCAACGTGCCCTAATGTCATGCCTCTTGGTGAATAATGTGTTGGTGGAGTCCCACTGCTGATTCTGCTCCGTTAGTCTGCTTAGATGACCATCTGTGTTGAACCTAGCAGCAGCGAGCACACAAGATATCGACTGGGACACAAATTTGTGCGGTGCCAATTACACCTTCATGTAAACGTGTGGCTTTTTTACTTTCTGGATGTTCTCTAAACCAAACATTTTCTGCACTGTTTTCATAATGACTTTTTCTCAGCTTCTTCCTTTTCTTTTTAAAGAATCAAGTGACTATCAAATGAAATCATCAGGAAATTTCTGATAGTTTTCAGCTACATGTGCTGCATTTTATAGGTGGTTTATACAGAAAATCTCAATATATTGCACTGAAATATAAAGACAAGAGCAAACTATGAAGAGTAAAACATCAGAACTCCATGGGGATGTTTTTTTTGTGCAAATCGCACCAGGAGAGTGCTGGTACACAGGACCTCTGCTCATCCCCCAGAGAATCCTCTCTGAACTCGGCATGATGTTGAGATTCCATTGTCTCGTGATAAGAAGTGCTACCCAAGAGCTTCTCTCATCCCAAGCACACACAGCTGCTCTGCTCTTGCATTGAAATTACCCTTTAACTTGCTCGTATTTATGTTAAGTGATCCCTATCTCAACTTAATATAACAATATATGCTGAACGAAACCCTTAGGACAAAGTAGCCACACATGAGAGTACTCAATGGTGGAAACAGTAAGTAGCAGTGGTCTTCCTGGAAAAACTGCACACTTCAGAGTGCACTGCGACTAAGAGGGCTATGTGTATAGGTGCTGGGCTAGTCACGGTCTCCTCTTTGTTTTGGGGGCTGACAAGGGTGGGGGCGGGGGGCAGGGGCCGAGGACCTTAATGGCGTCTGCCTTGGCCGAGACTTTCCTTGAAGTGGGAGACAGTGGAAGGAAGTGTTCAGATTTATGATGGCGGCTGATTGCCCCCTCACTCCAGGCCAACAGTGAGTGCTGCCTTTAGCGCAGTGGCTGACCAGCAGAGAGCCAGAGGGCCGCAGTAAATCACAGCCTGAACGCAGACGCTGCACTTGCTCTTGAGAGGCAGACAGTCAAAGCGAGATCAGGAGGATGTGCCCTTGCGTTGCTGGTGGGAGCACTGCTTTCCAGGCAACCTGCACCCTTCTTCCTCAACAAAACGATTTTTGTCAGTTCAGATCTCTAAGTATTCAGCTCCTCCTTAAAATTGCATTTTAATTTCAAATTAAAGCACAACAGACATTGTATCACACTGATTTGGAAATACAGACTATTAACTATCTCTAATGTGATATCCTTTTAGTTTGCTAAATGTACACCCACTCTTTTACTTGTGGTCACCAATCTGATCCAGTTTTTAAGCATGCTGGAATTAAAAATGAATAACAGTACTATGACTGAATATTCTTTGGAGTTCTGTCACCCAGACCATTTTGGGATATATACATGCATGCGCTTCTTGATTTGAGTTGAAATACACAGCTCAAAGCTATGTATGCTTACAATTTAGTTGCTAAACCAATGAGTTACTTGAGGCCCCAGGTGGCCAAGTAAAATTGCCATTGTGTTAATGACACTGACAGAAAGCTCCAGCATCTTCAGGCACCTCGACTCCAGACAAGGCATTCTTCTAGTACGTCCATAACGGGGATGCAGGAGCTAATGAGGTCTGATGCACAACATGGGGATGCATCTGGCCCCATTAGGCCAGCCGTTTTACTCCAGCACGCTCCATTGACTTGAATTCTTGCTCAAGAGGCCTGAGAAGTGTCAGGTGACAGCAGGAACATCCACTGAACCCCGGCCAGCTCGCTCTTGGATGACGGCTCAGTTTGTCAATGCATTATACTCAAAGAGGCCAATTTGGCAATAAGCTTTGCCCTCTGTGTAAGCAAGAGGACACGACTTAATTTAGAAGGACTCTTTATCCACACAAGGTATATCAGAATACACGCATTATTTACGGACATAACAAAATGATTGGTCATTATGTTCCTTGTCACAGGCATGAGAGGATCAGGGTCATGCCAGTTATGAATGTATTGCCATCCATATCCTTTGCAGATGAAATGACAACAGAGACCTATTCTGCAATAACATTGCTGTGGTTCTGTTCCTACAGCCCAAGTTCTACCTAGCTGAGCTTCACCAAAGAGCAGCATCTGTACCTCTCTTCCACTAATCCCAGAGGGCCAGGATAGAGTGGTCCTTGTTAATTTCGCCCCCCTTGAAAACACCACAGGCCGCATGCTATCTATTGCCTTCCTCAGACAATTGCCTCCCTGCCAGCAACCAGATTAACCTGATGGAGAGGGAGCCTTGCATACCTCCTACCTCAGCAGTAACAAAATCACATGTCCAGAACAGTCAAGATTTATTGGTGCATCTATATGTAGCCAATTTCAGTCTAATACAGTATTAAAGAATGATTGATCAGGCTATGTATGGAAAGTGTTGATATTACAGCCATCAGATTTAGCCTGCTAGGCAGCCTGTGGAGTAATTTAAACGCTATCTCTGTCACTCTCAAACCAGTGGTCATATAATATTTAATATTGATAGCAGGCATTGAGCATTAGGGACTAATCTGTTATGAAAATATTTTTCAGTATCCACATCACAGACACAGACCCAAACTGGGAGGCCCATTCCCAACTCATCTGTTACCTTATTTTTACACCATAATCTCTAGATAAGCCTCCTAACTCCTGCTCTCATAATCACTTTGAATCTGACAGTGTGGAATATCTGTGAGACACTGTCTCTTATTTTATATCAGGAAAATCTGATGACCATAGCAGAGGACTCTCCTACAAGGTAGTTTTCACCTTCCCTCAAAAGGGCCAGCAACACAGAGTCTTGTGAATCCGTAAAGAATGTCAAGTCTCTGTTTTACTGGCCATTGGTTTATTTTTAAATGCATCATCACTGCTCATGTGGTTTCAAACCCAAGCGCTGTCCAATGAGGGCCGTTTTCTCATCCAAGCCGCCGGGTAACAGATAGCCACTTCATTGTTGTTTTCGGTTGGCTTGGTAAGTCTGTTCTTGATCAAGGGCCAGTCTCTCCTCCGTCCCCATGGGCGAACACTCACCCCTCCACAAGGGAAGCTGACCTCCAGATCAGGGCTGTCTCCAGACAGGACCCTGACCCCCAGGCATGGAATGTGAACCCAGGACCTCTATTGATCTTTCGGGTCTATGCCACAGCCTGAAGAAACTGCCTCAAACCCATTCTGCTGCCACCAAGACCCTCAGAATCTGTCCTCTGTCATGCTGCTTCACCCTAACACAGATCCAGCCTTTCTTACCTGCTCTCTGACACTCCTTTCTGGAACCCCTTTTTGTGTTTCACACAAACCTTCCCTCTCATGTATTTAAAGCATACTGCTATGAATACTGCTCATAAGGACAGTTGGTTCAGGCATTACCGAACAATGTACGTTATTTTTTTCAAACCAAATCTTGTGGGTGAGATGCGAGGTTTTGTTTTGGGAAATGTAACCTGAGTAGACAATCAGAAAAAAGAAAAAAAAGGTGTTACGCAAAGGACTGACATTGAGCCATTATGACAAATACTGCATTTTCTTTCTTTGATTTTATTCCCATTTCTCTTTGTTTATCCCTTGGTTAACCACTGTTACAGTTAACAAAAAGGAGCAATAATCATTGTTATTGATGAGAGGCATGTGAAGGTTCCGACGGAGCCACAGCTCATTAGCGCAGTATGAGCTGATAAAGGGGCCGATTGTCACCATAATTCAGGGCCAGCTGTAATGGTGGTCTCTCCATGATGCAACCGTGTTGTTTAAAGCGCAGGACATTGAGGAGCTAATAAAGATGGACTGCTACACACAGCTGTGTGAAGACATGGTGTGAGTAGTGAGCTCTTGAGTGAGTGTGACAGGTTAGACCAAAGGACCTATGAGATTTATACCAAAAAAGTGAAAGGTCAGACGGCTATTAATCACAGCCGAGCAGGACGAAGCTGCCAGGGCTAGTAGTAGAGGCCAGAGAGCCAACCATTGGGAAACTTTAAAGGAATCTGTTGCATCTGACATTGATTAGTGGAAACTAGAGGAACAATGCAGTACCTGAAAATAAATTACTTGACTGAATAGTTATATACTTATTATTTTTCATTCGAAACACAGAATAATGGAATATATATTCATGTTGCATTTTTCTGCATAGTGTTAGTCGGATTGTAGCTCCTGTTTTCAGAAACTTTACCTTTGTTTTATGTTCAGTTTTTAGAAAGTAATAAAACTCAGGGACCCTTCCTCCTTTTAGTATAAGCAGGTTCACAATATTTACATTTTCCCTTATCTTACACTTCTGAAAGGATTTTTACTTGATAGAAAAAATTCAAGAGAAACTAATTAATTATTACAATACCCAAAATCTGCTCATGTGGCCACATGGCTAGTCTTTAGAAGAACCTGGTAAATAGCCAAAATCATAATCATACCATAAAGTAGTAACACACAAACATGCACAGAAAAACCTAGATCCGTCAAGAAAGTATCAGAAAAACCAGCCATGTATAATTCTAAGCTACACACAGAATCCTCCATATGGTAACTTGTCCTTGACTAGTCAATGGGCCACTTCAGTAGTGAGTGATGCGCCGATGTGACTAGGAGAGCCTTCATTCACTGACTCCCCTCTGCTGTACTGCTGCACCAAATGTAACGAGTTATTCTTGCTCTGACTGTTTATTGCGCAGCGTCAATAAATGCCTTTGATCTTAGCCAAGCCTCGCGCTGCATTAATCATGAATTACGCCCCCAGCTCCAATGCAGCAACCATGCTTGTTCAAATATTCCGTGGAAAAGAAACAGGTAGTCCTTTCTTTACCAGCCTCCAGGATGGCTTTAGATCTCAGCAGAAGGCAGCAAGAATTTTTAAACTCTATCTATCTATCTATCTATCTATCTATCTATCTATCTATCTATCTATCTAACAAAAACAAAAAACAAACCATACTATCTATACACACACAGATATCTACACACACAGAGACACAAACACACTATATGTATATATCTGTGTGTGTGTGTACATTTTATTTAGTGTAGTTTTGAATGGTCATCACATCTGTTATTCCTGCTTGTCAGTAAAATTTCTTTGTTGGAGAAAGGTTACCTCAGTTTCTTCAGTTGTTCTAATTGCAATTGATTGCTCTAAATTTTATTTATTGCAAAAACTAAACTGACAGGCAATGCATGGACCAGATCTTCAGTCTGACAACTGCTGTTGTTAATACCTAGGTAAGTATCAGGAGAAGGGGCCAAATGACTTGGCCTCAGCACCTTGTCCGGAGCAATAAGTGTCAGGTATCTAATGGTTCTTTGGGTTGCTTTGGCCTTCTTTGTCACCACTAGGCTACACTGCTTGCATATTCTATTGTGTTGTTGTCTTGTGTTCCTGCCCACGTTAATTACTTTTTGTTAGTACAGTATATTATAATCTTAAAGGACATACTCAACCAGATAGCCCCTCCCCTTACCCACACACCCACCTGGCCTTATAAAAGAATAACAGCTCCTTAGTTATTAGGAGACTCCTTAAGATCCACACCGATGGCCGAATACAGTGTCTTTAACCGCTTTCATCGCCTTCAGGTTATGTATTTGTTTGCCAATTTGCTTTAGCCAGAGACACTTCAATAACTACATATTTTCGCGCAACTGAACAGTTGCACAGCCGCAAGGTCCTCAAGGTTTTTGAAATAAAAATGGACAGGTTTCCGGTAAAACCCGCAACTGTTCATTTCTCCAGTTCTGTGAAAATGTTATAATCCACAAAACTCAAAGCCAATTAACGCAAGAAACAGACTAAATTCGGATTTGAATTGCCGGTTTGGCAGTAATAATTTCTGAATATTAATGCCATTATTTCAGTTTTCATTTTGGTGGGGAATTGTTTCCTTGATACAGTGATATCCAATAATGAAGACATCGTTTTTAAATAATTCGCCGAAATGATCGTATCTGCACTGAAACTGCTTTGGTTTAAAAGTTTTTCAGTTTAAGTTATTCGCGGTTTTAATTGTAAAATGATAACTGAATTTCATGCTTCTTCGATATATAGTAGATATTTCAGTTATATATATTGATTTAGAGCTGTTCAAAAGCGTTCATACCGCATGCGCGCTCCAAGCCGATTACTTACACGGGTTAATCATGAACGAGCGGCGCTTCTTTCGCGTCGCTGCGTGAGCGCATGTGGCAGTGGGAGTCCCCCCTGGGAGGGTCCCTTTGCGATCTAGCTCCAGTGGTTGGAATAGTAGTTGAGCGAGAGGGAGAGCGCAAGAGAAGAGCTCAAACAGACAGAACTAGTTTAGTGAATTTTGACACAACAGGGCTCCGCTCCGACACGCTTGCCGTCAACCCCTGGATCATTTTGGTTCTCCCGCGATAAGACCTTTTCATTTTCTTTGGCCGAAACATCAGCTGGCATGAGCTAACCGACTAGACATGGAAACTAAACCTTTCTTACCTCTGGGTAAGTTCTCCTTCTCTTATGAAAATGTGTTTGCCGTCATCGTTTTGGGTCGGGACCGCACGCGAAGGCTGCCACGCGCGACGCCGCGAGGGACACCGCGAGCCTCTGGCGCGTGTTTATAAACGCAGCTGCTGTCAAGGCGATCGGGCAGCCCATCGATCCCACGGTCGGTCAGAACCGCCGAACCGGCTCCGCGCTGGGGATGCCTGCGCGAACTTTAGTCGCGCACTTCGCGCCGTTCAGACCAACTGTTTAGGCAATAAGCAAACGGTGCTAAGCTGGGTCCGGAGTCGGGTTCCGACGTGGGGCGCTACGGTGAGTGGCATCGGTAGGTGGCTGCGTACCTCAGAGCTTCTCTCGCTAGTGTCGGGATGCGCTCCGATTAGCCAACTAGCCGGCTCCAGCTGCCCGAAAGTCACTTTTCTGTTTCGATCGGGATTTATGGTTGTCTTTAACGTTTCGTTTCATGTTGCTGGCGAATTGACCCGGAAGATATGAATAGATAACAACCGCAGATAACCCCGAACTAAGTAAAATTAATACTCGGTATGAGAGGTAGCTTGATTTGCTAGTGGATAACACCGACATTTTCTCTGAACGCAGTATGATGCCATGTGTGTTATGTAACATGCATACATGTATGTACACATTCATATATATGTACAAATGTGTGTGTGAAGCGTCCCGCCAGATCACTTGTCTGTCCCTTTACAAAAAGCCGTCATCGGCAGCTATCTCCCGAGGCGGTGTCTTTCAGTGGATGGCCGGCTCGCTAGCAGTCAGCCGGACGGTTCGGACCGTGAGACGCGGGTCTCGTCCGAGGGGTGGATGAGAGGGACAGTCCGAGGTGTACGGAGGTCTCGGACAGGCATGCGCTCCTTCCAGTCACCGCCAGAAAAAAGAAAGCCACCAGTTATTTCACTACGAAATGTTAATCAGTCTGCAGTTTTTAAATTACTGGCAATCTCTGTTGCATTAAACACAATTAATGCTGGCTACACACCTCCTTTCTTATCTGTATACATTCTTGTGTGCATCACTGTAGTATAACCTTTTCTGGAAAACAGCGAAATCCCCTGTAATATGGATGTACCTTCCTTAGATTAAATCACTGTATTCCCTTTCCTCTGTTGTCATCTTAAGTGGCCCTTTCAAGTTTAAAAAGTATATTTAATTAAACCCAAATAGTACATGTACTTCGGAGGTTTCATAGTATGCACACGGGAAAGGTCTTCTTCGTGCATTAAAATAAGTTATTTAG
This sequence comes from Gnathonemus echidnorhynchus, assembly GCA_026776725.1. NCBI lineage: Eukaryota > Metazoa > Chordata > Actinopteri > Osteoglossiformes > Mormyridae > Gnathonemus > Gnathonemus echidnorhynchus. The sequence continues at coordinate 18,428,794 of JAODJU010000040.1, read as the reverse complement.
ATATTTATTTGCTTGTTTTACGGTGAATAATGGGTGCATTTAGCAAACCGCAGATTGCAAAATCCCCAAGGTGTTTTTTCATTTAAGTTGTTCTAAAAAGTGTGCCGATGGCTTTGGCTCCGCATTTAGAAGTTCAAGGTCAACTGTTTTTTAAACATCTCTAAAATTAGAGGAAATTATGTAGAAAGATTTAAATAAAATGTGTTCTAATTCGGCTCATGTACAGACGTAGTATAGATCTTTAAATTAATACAAAATATATTCTTTATTTTTATAATGTCTCACGCAAGTTGAAATTACGATGTTTTAATGATATGAATAAAGTGGATGGATTATAGTTGCGGGTTAAAGAAGTCAAGAAATAGAGAAATAGTTATACGGTTGATGGAATGAATTTTCTTAACATGACGCTCACTTATGATTTTTAGTGTATTACTGTTGCTATGGACGCATAACTTAACATGCGTTTAATAAGCTGCCTCAAGTTTGTGTGAAGTCCGTACTATTAAGTCCTGTTGACGGTTATTTCAATTTGCATTTCCGTGAACAGTCACGTCAGCTTAGCTTGATGGCAAAAATTTAACTGATAAAGGTAACAGGAAAGCATTTAATATGGTATGTAGGGTGACAGATGGCCACTTCATAGAAACATAGATAAGAAATGCTATGTACAATTACGGTATTGGAATGGAAGAATGACACTAACCTAAAACAGCCATACTGTTAAAATATATAGTGAATGAAGTAAAGTTATAAAAAGGCTATTTTTTTCTGTAAAAACTACTTTCATGGAATGGATGGACAGTGTCAAGTGGGATGTAGACTATCATGGAAAATTACTAATCAGCTATGGGTTAAATCTCAAGCTTTTTCTAATGACTTTAAAATGAAATTATCTTCTCATTCAAATTTTTTAGAGCTTGGTTTTGTATTGAACATTTTTTTTCCCACAGCTGTTTATATCTCGCTTTTTTCCTTTGCAGTTTAATTCCAAAAAAACAAACATTTTTGTTGTGTCACATAGATACTTTATCCTGCTCATCTGATGCTTGGTCCCCCAGTGAAGGGCTGCAGCTGTCACCTTTTTTGGGAACTCTTTTACAAGAATGTTAATTACTTAAAGCGGTAGTACTGTTTAGCTTCAATACACCAGAGTATTTGAGTGCCTCTGGGTCAGACAGATCGGGGTTGCTCCCCAGAGACTGGGACAAACCCTAAGAAGATTGTGAATCCATGCACACCTCTCTCCTGTACATTGGCTTATCAAAGGTCATAGGATGTGCTTCTCATTGCCGGATAATGTGAGTGACTACAAAACATGCATATATTTTAACTTTCAGCATATAGTGACCAACACAATTTCCTGAAATGGAAAATTAGGTGGTTCACATGTAGACCCTGTTAATGCCATAGATCTCAAACTCTCAAGCTTTCAGCTGGAGATACTGTACAGTATCATTGTGAAAGCCCTTCTTATGAAGCAGCAATTGAGGCTGCAAGCCAAAATATTATTGATTTCTATCCACAACTACACATTTCCTGTGTTTTTATATAATCCCCCCTGGTTTGAGCAACAGTAGTTTTGATTTTTAAAAATCTTTTTTACACAGATTGTGACAGTACTGCTGTTAATGATTTACATTGTGCAGTCCACGAACAAGTCAGTGATTTATTGATAAAGGACAGCTTGTGCTCTTTGCACTTTGACTGTTGCTTTAAGCATGTTATTTTTTAATGATTCTGCCTTGTACACGTCCATGAACTCGCTGCTAAATACAGTAAGTGAGAAATCGTAGAAACTGTAACTTGGTATGCGTACTCCAGTGTAATTGCACAATATGCCTTTCCCCCTCATTTATCTCCAATCTGGAATGGCCAATTATCCTATTTCTCCAAGTTTCCCCTCTCAACCAATGACAACCGTATAAACTCAGGAAAAGTTTCGCAAGTGGTCTGCTCTTCTTTGACTAAGAGGGGTTCCTTCTATGATGTAAAATGCTTGGGGGGAGAGCTTCAGTTCGACCCAAAGCCCTGTGTTTGCCAAACCAATGGTAGACTGTAAAGCCAGGGAGTATTACCTGGCTGTGTAGCCCCTCAGAAGATCTCTAGAAATCCAGGCCTATATAGCTAACACAGCTTGGCTGGGATTGAACCCAGATCCCTACTGCAGCATGTCCGTTGCTTTGGCTGGTGGTCTGTTTAATCACAAACATGCTGTATTGTTGTACATTGTACTGTCACCATTCCAAGTATATTACATTCTGTGGTTATGCTTGAGAACCTTGTTGGAGAAGTCTGCTCATTAGAAGTGAAGTCTCATTTTTCAGTAGGAGCTGTTCAAGAAAAAAGGTGATATCCATGTGCTGTAAGCCGGCATTGCTCTTTGAACATGCGACCCTGCCAGGGCACCTAATAGGTGCTGGAGAAGTTTAGCATGCTGGGCTGTCCCTGCTCTTCCAGGATATGTCTGCTTCAGTCATCTTCCCTCGGTGACATTTTATGAAAAGTCTCCTCTGCTGGTATCTTCTCGTGAGATTTGCTTTACCGACATCCCAAAATGCCTTAATGAGGTGAACAAGAAAAGCCACCCAGTGTTTGTTTTGTGTGTGGTTGTTTGCATTTGCAGGTTGTGTTACCCTTGTGAAGACGACTTTTGCCTCTTCAAAGATAGTGCCTCATGAAAGACATTGGGAGGACATCCATACAAAACACGGCTCCTTTGCAACTTCATCTGCTGCTTTATTTCCTGAGTTGGTGTTTTTATGTGAATTTTGATGTTTCACTTGGCTACAGTGTTCACTTATTAATGGCCATATAATGGTGAATGGGAAGTCTTCACAAAGTCAGAAGTGCAAACGAGTGTCTGTGACTGTGGCTGATGTAGACAGACTGCAGTGGCTTGCCACTACACCAGTGAGTCAGGCCTCGGCATGACTTTGGAGGCAAAGAACCACTCCTTTAGCACCACAGAGTCCAGGAAGTGAGGTGGCACCATTCATACAGGTAGAAGCATAGGGGTGTCCCCTAAAGGGTCTCTGTGACATCACCTGGCGATACCGTTCATTTCGGAACATCTCAGGACTCGCCACAGCTTTCTGGAGTTTATTTCTGGATGATGCATTACTTCTTCTGCGCTCTGGGTTGCATCACTTGACTGCTATCAGGAGACAATCGACGACGGAAGCTGCGAGCGGGGTTTAAATTTAGCTATGGTTTTTCTCAGTATCACAGCTTTATTAGGGAACGTGATCCTAATATGTCTCCTTAAAGTGAGACATTATCACTGGGAACAATCCAGCACTCTCTGTGCAGAGACTTTCACTACTGTTGGAGGAGCATCACTGGACTCCTGCTTTCCAGTTGGGCCTTCTGTCTGATCCCTAGCATACCTGTGTTAGCCTTAGATAGAGAGTTCCACAGAGACAGTGCAGTGGATGTATCATCAGGAATGGTGACATTCGGACACAGCAGCCACCTGCGTGATGCCGCATCCCTGTTGGAGTTGGACTGTGTGGGGCTAAGTTTCTGTGTTGCTGTTGCAGGGTTGTTCATGTTAGTACAGGACTGCGCCTCTGTGAGGCTCTGTGTTGGGGTGGGAGTGCTTTTCTGTGAGATGTATCTGTGCCAAGCTCATTGGGATTTTTCTGTACTACTTGTGTGCAGACTAAAAAAATGTCAGCAGATGTATAAACATGCAACTCTTCCGGTTAAAATTGTAATATGCACAGCCTTAAGGTGAGTCACATGAGTTCAGGGAGGAACACATGAGACACATTTAGTAATTTTATTGTAAGAAAATTATTAATCACAAACTATTCCTTCAGCTACCTAATGATCTGTGTGGTTAAATTTGCATTTGCAACCCAAGATAGCTGGATGACTAGCAGACTTTGACAGTAAGATGAAGGATGAACAACCTTGAGAAAGTCTTGGTTAATATTTACTCCCTGGCTGGCTGACGCCGTGACCTAGGGAGGAGGTCCGCTCAGAGTAGTCATGATATCTGTTTCTCTGAAGGTGATGGCTCTGTAAGCTTCTGTTGTAGTACTTGAATACACCCAAGAGACTGAAAGACAAGACTGCAATTATGAGGATCAAAATCTGTTGGGGGGAAAAAAATACAGGTATATAATAAAAATCACGGTGAATAGAGACTTTTACTTTAATCATTTGTCCAATGTCCCATCCTAATGGAACAGATTTGTATTACTGTTGTTGACTGCAAATTTATGGAGTGGACATTTGGACATCCTGGATTTGCTGATACTGTGTCTTATTTTTCCCTTCAAGGACTGCGAGTCCTTCCTCTGCATGCAAGCAGAAGACAGCAGCCTTCTGGTGGTACAGTCATGCTATAGTGCTGTATTACTGTGCTGATGAACTTAGATATGGATGTGTTTGTGGGAGAAGATACACTTGTTATGGATGTCTGCCCTCTTCAGCCTCCCCTCTTTAACTCTATGTTGTCCCTAGATTGCTCGGCTGTAAGCTAACAGCTGAGAAAACAGATTGCTCCGTGGCTGTTGAGATCACAGCCCAGAGGGGAGACATTTCGATCATCTCGAAGCCTAAGTGTTATCAGTTGCCAGATCTCACACCTTTTTCAGGGAAGGCTTCAGAGCTGATTGAAGTGCTTCCGTCACTCGCTTAGCAACCAGTGTTGCGGCTACTTTAAAAAGCTGAATAGGCTCCTCCCACTTGACCTCTTCTGGAGCAACTGTATTATTTACGGAGTCATCATTTTATTACTCTGTGTGCTTTTTATCAGATAAGTATGTTTCCCTCTCAGATTTACATTAACAAAGCGTAGTGCTTTGCCAGGGTTTTTTTTTTTTGGGGGGGGGGGGGGGGGGTTAGCTTGTAAAATTAACGTTAACGTTAGCAGTGCAACCCGAGAAATGGAAATTGCTTTCACTGGGTGATTCATTCAGAAGGTTTCCTGGGGAAAATAAGAGCAGGCCTTGTTCAGCGGCTGTTGCCATGGATGAGTAATGTCACGACTGGCATATCGAGTGGCGTTCTGGGAGACGACGTTGCTGTCTCTCTCTTTGATGACAGGTCTCAATTAAAAGTGCCCGGGTCCCCATACCCGTGGCTGGTCGTATTCTTTGACATCACATCAGCCCTTTATTTTATTTTATAGTCTTTCTACTAATGGAGCTATGGGCTTAATTGCAGGCTATTTTGTGCTGATGTGATTAAAGAAATAAAAACTCTGTGTTGTGCAACAGGGTTTGCTAGTTTGGAGTCTGGGGCCAGTATCTTTAGAAATAGCACGCTTTGCATTTCTGTAAAAACAGCATACACCAGTTTGTCTTTTTATATTTCAGTGGTGAGTCGCTCTATTTTGTGTCATTGCACTGAGAAGTATTGCGTAAAGCTGGCTGTTCTTTCCTAGCTGAGGTGTAATTTTGAATTTCGGAAATAAAACAGAAACATTTTCTTAGATGTGGGTAAATCACCAAATTGAGGTTTGATATGTATATATTGGGAGTAGGGTTGTAACGGTATACCGGTATGGCGGTTTATTGTGATATTGACATGTACGATTATCATATCATGCACATTTG
>JAODJU010000040.1:18391066-18421090 GCA_026776725.1 Gnathonemus echidnorhynchus | reverse complement strand
GAGGGGGCGTGGCACACGGAAGGAGCGGACAATCGGGGCAGGACAGGGGTAATGTTGGGATAAGATCTTTATCGTTTATCGTTAAGAAAAAAATGCTCTTCTTGTTTTATCCTGTTCATTTTGTGTTTTAATGCTAAAAAAAAAAAATATTTAGGTGTAATTTTGGGAGGCTGGGAACCAATTAATTGGTTTTCCATTATTTCTTATGGGAAAAATTCGATCAGAACTCGAATGTTTTAGGATTCGATCCGGAGTCCGGAACGGATTAAGTTCAAGAACCGAGGTACCACTATTTAAAATATTTTTTTTCATTGAAAGAAGACTTTTCCCAGGTTTAACTTTTAAATCCTACATAAGTGAACATTCACCAAAAAACAGTAGACTTATTATTGGGCCTTATCAGAAAACTGAAATATTACTGTAATGCAGTAGCTTGTTTTAAATGATTGCAGTGTTTTGATCTTTACAAATCTTGGCCTTTACCTGATGTTTATGACCTTGGATGAAGTACTGTACTCTCTGGAGTCAAACTAAAAATGTATTTTGGTTAATTCAACACAGACTGAACTGAAGAGCGCTGGATGTACTTTTGTGAAGCCCTTAAGATTGGGAATTTTCCAGGTAAATCTTCTCTCAGGTTTCTATTGCTAAGGTTACACACCTGAAGGTTTTATAATCCTTCTTCGTGGTTTAAAGTCAGGGATCAACAGCTTTGCCCTTCTCTGAACTCCGTCCTGTTCTTTATATATAATGCTGTTCTGTATCAGTGTGTGGAAGGATGTGAGTGTAGGTGTGAATGACCTCATTACCCTTTCTCTGGGTACCCGACAAGGTTCTCCCATGGTCACTTCACTTTGCCCCGTAAGAGACATATCAGCTAATATCCTTAATTTTCAAGCCATGTGGTCAGATCATTGCTTTGGATACATGCCCTGGGTACACATACCTTTAGGAGCCAAAGATTTTTTTGTCTGTTGTCCCAGGAAATTTGCTAGCTGACCTTTGATAATAACATTTATCTGCTAAACAGTATTCTGAATAAATATGATACTGATAACAGATGCAATACTGAACTTGTCTTGCTTTGAGTAAAAATTTAACAGTTAGTCATTTTTAGACAGAATAATGAGTTTTGTGCTTGTTCATCACAGACAAGTGAAGTATGTTGTGTGAATTTGTGCAAAGGATCATAACAAAACATTTATAGCATACCACTTCACATTAGAACTTATGTATTTTACATAACCGTTGATTGGTAAAATGTTTTCCTTGTCCAAAATATTTGCAAGATTCCAAGTCATAGTAAATTGTTTCCTCATACATGTAAACCCTGTTTGGTATTTCTATGTGCATTTCGTATTAATTGTATTAAATGGCCCTGGCTGTGGTTATTGCATCAAATTCTCTCTCCTTCTATTTATTTAAAACATTCAAAATGCAGTGCACTGTCTTTATTTCAGTAATCAGTTTCAGAGTGTTTTTAATGCATCTTAATGATTCTGCTCACCAAGCTGGATGTGTTAGTCCGGTATAAAACATTGGAGGGCGGGAATGTATGAACTGATCCAAGGCACGTCATTGGAAAAGCTAATGTGCTGCACCTGACATGTTGGTATGATCGACCCAGAAATTTTCCCAAGTAACAGCTGGTGGAAACACAGCAGGCCCACGCTGAAATTCTGCTCTGTTCCTTACGTCTTGGGGCAAAATATCTATAAATTAACAAAAAAGCAATCCAAATCCATTCAAGCAGGCATTATTCAGAAACAGTTTCTGGGTATTGAACGAGCCAGTGACTAAATTAGCTTCAGACTCTGTCCTTTGGCACTTTGGCAACTAAATAAAATGACCTTCTGATGTGCTTGTTCTCTCTTGGCATTAGCATCTCCCAAGATGTCACCCTGCGTTAAGTTCATATCTTAGTCACAAATGTTTTAACCAAATTTAAACTGATGTTTTCGTCGTGTTCTTTCTGCATGATGTCCTTTATAACTGGACTGTATTTAGCTGATTTATAATAATCTCTATGCAAAACAGTAAAGCCTACAAATTTGGGGATTTGTACAATAGTAATTTAGTTGAGTTTAATATACTTGGGCATGTACTTGGACAGTCATAGAGAATTTATGCTGGCCATATTCATACAAACATAAAATACTAACAAAATCCATAAAACACTAGGTACTATGGATGTGAGCAAGAAATCATTTAAAATCATAGCCATTATGTACAATAAAACGGAAATGTAAACACTGTCTGCCTGTCTGTCTGTCTTCTAACTACTGTCCAGGTGGGGGGGCTCTCCTGATCATTGTTGGTCATCTCTTCCATAGCATGGTGTGGTTAAAGGCATACGGAATGTCATTCTCAGCCTAGCTTCGGCTGTGTTACCACTGGCCTTTAGGCATTTTGTTTTGTCATGTCAGTCCAGATAGGAATCAACACTCCAGTGAATTAACTTTTGATGGGGAGCTGTATGTCCATCCCAGTTCCCCAGGGAACATTGTGTCACCACTGGCATTTTGGCTATATGGTCAGGGCTCTGTTTTTTCTTATTTCCCCTCACTTTGATGCCTGGCTTGAGTTGTGGGCTCCATTCTATGTCAATATGAGATTTTTGTTGAATTGGCTCTTCTCTCCTTACTCCACCTCATTTTGATGGCCGGCTCGAGGTGTGGGCTCCCTTTCATGTTTCTGTGAGATTTTTGTTGAATTGGCTTTTTTGCCTCCCCCCCCCCCACTCCTCACTTTGATGGCTGGCTGAAGCCGTAGCCGCCATTCTATGTCCACATTCAATTTTTGTTGATTTACCTCTTTTGGCCGTTTTGAGTGAGTTTTAGGGTCCATTCTGTGATCATGTGAGATGTCTGTTGACTTGGCTTGTCTTATTCCCCTTCACTCTGATGGTATGTGTCATTGTTTCTCAACCCTCCGAGCTCCAGAGCAAAAATGTGGACTGTCTGGGGGTCCCTGAGGCCTGGTTTGAGAAACGCTGGTATATGTAACCAGGTATCATTATTGGATCTTGATAAGAGCCTGAAAGTGTTGTGCTGCTATCTTTATTATATTTATAGTTTGTTGCATTCCACAAGCATTAATTTGGAATTTTCCTATTGGCCATTTTGTGAATAAATGTGTCCATACACATCCTACTGTGTTTATTACTTTGTGTATTCTTGGGGAAAAAAACTAATTGTCTTTCAGTTTGTTGTTCTGAGTGATTTGTTTAATTTATTTCTAACAGGAACTATTAAAATATTTTATTCATCTTTTGAATGAATTGATTGAAATACACCATGATCATGCGTTAAATTCTGGGTTTATATTTGTGGTACGTTGCAGTTGTTTCCACAAGGAAATTGTTAACCATACTCCAGCCATATATGGTTATGGAAGGACACATTTCTGTTACATTGCAACATCCCTGTTCATAATATCGAATCTATATTTTCCATTTCATATACAGTCTCTCTCCTAGCTAGTCTTGATTCTTTTTCTTCTTGGAAGTTGCACTTATTTTACTAATGCATGTTTCTGTTGTTGTTTGTCCTATTTCTAGTTACTTCTATCTCCTGCAGCGATGTCTGCTGTCCGCCTGACTCAATTCTCTGTCGAAGGCCATCTGCAGTCCAGCTTTAATCCAGCTTGCATTTTTACTTGCAGTTCTTCTTCCCTTTTTCCTTTCTCTTCTTATGTCTTTATTTACTCGGGAAAGAGAGGCAAGTTTCCTGTGTGGTTTTATTTGGTTTGTCAGCAAAAAAAGTCTAAAAGTCTTCAACTAAAGCTATTTCCAGTTTGCTAATTCTGCCTTGGCATGGAATGAAGATGATGGATAAAGGCTGTTTATTGCTACAGTTTAGGGCAAAACTGTGGCTGTGCACCAAAGTATTTATTCAGCAGCAAATTCTGAGCTAGACAGGCAATAGTCTCTTTTTTATTGGGTAGGCAGTTTTGATTGGTAGGGAGTTCTTTGTCTATGATTCTTATTCTAGGATAGGTCAAGGATTTTCTCAAAGAATGATTAATTTAAATACCTTTCAAGTCAGGAATTCACAAGTTAGGAAGTAGAAAATTTAAAAATGACCCTAATCAGTAGTGGGGGAAAAAAGGAAAAGAAGCTTTAAGTTTGGTGGTTTACTGTGGACTTGAAAGCGTATAGTGTGAGCTTGGTCACCACGCTGTGTTTACACTCCAGAGTTTGTCTTTTTCACATGATCTCCTTAGAGCAGGAAGTCGTTGGAGAACAATGAGTGGCTGAGTAACAGGATGCAGGGGCGGCCGCAGCGTAAGGGAGTTCTCCTGACGTCCCAGAGGCTTCAGTCATGATGGCCAACCTCTTCATTGAGGGCTGCTTTTTAAATGCCATCAGTGTGGCCATTTCTGTGACAAAGCCCTCAACACACTCGAAGCACAGCCTTGTGTTCACCTTCATATGTCTTTTGCTATGACTTTGTGTGCTTCTGTACAAGAAGAGAGTCTTGTATTAACCAGGAAATAGAATTAGCAATATTATCTAATTATGTATTTTTTTTAAACTACATATATGTAAATATAGAAATATTCACTGGCATTCTTGCTAATATTCATTGTACTTCACCCTAATGTACAAAGTCTTTATGCACCTTCTAATTTGTAGCCAAGAAATCCTTTCTGACACGTTTGCCGACATCGAGAAGAGCCACTGGCAGCATTAACGTTAGGATGATGTGGAACATCAGTCACCTTAGATGCAATAAGCCTGCAGAAGGACACAGATAACTGGCTCAGCTTTGCCCAGGGCGGTGCTGAGTGATTCCCAGCGACGCCTCATCGTCGGCTTTGTCTGAGCACATCTACTGCAGATATCACATCGCACGTAATTGAGGGCTCTCTACGTTGTTTATAGGACCTTTGTGGGCAGAAGTTGCTTAAAGATTTGTGGGCACCACTTATATCTTCCCCTCCAACTCACAGCATTTATCTTTTAAGTTTGGCCCCAGGATGTCTTCACATTATGTTCACATCGAACAGGTATTTTTTTTAAATATATTAATGTAACGTGATAGAATACAATGTAATAGAAGGGTATGTACAGAGTCTGAAAGGTCTTAGTGCCTAGTGCCTTAAAATTGAGGAGTTCAGTACTTCATTCATTAATTCATTTCGATGGCTCAGCTGAAGCTGGCCAGGCTGCACATAGTGGATCTGAAAACAGACGAATGAGCACCGATCTCCCAGAAAGGTGTTCAGGCCTCTTGAACGCCATAATCTGCCTCTCCATCGCTTAATTGGCTGTTCTGTCCATTCAGTTGTGGTCCCTAATGGCCGCAGTGTAAGTGAAATGGATTAGCAGGCATATCCCTTGATCTGATTTTGCCCGCTAATACAGTTGCTCTCAGGATGGCTGGTCTACTGGGGCCTGTTACGGTGATGGCTTAACTCGCAGTGGAGTGGGTCCGGCACACAGTGGAATGCCACTGAGGGGGTCACTTCTGCTGAGGTCTTCTGTGCTACGGCCTTCAGGTTTACAGCAGACACATAGCTTAACAAATCCATCAGCCTCAATTTGGTAAAGTTCACGCGAGGTCGGGGCATAATATTTTTCCTTTTGTGAAGGACGACGTAATTTTGAGTATTGTATTTCACATCGTCCTATGGAATTATATATGACAATGAGAAAATGACATTGAACCGGTGGCATTTGTAAGTAATATCTCTAAAAGTTAGATGCAGGGGCAGAATGTATTCAGCTGAGAGACGCTCACAATGCGAGCAGTTTAATAGGAGCCCCCATCCCTGCATCCTCATAAGACCCTGTTTATGTCTTCCTTTGAAATCTGAAACTCTGTGGCTGTGTTTGTAACAGGTTTGCTGTTTTGTTCCCAAGAACAAAAAGTACCAGAAACCTAATTGAACACTTAGGTAGACTGAGCGTCACGGCTTTGTCGAGCAGGAGAAAAATAACTGCAGGGGAGAAGACGGGGAATCTGTGTGTCTCCTCACACTGTCTGGTTTCGCAACCGTGCTGAAAAATTCCCAGCATGGAGCATGTTAAGCTAGCAAAACTGGAATTTGGAAAAAAAGGAAAAAAAACATCATTCTAACAAGTTGTTTTTTTTTTTATTTCGGATCGTGCTGCTATTAGAATCTGGGTCAGGCGCACATTGTTCAGCTAAGGAGGAAGCGCAGCTGGGTATGGTTGTGTGTGTGTGTGTGGGGGGGGGGTGATTAGGTTTAGTTTTAGGATTAGGTAATAAAAACCTGTTAATTTGACGTTGTGGGGACCATTTTTCAGGTCCCCACAAAGATCTGTGAATACTGTAGAAAAAAGCCAAAAGTCTCGTGTTTTGTTTGGTTACTTATGGTTAAGGTTAGGGCTGGGTAGGGGTTAAGGTCGTCATGTTGGGATTAGATTTTTCCCAAAAGAAATTAATGGAGAGTCCCCACAAAGATGCAATTACAAACCTGTGTGTGTGTGTGTTTTATGTTCATGCATATAAGAAGAGAGGCAGTGGATCGTCCTAGTAAGTGATATGCACATAATGCACTGCAAGGCATTAAACGCTTTGTATTAATTATTCAAGTACATTACATACGTTACTGATGATAAGCTAATTACATAGTGAAGTGTTGAAAGAATAACCATAGAAATGAGCTTTCTTTAAAGTGTCAAAGGCATCAGAGGTGGTTCACCCACTGCTCGGGCGCGACGGCGTGGGGTCTGTCTGCCACTGTTAATCGCAGTGTCAAACATCCTGCGTTTGAGCGGCCCAGCGGAGAACGCCTGATTCTGTGTGATAACAGCACTACCTGAAAACAAAAAGGAAAGAGGAAAAAATGGAAAAATGTCACGCCCACACGGGGTGCAGCTCAGAGCAGGAAGATGGAGAGTTTAGACCCCTGGGAACTTCATGGAAGGAGATGCCTGTGCTGGGAACTGGCTCACAGCACTGCTTTCTGGGGTAGAGTTCATCTCCTCTCCGGTCATTACTTGGTCACTCAGAGGACAGGGACATTTTATATACTGTATAATCCTCCTGACGTTTGTGTTTTTGGGTTCTCCAGGTGTTCTCCAGGCTCAAACTATATTTTTCTACAAGGGGGCAAATCACTGTCAGTTTATTGTGGCTTAATGTCTTTTTTAATCATGTTCAGTGACAGAAAGAGAGCGTGTCATGCTGTTATCAGCAAATGCTTTTATGATATTTATTGTTAAGGGTACAGATACAAGAGTTTAAGTCTGCACATGTCAAGGGAATTCTTTATTTGTGTCTTGATCTGTGCTTAATTGCACAAATTTAATTATGTTGTTTGCCGAAGGAACTTTTAAAGGCAGAACTGAGCCACAGGGAAGCCGTTCGCTGCAGGCTCCCATGGGAGATCTCTAAAGCAGACACATGCACATTCTTCTTCCAATCATCCGCATAACCTTGTTATCACGTTCACTCTTTCCTGTTGTTTGTCTCACCACCATCTTGTCAAATCTGCCTCCTCTTTGTTATTCTTCCCCTGAATTTGTCAGTCTCCTTCGTCGGGAGGAAAACAAGCACTGATAAATGGCTGTGAAATCCAGAAAGCTGTAGAATCCAAATTGGCATCCTGGCTGGGGTGTAACCCTGCCTTGTGCCCTCTGATGCCTGGGACAGGCTCCAGCCCCACCCCCATGACCCTGACACGGATATGCAGTTAGATGATGGATGGATGGATGGATGGATGGATGGATGGATGGATGGATGGATGGATGGATGGATGGGTGGTTGAGCTGATATCTCTTTTGGCCACTACACTGGCCTGTGGCATCTTCATACATTTTGAATGCCTCTTTGTAAATATGTAGCTAGTATTTGTGTGTTTTTGTGAGCATTTAACTCATCTGTGGTGTCTCGGGAAAGTGAAAATAAAATAATGGTAAATAATTTGTAATTCTTAAAAGAATTTCCAAAACAGTATTGAACTGCAGAAAATTGGGTTTGTTGTATGTTTAAATAGACATGCAACATTATTATCATTTGTGAACAAAATGAGTTTGTTCGTAGTCTGTATGGGATGCGTGTCTGTATGTGAATAGTAAGCCGTAATCAATGTATTGTATTTAGTAATGATGACAAAATGTATGTCATTTATGTGGAACTTTAACCAGTCAGATTTTCAGGTCTTCTTCTTTTTTAGGACTTTTTTGGTTTAGAGAAGATGTAATGTGGGGATGTTAGATGTTTACTTTGGAAATTGTTTAAGCAAGTTAAAAAGTAACTGAAATCCAGAAACTGTGTGTTCTGTTATTGTAATCCCGAGGGATGCCAGAGCATTGAAATCCAGAGGAGAGATCACTCCACCAAGGCACTTGTGTATCTTTGAAAGGCTGCTGATCCATGCTGCCCCCAACTCGTGCAGCCTAATATCAACAAGAGCCACAGCCATTTATGCGACTAATAGAGGTCAGACATGCGATGGAACATGCATTACTTCTCGTTGGGCACTATGTCTGAGACAGAGTGTTACAAATGTGACCTCAGGAACTGTGGTGATATTTTCGTGTTCGTATCATTACACATGTTGGTTGGTTGGGCTGTTTGACTTTTTAAACATATTTCATTGACTCATAGTTGTGAAAGTGAGTTCCGAGCGGATTCCTGGAAAGATGGAACGAGGCCGGCTCTTTGGAGCGGCAGCGTGGAGACGTTCCTCCCAGTAGATCACACCGTGTTCTTCTGCTCAGGAAAGAGCAGGACTGAGCTGTAGGAGGCAGGAAGAGGCAGGGCTGTAAGAGGACACCGGGAATCTCTGGCTGGGAATCTCTGGAGGGTTCCAGCCCGTGGAAGGCGGGGCGGAGGCACGTTGCCAGGGACGCGCTCTCTTTGAAAGCCAGAGAGCTTCAGGAATGAACTCTGACCGTGAGGTTGACCCGAGGGTCATAAGTTCCCCTCAGCTCATGTGTGGGCTACGGGGGCGGTGCCGAGAAAGGAAATGCCCACCCAGCTACTTACATAAGGCATCATGGGGTGGAGACACTGCGAGAGGGAAGCAGAGTGCTGAAGTCTCCGTTCGGTATTCTTCCCTTTTCTTCGTTCTTGAATCTGCTCGCTTAGGTCATGTTTCGCTTTGGAGCTATGATCTCCTGCTTTGAGGTTACATGCTATTCGGGTATGTGCTGGGCTTCTCCAGGGCCGCCCACAAATTAGCATCTGCCCGTGTTGCGAAATGATTTGTAATCCAGTGACCTGACACTCGTCGCGTTTGTCCCTTTTGAACAAATAGATGTTCCCAGGCATGTGACTTGTGGGATAATTAATGCTCTCTCGCACACTGCCAGAGGACACAGGACGCATGGAAGTTTATCAGAATGGGAACTGGGACCCTGGGAACAGGTTTCTGTAGCTATACTTGCTCTTACACCTATTCCCCACATGTTTTTGCACTAAAATTAGTACACAAGTGACCCTCAGTCACATTGGAAATGCACTGGTACTCCAGGCAGGGCAGTCAATGGATGGTTACATCAACACTTCCATTATCAGACGGCTGGACACAAAGCTAGCTAGGTGGGCTTGTTAAGCTGCTAACAAAACAGTGGTTATCTCGGTGTGTTTGTTATCTTCAGGAGTGTACAAGTCATTTAATGTTTTATGTGCTCCTCTGCATTTTTACTCTCCTTAAACTAAAAGTGAAATTACATCGGGTTTGATATAGAAACAGTCATTCCTCCAGTTGAGTGTGTTTAGTTGTATGTCCAAGTTGGGGTAAGTAATATATTGCAGTTATATATTGTTTTGCATTGAATGAGAAACGCTGGTGCTGTGATACTCAGAAATATTAGGACAAATTGTCCTTAGTATAAGAATGAATAATGTTATTCCTGGGTAATGTAGCCATCTGAATACATGGGACCAGAATTACTTTGGAGGACGAATTTGCGTACAGTAGTAAACTAATACTTGTGTATTTGGTCCTTTTAAGAATGGCTTAAAAACTACTCAAGATTGAAAATGTACATGCCTTTGAAGTTTTCTTTACACTTCCAACAAGTTTGATTAATAAGTTTAACAAAGGTGAAAATTCACATTTTGCAAGTTGTATAAATGGCAAATGGCATTATTAAAAGCTGCTATACAGTATACTTTGGACCTGTCTGGTTTAAACTCGCCCAGTTCTCTGTTTAGTTAAACTTTAATTAAACCTCTAATATGACTTTCCAAATAGTATAACATTTATAATTGTAAGGTTGTTACAATAATTATATTATGATAGGAGTCTGTTCAGTGTTCACATTTTAACAGAAAAAGCACACTATAACCAAAAAATGGAAAAAAAACATTTTAATAAACAACAGGACAGAACTGAAAACAAAAATCCCTTTGTGTGTTATGTTGCATGCTACAGCGAGTTCTGTTCGAAACAGACCTTGAGGGTAAATTCAGAAATATGAAATGAGCCAAACTAACTAAGCATTTTTTTCCCAATGAGACTTTATATGTGGCCCTTGAACCTCTGTTTGACTTAAGATTTAGCTTCTTTTAGCCTCTGGCATTCTGGAATAAATTAAATATGAAATAAGTCTATTGTATTGCGTGTCAGAATCATTCGGATGACTGAAGCCTTCCTCTTGTCAATTCTCAGCTGATTCACATTTCAAGTTAGAGCTCGTAGGTACTCAGACATGTTCTTACATTTCATTGAGAAAGTATTCTGCTACTACCTTTGTACAGTGCCCAAGAATCTCAAACTGCTCAACAAAGCATTTTTCCAATAAACTTTCTGTCCTAAAACCTCTTTACCATACCTCAATATAATTGTAGAAAATCTCTATAACTGCATTTTCAGACACCTTTGCATAGAAATCTATAAAATACATCTAAAAACTGCTATCTTTGGATAAGTTTTGTATAATTTCGCATAAAGAAGATGGCCTACATGCAATGGGACCCATGGCTATGGTCATATACTTTTATTTATATCTGGACCATTTCTCTCGTCCTAGAACTTAGGCATGGTAGAGCTTCTGTTAGCAGTAGTATACTCTGAATGTAATCGATAGGCATTCAGTAGAGAGGCCACATCACAGACAGGCTAGCTGAAGGAGCTACGCGTTCTCGCTTGAAATTCCTGTGCATTCCGCAATTCTCTCGTGAACGACTAACACAGAGACGGCTTTGGCGCTACCAGGAAACATGCAACCTACTTTATGTACCTTAACCGTGGGCACAAATTCTGTCGTAACACCATAAGATACGAGGCCGGAAAAAGATGTAATTGCAGAGTACCGCTCGGGAGGGACAAGGTCCCCCATCTGTGAGGCAGACAAGGAGATCTTATTGGGACCATAAAGCCTGGCTTGGACAGAATAGGGAGAACCATCTGGTAGCACAGTGTCTTTGAGCGCTGAGATGTCTTCAATGGTTATGTGACTCAGTCTCCTAAATATATAGTGACATTATTGATGGAATATTTCTGTAGGATGTGAAATATTGTGTTGTAACACAATTAAGCTTATTGCTGGATCTCGCAAAACAAATAACACAAAAGAAAAAATGGATCTAACCTTTCTACTCTATGCAGTCTCTACGGAGCCAGATAATAATTACAGGAGCCTGTGACAGGTCCTTAATTGACAGGCGAATGCATAAATATTTCCATTCGTGTCCGATGCGGAGCCTGGCTGGGCCTGTTTATACATGTGCCTGCCATAGCCGCTCCTTTTCCTGGGAGACGAGCAGAAACACATTCTGAGAAGAAATCACTTTCATGCTGAATGTGATACATTTAAATGGCTCGATATTAGTGATAGCGAGGTCGGGGCAGCATGCCTGTTTACCCCGAGGGTGTTTCCGCTGTCAGTGCATTGTGGTAAATGAAATCAAAGGCTTGGGTGGATTAATGCCCTTTACGTGGGAGTGTCTGTGTTGATGACATGGAATTTTGATGGCAAGAAATGCCCACATCTGCTTACAGGTTAAGAAATATGTGAAAAATGAACATGCTTCAGTGCCTGTTAGAGAGGCACAAAGCCCTAAACATGAGGAGTCTGTCACTGTCTATCCTGCCGTCCATTAAAGGCTCATAGCATAGTTGTTAATATGCAGGTTCTTTGAACTCATGTTATTTTTATAAACTTAAAAATTCTCCTGTATGGATTTATTTTATTATAGCTAGGTTCCGTTTTGCATTTTCGTTCGTACTTTTTTCTCTTTCTGTCCTCTCACATTATTGAGATTCCTAAATGCTCTTGTTACAGAAATAACGCTTAGTGGCCGTCACGTGAATAGTGACCCCATGCTTTTGAAGCAATCAGGTTACCACAGTTTATGTTGCGGGGAGGCTGAGGCTGATGGGCCGCCGTTTTAAAGCCAGAACGGATGTACAGCAGTCAGAGGCCCAGAGGAATCCATGTGACATCCTCCACCACATTCCCTTCCCAGCCCATGTCCTTCTCTCTCATGTTATCTACATCACGCGAATCTTAGGGGCACCTGAAAAGCACATTCAGAGCGTTCACTGGTCAGAGGGACCCCACTGGGATAGACAGTGACTAGCATGCTCACTGGTCAGAGGGACCCCACCATGCTCACTGGTCAGAGGGACCCCTGTCGCTGTGGACCCAGTGCAGAATGTATGGTTGTCTCAGATGTATTCATTGCTTTGCACTTGCACAAAATAGCAATAACAGGATTGGTATGGTTCTGTATGAAAAGGCATTGTATTTTATTAATTTTAAGACATTATATTTACTTTATTCAGCAGAGCAACATACAAGTCAGGATCTGAGAGCAGTGTCAGGCTCAGTGTCCCTGGAGCAGTTAGGATTAGGAGTCTTCCATTTGAGCTCACAACCTTCTGGACATGGACACAGATCCATACCCTGCTGAACTGAATGCGACCCCCATAGATGTACCTTCAGAACAGAGAAAAAAAGTTAGTATGGCATATTTTTAACACGTTGTAATTCTCCAATCAACCTTAATGGCTTCCTTGATGGTCCATCTGCTTGAGAAAGCCATATCTCAATGTTTGGATGCAAATATGACGGCATGTAATCCAAAAAAATCAGTCTCAATGAGCCATGATTAACCTGTTGCTTGGAGTCCAACGTCTGCAGCTGGGTTGATGTTTTCTCTGCTCTCTCTCACACCCGGCCAGCCTGTAGGAATAGAAGATGACAGCCAGGAAGTCGTCACAGGGCTGCCGTTTGACCTGCTCACCACTCCACAGGTGGCTGCTGTTCCAGTTTATCTGACACTAATGAATCGTGCTTTCAGTTGTTGTTGTTCTCATTTAAATTTCTTTTTAATTAGTGTCGCTGAGCTCTTCCTCCCGTGTCTAATTGGCCGACTCAGAATATTGGATTTCGGTGCCCGCGCCTGTCGGCGAGTCGGCGCTGAGGGCTTTGCCAAGAGGCCCGAGGTCGAGGTCTCCTGATGGATGTAGATGTTTTTCCCTTTTTATGTTTTTGATTCAGATCATTGCGGAGTGTGACAGACTGGCAGCAGTCTGGCAGGCGGCGAGGAGAGCCGCCTGGGTTATCAGGGGGCTCTTATTCAATATCACCGTGCTTGTTTTAAATGTCATCCTCTCACTGTGGCTGGGCTGACGTGTCATTCTTGTCGGAAATAATACGGCACCATCGAATGGGGCTGCTCTTGCTCTTGCTCTTGCTTTCATTCTGGATGTCTTTATAAAGGAAATATAAAGCTTGAATGTTCCCCTGAACACTGGAGTATGAAGCCAGCCATTCCTTTCCAGCGTTTCCCCTACCATTATATTAGGGGGGGCCCCCCAACGGCACCTCCCGCCCCCCTTGAAGGTGAAGTTAATTTTATTTAATTTTATTTTCTGTATAGCGCCAGATCACAACAGAAGTCATTTAAGGTTACCTTTCCTATAGAACAGGTCTTTACATTGTCCTTTTATTAAACAAACTAAATAGCCTTATGTTATTTATCTTATTTACACAACAGCTTGTCATTTTTGTCTCTACACGGTCGCACGTTTACAATTCTCCTCTGCTCTCTGTATTGTGCATGGCGGAGTTCCACCCCAACACGCGCACACAGACACGTGCGCATACACACAGGTGAGCACACTCCTACCAGTGGACAGAGAGCACGTGTCGGAAAATATGTCGCGTCAACCACCTAAAAAGCAGACAAAAATAACCACCTAAAAAGCAGACAAAAATATCTGTGTTTTTTTGACTGCTGTCATTAAAAGAAACACATGAACACCAAGAGTCCTGTCGGTTCCCCCCCCCCCCCCAAAGCTGTAAACCTAGGGGAAACACTGCTTTTGGATAACTCTTCTGGCTCCCTCACCTCTGAAAGCACCTCCTATCCTTCCCAGCATTCACTAGTAGCTGAAGCTTGATGGAGTCCACTTTGATGCAGGCCTTCACACACGACTACGGGTGATTTCATATGTCAGATCGTGCACTGGGTCTTCTCTCTCACCATCTAGCGAGAACTTAATCTTAACATGAGTCTTGAGTTGAGTTGCTGAGGGCTTTGTTTTTTATGCACGTGGACCTGTTGGTGGTGCCTGATATGTGTCCTTTTCTTGGCAGACCTGTGCTTTACATGCAAGGAGAAACCTTTTCTGGGCAACCATCTGTCGAATGGCTATTGGACTGAGACTTTGGGTCCAAGGTTATCTCGGGAGATGCTGTATTTTTTTCTTTCTCCATTTGTTTCTGCGAGTTTATTCTTTGCTCCAGGGCTAGTACGACAGTTTGTGTCAGTGTTGGCCTGGAGAACCTGAGACCCAGGATTTATGAAGGTGCCCAGCAGTTGGGTGACCTTGTCCCTGGTAATGGCTTCCCGGACGAGGGTGACTTTCCTGATCTTGGGAACAGACGGCCGTAGGTCCTCCTCTCCCCTGCAGGCTTAAGCATTCAGCCCTGGCATTTCACCCAGAGATCTTACCCTGCACTCTGGTTCTGCGCATCAGGCACGGGTGCCGATCCAGCAGGGTGGCGGGGCTGCTGAGAAATGGCCCCGTGGTGAGCCGAGGCGGTGAATGTGAAAGGTCGGCAGGGCCTCCCAGTCGGGGGCAGGAGTCAAATCCACAGGCCATTATGCTCAGGTGGGAGGGGTCTGTTTACCATTTGTCCGCTGCTGCTAAAAGGGCAATTTTTCAAGTGAGCCTCATCTATGTCGACAGAGCTATCCCAGTGCTGGGAGTCCCCTGTGGGGCTTCCTTTACTGCCACCCAGGATTCTCCTTCCTAACCCTAACCCTATTCCGGTGCTGGGAGTCCCCTGTGGGGCTTCCTTTACTGCCACCCAGGATTCTCTTTCCTAACCCCAACCCTTTGAATTCCAGACGCGCCGGCAGTGTGTTTGTTTTTACTGTATCCTTACTTCACCCATCACTTCCATTGTCACGCTTTATCTGCCACCTGATTTATTGAAACACACAGGAGCGCTGACATGCCCCCTCTCTCCCCCCAGGGTTCCTGAAGCCCCAGTGCTCGCTAGTGCCGCCCCATCACAGAGGCCGCACTGGGGAGGCCGACGGCTCGCCCACCGTCTGTTCGTGCTTCACCGGCATGTGCCCCCTTCACCAACGTCGCATATCCACAGGTAATCACATCCAGCTCGCCCACCTTTCATGGCAAACTTTGTTTCTGCGGGAAACACATAGCAGTTATCGTTATCTTAATAAATGAGCAAGTGCCAATTTCCTGAAAAGGAACCATTTATCCCCACTTTATTATTATTTTTTTTATTAAAAAAAAACCTTTTGTTCATATGAAACAGCATGTGACTTAATGCAGATCTGTCAAGTGAAAAGTTTTTCTTCATTAAAATTTTTTTATTCATTTGTATCCTGTTGTGTGTGCACCATATAAATTTCAGGATTTTTTTAGCATTTGATTTTTTCTTTCTAACTGGAACTTTTCTTTAAAAATAGTCAGTGAATTTTTGAAGGGTGTATGGGACCAAGGCCATCCCACTTATAAACTTGCATGAAAATCTGAAGAAGCACAAATAATAGTTACTATTTTTCAGTAGAGTTATAATTTGTATTTTTCCAGTGTAGGCTTGGCTGCAGGCTGTATTTGCTATAAAGGATCAATTGTATCCATCCATCCATCCATCCATTTTCCATAGCCACTTACCCAGTGTGAGGTCGTGGTGAGGCTGGAGGCTTTCCCAGGAAGGACAGAACAGGAAGCAGGGTGCAGCCCAAACGGGATGCCAGTGCGTCTCAGAGCATGCATATATACGTGAATACACACACACACACACACACACAATCTTTGTAATCTAGTCATTTTCCTCTCCAAACATTTACTATAAGGCTGTACTTTAATATAGTTTCCCTCGGCTGAGTTTTGTCAAAACACCCAACAAAGGGGAAACTTATTATACCGAATGTTGTTCTGTTTCTCAGTTCCTGGGCTGTACTGCCGCCAGTGTGTTTGTGTCAAACTGACAGGCAAAAACCTCATTAAGCACATTTTTCTTTTTACCTTTGCTCTCTTTGTTTCTCTTATGTAGCGGCAAGCCTGTTTCGCAAAGCTCGTCTTGTCGTTTTTGAAAGCCAGCGAGTTTATTTGTTCTGCACGGAGTTTATTAATGGCGTCCAAAAAAGAAAAAGTGTTGCTACAGGCTAATGTGCATTAAACATGAGCTTCCTCGATGGCGCGTTGATCTGTTCTGAAGATTCGGCTGTGAAGACTCCCTCCGTAAAACGGCACCCTCCACAGGGAACGTGTCACGACAGGGTCAGGGAAGCAGGAGCCATGCCTCGCGGTCTCGCTCTCTGAAGTTTAGCTCCTCGTTCGAACTCCAGCGCTGCAGACGCCGTGACGCTCGTCTTTGATAGGTGCACATTATGGCTTTCGTGCTTTTTTTTGGGTCTTTAATGCGGCTCGATGCTTATGAGGCAAGAAGATGGATTCCTGGCGAGTTCAGTGCCTCCCAGAAAATTGGCGGGGAATGGGCCCTGTTTGGCAAAGTTTGTTTTGACACAGTTGCTGTGTAAATGCTGAGGTGTGGTTACAAGGGGTTGGAGTTCTCGTACTTTAGTGTGAGCCTGGTTTACGGGTCTTCAATTATAGGATATGTAGCCGTAAGTGAGAGCAGCCACATGCGGGGCGCCCGGGAAGGTCTGTGTCTTCCGAGATTCTCGGCAGTCCCAGCCCACCGCAATGATAGCTTATTGACCGGCGTGCAGACAGCTGGAAAGGGGGCGAGTGGAGGTCGCCGGAAAGATCCTCGGCCTCCCGGGATGTCGTCCACCCTGGTGATGTGGCGAGTGCTTGCCGCGCCACCCGCATGTTCCCAACATGGCGGCTCACTGAGAAGGCCGACGCTTGCCGCCTGGGTGCCGCCTGGAGAGGCGCCACCCCAGAAAGGTACAGCATAAAGGGAGCAAAAGAAAAAAAGAAGGAAAAAGAAAGAGCGCGCTTTTTAGGGAGCCGTACAATGCAGGCCTTGTGTGGCGATCCGGCTTCTCTGCGAGGAGCAGAGTGGAGGAATGGAAAAGATTATCCACTGGAATGTCTGGGGTGGCCTCAAACGGCTCAGGCTGCGCGGGCAGCCAATGGGAGCACGCCGCCCAGCACTGGGCTAATTTTTTCCTGATGAATGCAGCCGCCTGCCCCGTAATAGAGTCTGATTGTCAACACTGGCTTCACATATGGTCTGTGTTGTTAAAATTAAAGTGGCAGCTGCCTCTAGGAGAGTGAGACCCATACAGCACGGGCGATTTATTTACCTCCAGCAAGAATGGGTATTGGCAGGGGATACACTGCCGACTCTCTCTGGATGGTCACCTATCAGTATGACATCAGTATCATCAGTGTTTTTAGTCTGACTTATAGAGTCTTAGTTCTTCATTGGCTCCCACTTCAAGACATGGTGCCTCCATCAACTGAAAGTCACTGTAAAGGAAAAATGGATGGAATAAGTTAGAATAGTAATATTTACTGTCAGTAGTATTTATTGTGAATCTGACTGAAAGTGAGAGTCTGAACTGAGGAATGATGGTGTTCACACGACTGTCCACAGCTGGAATGACCCTGCAGGCACTTAGGAATCGTATGAACAGCAAAATATAGATTTTATGAGGCCTTCCTGCTATTCAGGAATGTGTTTATTATTAGAGGCTGTAAGCGTGTGACCACCCCGCCGCCCGTTTGCTGTTTCCCCCTTCCGAAACATGAAACATGAAAAGTATCATCATGGGTCGACAGAGAGCTGTGGGGCGGAGCGTGCCATGCATGTGGGGCGGAGCATGCCATGCATGTGGGGCGGAGCGTGCCATGCATGTGGGGCGGAGCGTGCCATGCATGTGGGGCGGAGCGTGCCATGCGTATTCCTGGAGCGCACGCGAACTCCCTGGGGACTCTGCCTCACCTGCCCCCCCCCCCGAATGCCTTGCCGATGGTCTGGCAAAGGTGGAAGAGGTTGCGGCAAGAGTCCGCTAATGCTGATATGTTCTCCTCCCTCTGGGATGAGATTGACCCTGCCCCTGCAGATTGTGCTGGATCATGTGTTAAGGAGGTCAGAACAGCATAGTTGAATAGTCCACCCTTCTAATCAGTGCTACTCCGAGAGTGTACGAGTTCGGGATACATACTTCTAATGCATGGAGCAACAAAAGGTCCCATACGACTACATCAATTGGACTTGCACTGGGATTCTCTGATTCCAGTATGGACAGGATTGGCAATACATTGTAGAGAGCCACCAAATGGGTTACCAACTTTAGAGGTACATTAGGTTGTTTCATCTATTGGTATACAAAGATGTTTTCCATATTCATTGTTAAGGGTGTAGAAATACACAAAATTCATGGTTTGGTATGAACCACAGTTTTGGGTTCAAGGTTCGGTACAATTTTGGTGGAGCTGGGAAAACAGAATTTATTTTGAACTTTCGTATTAAATATGCAAACAGAAAGACAATTAAGAACAGTTGTAAACCAAAAGTGTGTGTCTAACAGATGCTTATTTGCATATTTGTAAACGCAAATATATGAAATAAATTAATCAAAAATGTAACATCATAACAATCATGATTAACTAAATCCTGTCTAAGTCCCATGTTCTCTACTACAGACTATGATCGCATATCTGTAGCGATAAACACCCCTATAGTCGTAGTTATTTTTTTAGTCTGGTCTGAATTTCCTGGCAAAAGCCACTTAAATGCCACTGGGAGACTAATTGGCAGAGGCAGCTTCTGCCATGCTCTGGTCATCCACACGTGTGGATGATGTTGTCTCAAATGAGCATGTTGGATGTTTTACCAGCAGCATAGCCAACAAACAGTCTTATCAGCTACTCTGTCTCTGGTATTGGTTGTATTTTACAAAAGGCCGATTATGACTGGCTGTTACCAGCATTAGCCATAACCAACTCGCAGCCACAAATAGCATAATGTTTTCCATGTTAAACATCTACTTGTGAACTTAGTTTCTGCCCGTGTTAATAAATGTATTCATTCATTTCATTGTGCGTACGGAACCAAAAATGATGTACCGAATGGCACATGTATTCAGCCCTATTCATTACCTAACAGCAGCGCTCAGAAACAAGAAGTAATAGTTTTTCTGTGAAGATCTGCTACCATGACATTTACCAAATGTTGATTTGGGGAACAAGACTGGGCAGCAGGCTTGAGAAATGGGCTAAGAACAGGATGATGTCATGAAGAACAAAGAGGAGAACTAATTCCCCCACTACTGCCACAGGAACACTGCTGACCAATGTTATTAACCCCTCTGTCTTCTGTTATTTCTCACTACTCATTGCTCATTTCTCTGGTTGGTCCCTTCTTTTACATTTGCTAATGTAATTCTTCCAGCCATCAGTCACATCGTTGACTAATCGCATTGTGAGCAGAATTAGTCTTCATAATGTTTTTTTTTTTGTGTCACAGAACTCGGATTAGGTTCAGATTCAAAACCATGATAAAGGTAATGCACTGTACATGTGGCCATGCAATTTCTGGCAGGTAAAAACATTTCAGATCTGGGTTGATGTGCTCGGGGGAAGCAATCGAGTTATGTTTGTATATGTGTGCAAGTGTGTATTTTTTTATGGGCACCAGGAATTGGGAAGGGATCAGATCCGAGCGTACCTGGGCTGTCCCGCCTCACAGGCATGGAGTCCTCCATCGTGTCGGCAGGCGTGGGGGGGGGGCTGAGATGATCCTGTCCGGGGGTCGCTATCAATCAAGGGTCTTTATCACAGCGAGAGGGAGCAGCTAAGCCTTTGATAGCTCGCTGAGCACTTAATCTCTCCTCGGCACTATGGGGCCGAAACGCTATCTGATTGCTGTGGCTCCTTGATGACAGGGCTTTCCTCTGCTCCCCAGACCCATCCTTCAGCTCACCGCTGGCTATGCCACATCTGCGTAGTGCGTATTGAGGTAAAGGCTTGGCAGGGAATCCTCAGGGCTTTCCTCTGCTCCCCAGTCCCCTCCTTCAACCCATCTCCCAACAATGGCCACCAATCGTTATGCCATGTGGGCGTGGTGTGTATAGGCTTAAGGCTTAGTGGGGAATCCTCCACAAGTTACGCATCATCAAGCAAGTTGTACTTCAGGACCATAGCTGGCCCGACTGTCCTACCTTTTCTGCTACCGCCGTCCCCGTTGGCGCGGTACACTAGCATCATTTGTAGTGAACTTTTAGTTCAGAAGGTACCGGCACTTAGCTAGCTGGGTATCCTGCCAGCTGTAACATTACTGCCGATGATTTGGTGGGGTAAAGTGGCAGAGGATCTATGTACTTTTTTCAGCACGGAGTGGACCCTGCTTGATAAGAGCCTACACTAGGCAAAACTATTAGCCTTAAATATGGCAGTTGTGCAGGAATTGCTCATTCACCTGATAACACGTGTTTGAATTTGTTCCCCGATGAAGCTAAACTCACTGTGGATACCGGAGGATCCCATTCTGGCTGCTAAGCTACTATGTCGTCAGACACCCTAGAGCGTGCTGTACCCTTTGAGGTTCATTGCCTCAAGCCTGGATGAACTGACTGCTCAAACTGGCGAGTATAAACATGAGGGAAGGAACATTTGATCGGTCAACCTGAAATATTATTTTCGGAAGAGGAGGGGGTCAGAAGTTTCATTCATAAATGGTCAGGGAGACTTGATGTCCTGAGGGAACAAACAGAGGCAGGACAGGATTCTGGGGTGTGTGCTTGGTCCAGGTGCCACTGAAGTACAAGGCCAGAGGTCGTGTCCCAGTCCCCCCGGTCTGTGGGTTCCTAATGGAAACACAGCGTTTTATAGTCCACTGCCCAAGCTGAGCAGACCCTGAGCAGGCCAACCCCTCAGTGGCACTCATTCACCTCACCTGAGTCTCACCCTGTAGAATGCACTAATGTTGGTGGAGCTGTTCAGAACCATGATGAAATCTACTCACTGGACACATCAGTAACATAGTCAAGTTAGTTTGTTTCTCCTCAAGTACTTCCGGAGCTAGTGTGCCCAATGACCTGGATACATCAGTAACAGTCAAGTCAGAGTTTGTTTCTCTTTGAGAAACTCCTGGAGCAAGTGTGGCCAATGAATTGGACACATCAGTAACTTAGTCAGGCCAGGGTTTGTTTCTCCTCAAGAACTTTTGGAGCTAGTGTGGCCAATGATAGTCAAGCTGAATCTTCTGGTTTTTAACAAGCAGCTATATTTCAGCAGAGGAAATAAGTCTTTCACTTTTCACTTTGTTGACTTTGCTCCACTGTTGCCTCCTGCAGGGCGGTCAGAACAGAAGATATAGTGATGTAATATAATATATACTAAAAATAATTAATGCTAATATAATTATTTATGTTTAACAACTGCCTTCCTAACTGCATTATCACTTAATAACAAGGAAAATAAATAGTACTGTAAACACAGTAGTATCATAAGATAAATGTATAGTCATTAATTGAACAACGTTAGTGCTAAAATGTGACAGCACTCGGCTCCCATTGTAATCAAAGTGGTAACAGAAATGTTTCCAGGAAGTAGCCCATTAGTGCACGTCTCCGGGATTTCCAGCCCGCGTACCTGTTACACAGAGGCCTTCACAGCCGAACTGTCTGCTGCAGCCCGACAAATGTGCTAATTGTCCAATGGGACCAATTAATGAGCTGGGCTGGAAGCTGTCAAGTGCGGAGGAAGGAAAGCGAGTGAATAAGAAGCTCTGGTGTATTTTCTTGGCTGGTATGCGAGCAGAAGTGGCCGATAGCTCTATCCACAGCGCTCCCACGCCCAGGCAAGAACCGGGGAAGGCGATTCTGAACATTCTTTGGACATTGTGAGGAAAGAAGCCTGCAGATGAGTGGGAGCTGCAGGAAGGGGACGTCGGGCAAATTTGTGAACGTCACATGATCCCATTGGGCACCGGGCCGAGGGCTTGATGAAGGGCTGCCAGGGAGGGACAGCAGAAAGGTGGCACCAAGGTCGAGCGCCCCCCAGGGAAACGGATGGTGATGCGGAACGAAGCAACAGTAATGTGCTGGGGGAGTGCCGCTGTGGCTGGGAAAGAGTTAATGATGTGTGACCGTTCCAGAGGGAGCTGAGCCGTGATGAAACTCCCCGGGGAGGCCGGCAGTGTCTCTCACTGGCTAGGGTAGACGACAGAAGGGCTAACATGCTAGGGGAGGCCGGCAGTGTCTCTCACTGGCTAGGGTAGACGACAGAAGGGCTAACATGCTAGGGGAGGCCGGCAGTGTGTCTCACTGGCTAGGGTAGACGACAGAAGGGCTAACATGCTGGGGCCAGGAGCACAACATAACGCAGGAAGAAATAGCTATTTGGCAGAATTAAATGAAGATATTCAAGTTATTTAACATATTTGTATTGTTTTTTTTTTCTTGTTTTTGCATGTGGTTGTGGCAGGGTGATTCCTCCTTGCGGTTAGCTCTGTCTGGTTTTTAGAACTGACAAATCTCTATACTATGAGTTTTTTTTTTTTTAAATCTTGAGCTGAGTGTGAATCTTGCATACAGATGTTTATGGCTGAGAAGCAGTATTACCTGGAAGGCAGGTTTGTCCCCCACTCCCCCCCCAGATCTGTAAGACCTGACTTCAAAACTCCCCCATGAGGCTGCTTGTACCATCACACTCTCATAATTGGTACAGATTAAAATTTAGCACTTTATGGCTGTTAACCATTTTATGAATTCCATGTTTACGGGAAATTTCCTTTTTTTTTTTACTCAAGATAATGGATTCTTTTTGTTTGTATTTCTCACTGTGGCTGAGTCTTTCATGTACAGTAGGTATTTTTTAAGGATAAACATTTTATGAGGTTGACTGTCATGAAACGTGATACTGTTGATATCCTTAGTATTAGGCCTCAGGTGCCACAAATGTCCTTCGATCAGTTATCACAGAGCATTCAGTAAGCAGGTGTACATATACCTATTATTAAATATCTATGATACCTTTTCAGCAGCATTAATAAATTATATCAATGTGAAAAATATGGATACAATATGGGTTGAACACATGCAGAATATCCTGTAACCATAAACAAATATACTGTTACGTACTAAACATGTTATATTTAGCTACTAAACCAAATAACTAAGCTAGCAGTTAGGGTAGCTACTAACAGAATATATATTACCACTTTATCCTCGCTGCCAGAGTTTTTAGATTTAAACCACAGCTGTTAAAGTGGTTATGAAACTTGGATTGTGATCAGACTTATTCCAGTTTAAATCCCTGAGGAAGAAAATTATACCTTGAGCAAGAATTTGTAATACCATTGAAGGCTATTGAGTTGCTTTGGAAATGCATACATATATAGAGTATATATTTATATTTATATATCTGAAAATATTAGCCTAAGGCGTGTGCCCAAGGTGCATTTTCCACGCTAATAATCCTGAGTATATGGATAAATTCCATCTGATCTTCTCCTGTTAAAGACTTCCTGTGGTTGACAGTTCCACTAAATTCTTACAAATTAATGTCTTTCTACAGAACAGTCCAGCTTTCTGTTTCTGTTAGCTGGTAAACAGCAGAAGATTAAAGATCTTATCTCTTGTTTTAGCAGAGCAGTGTGGTGCGCAGGAAACCTTAGTGAGTCTTGTTTCCTACGCTGCAGAAGCGTCACCTACCCATTAATTGCCTTTCGCCTTTGACACATGACAAACGTAAACTTCTAACAATACTGAGTTTACAGTGGAGTCCCGCGTTTTTGAGGTGAAGGGGCTAATGGACGTTGTTTGCTTGTTTATTCCAATTGCAGTGCAGCTTTTGGAAGCTAAATAAGAGCTTCTATGGTCTCCACAGAAGAAGCTTGATGATCCTTCTCAAGATCCAGAGTCAAAAAGGTCCCACAACAGTTGCATGATTGAAAATGTGTAATTTCAAATTGAACAATTATGTTATTGCTCATTGGGGCAGCGTTTACGCCACCGACCTCAGTGTTCAAGATGCAGACGCATGAAAGAACAGGCCGGTCCCCCACAAACCGGCTCACACCTCCAATCAGGAGGTTCTCATTCCACTGTAGTCGTGGTGAGAGTTAAAGCGGGAGACGGGGCTCTGTGCAGCCACACAGCCGCTTCCCCTGTCAGGGAGTGTGCATCTCTACAACTTAGCCGTCCGGCTTCTCCTGCCATTCTGTGTGCAAATCGAACATTTTTCACCTAGTGAGGGACTTTGTGCCACCTGCTTGTGTTTTGAGCTGTGAAAAGGCAGAATAGTTTGAGATGAGGTGGGGAAATCCAGAAACAAATACACTCACACACACACACACACACGTGCACATGGTTCCCGGCACATTCTCTGCTTATCAGTCTGTAGATGACCGCCTCTGTGGTTAATACTCCAGTGTGTGTCATGCGCTTTTATGGACCTCCTAAGAAAAGATCGCCAGTTATAATGTAGTTTGATGAACTTTACAGCCTCGTTGGGCCAGGTTTTTCAGCCACTCCACTTGCTTTAAAGACCCGAAACTTCAAAGTCAGGGGAAAGGCAAGAAATACTCTGATCTTTTGATGCCTTCGTGCATGAATAAATTATGGAGAATCAGATAGCGAGATGTTAACCTTTACTCCCAGCTAAGCCGCATTTTTCCAGCATTACCAAGGCCTTGCTTTATTGATAATGCGCACCTGAATTTCGGACGTCTTTGAGGAGCAGATGGGGGTGGGTGGAGGCGTGCTGCGTCTGCCTGGCCTGAGAGCAGGGGCGCTTTGCGTCGAACCCGGCCATCAATCACCATGGCTCGTGTCTGCGGCCTGGTCCCACTGCGTGACCCGTCACTCCCCATTAACCGTGGTCATGCCCCTGTCTCCCTGGCTCTGTGGTGGGTCAGACCGCCGTCGTAATTAGCGGCTAATTGCCTCTCCGTGGCTGACAGGGGGCGTGCATTTCTATGTCTTTTCCAGCATGTTGTGTCCCTTAGAGACGCGTTTATTCGAGTTTTGTGAAGGGATGCATTCATTATTAGGCTGGGTCTGTGAACATTCTTACTGAGGCTGCTTGGCTTCTTGGGGGAAAGTAAGGAAATATCAGAATGGATAACACATTCACAGTGTATATAGCTGTTATCAATTTTGTATAGTCTATAGCTGTTTATTTCTTTATTTTTTCCATGCAAATTTTTATACATTTAATTATTGACAATAGTGTTCTGAAAACACCTTATGCATTCATAATGTTACTGTTAATCATTATATTTCTTAATTTTAGCTTCTGAAATATAATAATCCAACTAATAGTTTTAAATATCCAGTTTCAGATTATTTAGATTAACTTTCATCTTCCCTCCAGAGTTCACCAACCTACTAAAGGTCATCTGTGATTTTAAGATTGATACATCACACATGTCAAACATTATTTTAGACTAAAAACAAGATGGCAGCATGACCAAACCCAGCCATTAAACGTTTTTGCTAATCAGAGACTGCCGCCCTGTAGAAGCATGATCCCACTATTTTTCCATCTACGTGGATGTTAAATTTGCTGTCACAATCAGGCTAGCACTATGATTTTTGATTTTTTTAAATCCCTTTGGCAGAAGACTTCAAACTCCGAAACTTGATCCTATCTATCTCTAGCTTGTACTGTAAATGCTCCTTCAGACAATACTGGAGAAGCCCCATAATCTGTGTGATGGTGCTTCTCCTGCACACGCTGTAGCAGAAGCTGGGACGGGAGAATTCCCAAGTTACGACCCATTTAATCTGCCCGCAAGCAGCGGGCCAGGGTGGTCCATGCATGTGCACTCGCTCATGTTTTGGTGCAGAGTCATGGCAGTGGATGGGGGTTGCTTTGGCCTGGGCTGCCTTGTTCATGTTAAACAGCTGCCCACCACAAAGGCATAAAGAACTCAAAAAAGAACAATTCTGGGAAATAATGTTTTTGCAGCCTCCGTGCATTAGGTTCTCATTTATTTGCCTTCTGTTTTTAGAAGTCTATACTCGAATTTGGTTGAGGAGTTCATCTCGTTTTTGTGTTTTATGGCTCCGAATTTCATCCGGGTAATTGGGGTTATGGGTGATTAAACTCTAGGTGCCCTACAGTGCTCTCTAGCAGGTTATTATTCAGCGTCAGACGCCAACCCATCACCCTGCCAGCACCGGGCTCCTGTTCTGGGCTCTCTGCGTATTAGGGCTGATTTAGTGAGACTCTAGTGTTTACTTTGGGACTGGTTCAAAATGGAGCGGTGTTCGGAAACTGTGGGATTGATGCACATGGGGCTGAGCGTGTGGGTAGACGTGTACGAATTTCTTTACGAGTGCAGTGAATGGAGTTCTGTTTCTTTGTAATGTAATTAAGTTTGTAATCAAGTCTTCTGAGTGGGATGCTGAAGACTCCTGGCTTTTATTGCTGGAAGAGGACGTGTCTCTCTGCTTTTTTCCTAGTAGCCCCCATTGCTGTAGGATCACGGGCTAGTAGGATTTGGGTTTTAAGGGAGGGGAGGCTTAACTAGAGGGCTGGGCTGTCCACAGTTCTCCATGTGCATATCAGCAGCTAGGCAGGACCTCCTGACCACCAGTAACCTGAAGTCATTTCACCAGTGAACCGACAGCTTCCGAATGTACATTCATAAGCACACTGCCTCTACCTCACAGCTGGCGCAGACCTTCGGGCCTGGCCGACTTTGCTGACGAGGACTTTCTGGTAGGAAGGGTGGTAGGTGATGATTGCAGTTGTAAGTGGCAGGTATATAAATGTGTGTATGGGAAACAAGGCAGCACTGGACTGCTCATTTTCTAATGTTAATGTGTCTTTCTTAGCTGAAGATCGGCGTTAAACTCCTGCAAATAAATCCAGTCATTCTATCATTTTGAACGAGCCTCATTTTAAATGCCACAGAAAATCCTTTTGGAATCTTTAGGTAATATCATAAAAATTCCATATATTACGGCATAAATTATGGGTTATTTATAAAACCGTCGTGGTTTACTGGTGTTAATATATTTTATTATCTCTTATCTCCAGAGCTGCAGATATTTCTATCAACTGACAGAAACATTCACCACAGAGCTCTTTATAAGTGATGTTTGTTCCCGTCTTTTTTGGCTTGCTGCCAGTTAAAGGGAAATATGTTTCATTAGCAATCACCGTGATTCGCCTTGTTTTTCCTGACCGTGTAGCTAGAGCAGAGGACAAATGGCCTGGGAGTGAGTCTGGGGCTGTCGGCTGTCCCACGTCCTAAATTTGTAGTAAGAAGGTGCACTATAGGTGTTACACTGCACCCTCCAGCAGCAGAAGAAAAGACGTTGTATGGACTGGAAACAGGATGTGGGGCTTTACATTGATGTTTAGCTTTAATCTGCTCATGGGGCTACTCTGTACCGCCACTGAACACTTGCTTACGTCTTGTGCCCTGCTTGCATCTCCCCAAGTTCCTGCGTTGCTATGACTCCAGGTGGAACAAGTATGGAAGAATTTGTTGTCATTTTTTGCCAGTGTGAAACACACCCCCTCCTTGGTCTGCCGCAGTTCTGATGAGGTGTCTGGCATTTGCTGCTTAGTCCAGGTGCTTATAATCGCTTTTCCTGCGACACTTTCCGGTGAGTAAATCGCACTTTCTTTGTGTGTGGGTGCATTAGCCACGTGTCTGTGGGTGATAGGGAACGCTTCAGAAAGTGGCTTCCTGGAATCACATCAGTCACCTCGAGAGCCTTGAGCAGTGGCAGTCACCAGCCGGCTTGCCGTGAAGCCTGTTTGTTTTCAGAATTTTAGACAAACTCTTATGCATGTGGGTAATAACCAAAATTAATGCCATGTTTAGCCATAGAAAACGCGCCCCCTGTACTCTGAGCCAATCATAACATCACACCATTTTGTATGAGCCAATCGCAACAACCAGCTCATTATCATTAAAGTATTAAGCATGAATATGCAGGCTATTTTTATGCCAATAATCATTTGATTTTCTTTGTGCTGGAATGCTTTTTTTAACAATTATGTTTCGGTTTTATTATTTGTATGAACAGTAGAATGACAAACATGTAATTAATTCAAGGACTTATGATAAAAATGAAAAGGCTAAAACTGAATTGCTTTAATTGATTAAAAGTTCTCTACATTTTCACGCACTTCCCTCCAAACTTAACAGGTTTTAAGCTGTTAAGACAAGGATTTAGTGGAAATGCAGTCATGGATTAGGATCCCGTATCCTCCTGCTTCCTGTTAAAATAAAAAGATCTTCTCTGAGACTTCATGTCATTAGCTGACTGAGACATCTTCTAGCTACACTTAAGGCTATGTGACGTCAGCCTTCTGGCCTTTGCCAATGGCTCTAGCTGAAGGAAAATGTGATTGCCATGCCGGAAAGCAAAACCAGAACCAAAAGTGCCGTCTAACACTTCATTTCCAAACAGAAAAGGCCTCTATCCAGACAAGCGGCATGGCTGTGTTTGCACAGGCACCCGAGTCATTTTCGCCGTGATGAAGTGCTGTGCTGTTGTAGTCTGGAGTGTCAGATTGGCTTATTAGCGACCCAGAAAAGTCAGCGGAGTGACGCCAGCTCAGAGCGTATGGTAAGGCAGGGTGAAACGCTATTGGTAGGGAGATGGACAGCTGACACACGTGCATATGGCTTTTGCAGAATCTTTTTCACACTGTTGAGTAATTCATTAAGCCACCCCCATTGGCCATTGGGGCTGTGTCTTGGCCTTTAAAGTCTCTTTTAAAAATGTGTTAAGGTCACTGGTACAAAGCCCCAGTAAAACGAATGATGTGTGAGAATTTATAATCTATAGGACCTTTTCGTTCATCAGGGAAAACGGTACTCACAAGCACAAATTAATGTTATTTTTATATCATGTGTAAAGCAGTGTTTCTCAACCCGGTCCTCGGGAATCCTCAGACAGTCCACATTTTTGTTCTCTCCCAGTTCCCTGTCAGACAGTCGACGTTTTTCCTCCATGCCAGGATCTGGGAGGGAGCAAAAACGTGGACCGTCTGGGGGTTCCTGAGGACTGGATTGAGAAACACTGTAGTAATGAAACTGAAAGAAGGCATCAGCAAAGTCTGGTGTGTTTAGTCTGAAAAAATAGACACTCGTCATCTGTGCACTGGACTTTTTTTTTCCTCTTTTTCAGGTAAAAAACAGGCTTCTAGAGTGGTTGTTTTTTGTGTGTGGCTTGGGTTATTCAAGTTTGTGTTCTTGGTAGCTTTTATGCATTTAAAACGTTCTGGTTATGATAGAAGAAGTATGTTGTCTGTATTTTTGTGACTGACGGTGTGTGGATGATGCCGTGTGTCAGAAGAGCAAAGGAAGGATGAGAGGGTTGGGAAGAGGTGACAGAGCATGGCACCTCCCTACCGCCCAGCCTGACCAGTGCATGGCACCTCCCTACCGCCCAGCCTGGCCAGTGCATGGCACCTCCCTACCGCCCAGCCTGGCTAACAGAGCCCCCCCCCCCACATATTTCTTTTTGACTGCTGAACAGGAGTAAGTACGGCAGCCTGGCAGCTTTGCTGGCACAGAGCCGCTTCTGGCTGCCAGCAGACAGGCATCATTCCGAATCATTAGGCCATGGCTCAGTGACATCAAAGGTGTGTGTTTGGGGGACTACTCCAGATGGGCAGCACCGGAACCCCCCCCCCCCCCACCCCCCCCCCCCCCCC
>JAODJU010000040.1:18344285-18366738 GCA_026776725.1 Gnathonemus echidnorhynchus | reverse complement strand
GGGGGTGGGGGGGGGGCTGTTGCATGTCCCTGGCTCAGACTAAAGAGTCTCTGAAAATGCCCCTGCTTCCCAAGAATGCAAGCCGGTAGCTCCCTGCTTATTTACAGACTGCTGTAGAGAAACAATATTAACAGGAAGAAACGACACAATAACAAGCCACCTCTTCAGAGTGCAGAGAATGAGCGTTTTGGAAAATGTTTTGGCTTTTGTTTTTTGTTTTTTTTCCTCCTCTCTGAAATCATAGTGTTGCTTTATTCTGGGGACTTTGCTGTTAAATGTTGCATTTGCCTGTTAAATTTTACACCCACATTTTTTATGCTGGACTTAATAATTTAAATAAATCATGAGATTTTGCTTTTACGATGGTTCGATTTGAATAGGTGCCGTGTGTTTTTTTTTGTCTAGAAGTGGATAGGGATGTTTTCTTTTGTGTGGAAGCCGCTGCCAGTGGAGCGGCATTTAAAAGGCCTTATGAGCTGAGGTGAGGGTCTTTAAACAGCAGAGAGGCCTCCTTCACCCGTCTGCTTTGGAAAAGAGAAACCTGACATGGGAGCTCTAACTATGGCACTGTAGTCTTTTTGTTGCCCTTTGCTTGTCTGTAGTTGTTGGTGTTTTTGTTATTACTTCCGTTTTCCATCCGCAGTTATTTGCATGGGGGGGGGGGGGGGGGTTTACGCAGTGCAATGAGCACATACATTTTAGCAGATCAGAAAGGGTGCTTCTCCCTAATTCTGAATGTCTGTATTACTCCTATATGCTTTCCTCACAAAGACAGTTTCTGTTGCCCTGAGGCAGTCCTACGGTTAATCACATATTTAACCCACCGTTCTGCATTTGTGCCTCAGCTGAACTCCCCCATGAACCCAGTCAGCAGCTCCGAGGACATCAAGCCCCAGCTGGGTCTGAACGGAGTCATGAAGGTCCCAGCTCAGCCCTCGAGTATCGCGCTCTCACACACCAAGCACATCTGTGCCATCTGTGGAGATCGCTCCTCGGGTGAGTCCACCGTGAGAGCATCGAGCCCCTTACAAACTACCACCAGGGCTCCACATCAACCACCATATCAACAAAACTGTGCTTGAGGAATCATTCTCTGATTCTTCCAGTTTTTTTATTAGTTGGTCTAAATTCCCACAATTGGCTGCGAAAGTGAAGGTGTGGCACTGGTCCAGAAGAAAATGGTAGAGGCTTGTGAAAGTAGACATAAGACTGTGAAGCTCAGTAACATTCAACCCGGTTTGCTTCTGCCAAGTTATATAAGTCAGTTTGCTCGGGTTTACATGAGGTTAACGTCTGATCATTGTCTTTCACCGTGTCCAACCTATGCAGTGCTGCTTGTGTAAGATTCAACTTGTGACTTCTTGCAGGGAAACACTATGGCGTGTACAGCTGTGAGGGATGCAAGGGTTTCTTCAAGAGGACGGTGAGGAAAGACCTGACCTACACCTGCCGAGACAACAAGGACTGTATGATCGATAAGCGGCAACGGAACCGGTGCCAGTACTGCCGCTACCAGAAGTGTTTGGCCATGGGCATGAAGAGGGAAGGTATGGCATTTGCTGGAGAGGGCAGAGCCGTGCTCTACCGAGCAGCTCAGGACCATAACATGTCTACTCTGACCAGTGTCTTTGCTGTAGCCTGCATTCTGCATGAGGTTCGTGAGATTGCCAGTCTGCGGGCTTCACAGCAAAGACAAAATGCTGGTTGCGGACGTCACATGGAAGATTCTCTCAGCTCGATTCCTAAGCATCTCTGTCTAACGACGCCTTGCTGCTGAAGAGTAGAAAATACACACACACACACACACACACACACACACACACACAAAGAGCGTGCACATGTGCATTCATACACCTTCCTGGTGCATGTGGCTTTGAGAAAGGATGGCTAATTTCCTCTTCCTGTTACCCCGCCTCGCCCTAAATACACATAACATCCCTCGGACATGGTCAGAGGAAGCAACTCCCTGTCCGCTCTAGGTGCAGCAGCGGTTTGCGAGGGTCCCGCTTTAAAGCAGCAGAGCACAGGCCCAATGGCATTTACTTACACAGAGAGCGGCAACTCCCTGCTAACCTGATTTATCATGAAACTGTGAGCAGAATCATTTGCCAAGTTACTTACACTATTAATTGTCTTGTTACACCTGCCATAAACAAAGAATTTTCAGCTAAATGCATCTAGATGAAATTCTACAGAACACATATTGCTAGGAATAAATGAGCACATACCCTCCCCCTCAGAGGAAAATGCTAACATGATTTCCTCTTGTGAATTCCTCCATCTTTACCCTGTGGTGACTTATGACCAAAACCGTATCCTTAAGCTGACCCCATAGCCAGACACCGGTGACCTCAGCCGTCGGCGGCCTCCAGAATTCCCCGCTTGTTTCATTAACTCCTACACAAGCAGAGTGGAGGGAGAAGTTTTACGGAAAGGCGGAAGGGGTTCTCACTCGGGTGCGGAGTGAGACCTAGAAGCATAAGCTGCTTTCTCCTTCTCCGACCGCAGAGGGCGGGTCTGTGGTTACCGCTGCCTCCGCCGAGCAAAGCCCGGCGCCCAGCACACGTCTGCTCCGCGCAAAAACCACTTCCTGTGTCGCCAGAGGACACGACTGCCAAACTAATCAACCAGAGACATTTTTACTGCCTATTGTACTTGTTTTTTTTATGGAAAATCACTAGCTATTTAAAATTGTTTAATTTTACTTGAATTAAGGTTTCAAAAAACCCCAAGCAGTGCAATAATTATTTATAAATAATTAAAAGTCAGACCTTAGAGATGTACCTTTAATCATAGTGACTGCCGCTGGTGTTCTGGTAAAACCCCCAAATAATGGGCTCATTGCACAGAAATAGCCAAGAACTAGACTCTAGAATCACGATGGTGTGTGTGACCAGAGGCACTCTTGTCAAACGCAGCTGTTCAGGAGGAGCGGCAGCGGGCGAAGGAACGCAGCGAAAATGAGGTGGAGTCCACCAGCAGTGCCAACGAAGACATGCCCGTGGAGAAGATCCTAGAAGCGGAGCTGGCCGTGGAGCCGAAGACAGAGATGTACACTGAGGGGAGTCTGGGCATGCCCTCAAACTCGGTGAGTCTCTTTTGCCTCGAAGTGTCTTTTCCATTTTTAGGCCTCGCCCACCTCCTTCACCACAGTTCTCATTACCTCCAGGTGTGATATTGTACTGTAAAGTTGCAGAGCAGTTGGTGGTTTAAGAGGATGGTTAATCAAAAGGTGCCAGGCACATTTACAGTAAGTCCTCTGGAACATCAAAGGAAAGCTTGCTAGACAATTCGGGAGTCCTGGCTTAACAACGTATAATGAAGACTTGTAAGGAGGGACTTGATTTATGGTGACATCGTCCAGACTCCAGCGATGATCTACCATTGAACTCCTTTGGCATTTGAGTTCATTTACTTTGCTGAATACGATGCGTAGTATGTTTCAGTAATAATTCAATAAATCCTATTTTTTTCCATCTGACATTGCCAAGACCTTTCAGATGTAGCTGCTGGGTGGGGCTGTAGATCTCTATTGTTAAATTAGGTAAGAAATAACCAGTAGCACTTAATGATGTGCATGAGCCAGCAGATTATTTCACCAATCTTACAGACTTTGGCAGTTTTTCAAAGAAAGGATTTGCTGGTGTTTGCTTTTTGGTGTAGTTTATGGCAGAGTACTGCATGGTCCTGACACTCGCTGGTGGAAATTGGAAATGCAAGTTCTTCACACATTCTCAGTGTTTGACTCCCAAAATAACCGACTAAAGTCTCTTCAATTGTCCTTCATACCCACGACGTAAACACGAGCTGAATTTCTTAGACATTTAAGTTTACTTTTAGTAGGATTCCCTCGCGCTTCTGCCTGAAGCTCCATTTCACAGGATTTTCTGTCAGTAGAAACTGGAGGGAATGCAGAAATGTGTGCACCGAGATGACTCAGTCCAGTTCGCTTTCACAGATGAAGACGGAGGACGTGGGAAGGAGGAGGGGATCAGGGGAAGCAGGGAGAGCAGACGAGCTCTGGGGATGTTCT
Source organism: Gnathonemus echidnorhynchus (assembly GCA_026776725.1). Taxonomy (NCBI): domain Eukaryota; kingdom Metazoa; phylum Chordata; class Actinopteri; order Osteoglossiformes; family Mormyridae; genus Gnathonemus; species Gnathonemus echidnorhynchus. Next base: position 18,362,705 of record JAODJU010000040.1, on the reverse strand, counting down.
CGTGCAGAAATGGGAAGAGAAGTTGGAAGGGCAGTGACTGTTATGCGAGTAAATGGGTGCTATTTTTGAGCTGATGGAAATGTACATTGTGAAAGCTGACATTAAGGGGGGCTCAGTGGACCAGCTGGCAGCTGCTACATACTAAAGCACTCTAACACTGGAGACTCCCGTCTAAGTCAGCAGCCCCACGGGGTCAGTGGGATAAGCGCGATGCAGACATGACTGAGGTGGGACACTTTGAGTCACATTCACCAGCCCATCTGACGTGATTGGCCATTTTGCAAGTAGCGCGCTGGAAACGTGTAACTGTCCCACCAGAATTCAACTGGATCAAACAGAGCAACCTGGAAATTTTTATCTATCAAATTCTACCCAGCTGATCGTTTTAACATATAAACGTAGCTGCTGTGCTTTGTTCTAATTAGTCGCCCTCCTCTGTTTGAAGTTGTTAAAGTCTGCAGGTTTCACTCATTGGTTTACGCAAGTGAATGTTCGTCAGATGGCTTGGCGATTCTTGTCCCTGGAATTTCCCTGTGTATAGACGTGGAATGTTGTGCCATTTGTTGGCGGAGACTCAGCATAGTCCCACTGTGTTTCTGTCTGAGTCTTTAGGTGCCAGCTCCCCATGTCATAATTAATCAGAGCTGGTGTCAAGAAGAATCCACACTGTCACTTAATCGCTAGAATTTGGTCAAGCTGAATGAAATGCATTTATCTCGTAGCATGTAGTTAAACAGTCATCACTAAGAAGTTGAATGCCTTTGTCTTTCCCTTCTCCCTAAATTTTCGTATTTCATGTAATACTTCTTGCATTGGCTGAGGATTTGGCATGATATGTGACATGGTAGTGTATATTTTGATAGTTTCTTTTGTCAAAACTGTTAGATAAATATGGGGAGAATAACTTGGAAACTAGGGTCTATATTACATTCAACATCTGTGCAAGGAAAGATTTTTTGAGTAAAATATAGAGTAAACAAAGTCATATTTGTGTTGTATTAATTGGTAAGAGGGCTGAGTTTGCCTGGAAACTGAAAGCATGAAAGGGCTATATCATAGTCAACCCACAAGGTACGTTTTTAATGTTGCGTACCAACATGTTAATCATTAGCCAATCACTAACATTGTACTTTCATCTGAAGTGTTCTGAGAGCTGTGTTGTGGTATCACCACTTGTATTTGTTTAATATGTGTGAATTTTGTTTTGAGTGTGACCCATTCATTACACGCAAGGGGCTGATTTTTCTGTCAGGACTCACTTTGCCAAGTGGACACGGTGAATAGAAGTCACATATACACAGCAAATTACAGAAACATCCATGATTTCAGATGAGCTCTGGTGTTCAATGGAAACTCTGGGAAATTACTTATATACTGGGGATATACAGCAGACCTGGTTTTATGGTGTATACCCTTCTGTATCCATAACTTCTTGAATTAAGCATTTTATTTATATGATCATGCGTTAAGCTGTGTTCTTCATAAAATGTTAACATACTGGCTAAATCAATATATATTCTGTTGTTCAAATAACCAGATGGCTGATGATGTCACTGGCATATGAAAAATCCCTCCCAGAACACAGTGTCACTTTTGAAAAACAATAATGTCATTCCTGAATCCTTCTGCGCTGAATTCACATGCCATTTGAAGTGTGAGTACTGGGGATTTCCGGTGCGGTGCAGCTAACATTCGGATAACCAGCTCACTGCCCCAGTAAACACCAGTGACAGGTAGCTAAAGGAGAATGGAAGAAAGATAGAGCAAGTCAGCTATGGATAAAACACTCTTGTCTTAGTTTAATCTCCTTGGAGAAACTTCATTTGAAGTTTGGATCCTTAAGACTGTGAAGCTTAAAGAAGTGAAAGTGGTCGAAAAGTCTTTTGCCATTTCACTCGTTCTGAATATCAATCAGTTGTCATTATCATTAACCCGGCAGTGCTTCTCATTGGCCCTGTTTATGTGTTGTCTTAAAATGCCTCTTGGGTGATCGGATCACAAGTGGACCGCCGGGACACATCACCATTTACATCTGTGTCTATCATGCATCTCCAAGGTGTCCAGCAGACCACTTGTGTTCGGATTTTATTACTGCCCCCCATGCACAGTTATCATAACATCCTTTTCGGGGACGCATCCAGGACACATTAGCGTTTATGCTACAAAAGATATGTGGTTAGATGCATTCCAGACCACCACTACTAGTGCTCTGAGTGATCGGATCAAGAGCACTAGTCCAGCTAAAGTGTAAAGAACTAGAGGTTCTTTACACTTGTATTTAGCGCTGTCTACTTGTGATCTGATCACAAAAGATGCATTTTAATACCAAGTGTAAACAGGGCCAAAGTGCGCTCCGTAGCTCCATTGGCAATTCTCTGCTTTTTTTTTGCTTACCAAAGTGTATGGTGAGTTTTGTGTGGTGTCAGACCTGCTCAAACTAAACAGTTAGACATGAATGTACGTTTCATATTCAGACATTGTCCATCCATTTTCTGTAATTGCTTGTCCTCTTCAGGGTCGTGGGGGGGTCTGAAGCCTTTGGGCACAAGGCAAGGAACAGTTCAGGATGGGGTGGAAACCCATTGCAGGGCAGAGTCACACACCTACGGGCAATGTGGTAACTAGTTTACCTTAGCAAGTTTTGTGACTGTGGGGGGAAACCAACGAACCCGGAGGAAACCTCACAACGATACGGGAAAAACCTGTAAGCTCCACACACATGGAACCTGGGGGAGAGTCTAACCCTGTAAGCTCCACACACAGGGAACCTGGGGGAGAGTCTAACCCTGTAAGTTCGACACACATGGAACCTGGGGGAGAGTCTAACCCTGGTCCCAAAAGTGTGAAGCAACAGTGCTAACCAGTGCACCACTGTGCCATATTCAAACTTTAATGCTCAGCAAAACACCAAATTTTAGGTGGTTCTGATGTGGTCAGTCAACACACATGGAGGTTACGACCCTGCTATGATGCCATTTTGCTAGATGTCTCTCAGCAGGCTTCCTTCAGTAGCTAGCTACTTACAAATATTCCTATCTGTATTTACTGCAGACTGTTTTTCCAAAACGCCTTTTTACCCTTCGGGTGTCTTACCTTTCTGAGGAGAGTTTTCTTGTGCTGTTGGGCTTTGGGCCTGAACACCTGGCCTCAGACAGACCAAAGTCTGCTGTTTGCCATATTAATGGCAGCATTACACGCACATTTAGCTATGCAGCTCGTGTCTGTATACCAGTGTCCCAGATTTTCACTCACTTTCTTCATCGTGATGTTTGCTGTCTGCCGCGCAGAGCAGAATCGCCCAAGGTCGCTCATTTCTCCAATATGTTACATAGGAAATCCTTATTGTGGAATTACTCTTTTGTAACAGCTAGTAGAGAAATTAATTTGGATGGAACATGCGCCGCTGTGCCATGCTGTGATTTTCTCACTGATTTTTAGCAATTATTAATTCCAAATGAACATCCCCAGGGAAAAGCAGCTCGTAACGACACGCCGCACAGCCTCGGCAAATGAGGACACGCTGCAGCCTCTGGCGGCTCATGCCTCTCGGCTGTTTGCCTGATGCCCCCTGTCTGTCTGTCTGGCTGCCTGCCTGTCTGTCTGTCTGTCTGTCTGCAGTTAAGTCTGGCTATTTTACAGGCTGCCTGTCTGCTTGTTGTATGTCTGTCTGTTTGCCTGGCTGGCTGTCTGTCTGTCTGTTTGCCTGTCTAGCGGTCTATCTGACCGGCTCTGTCTGTTTGGCTCTCTGTCTGTTTGGGTGTCTGTCTGGCTGCCTGTCTATTTGGCTGTCTGTCTGCCTGTCTGTCTGTTTGGGTGTCTATCTAGCTGTCTGTCGATTTTGGCTATCTGACCAGCTCTGTCTATTTGTCTGGCTGTCTGTCTATTTGGCTGTCTGTCTGTCTGTTTAGGTGCCCGTCTGCCTGTCTGTCTCTCTGTCTGCCTGTCTGGCTATCTGTTTGACCGGCTCTGTCTATTTGGCCGTTGGTCTGTCTGTCTGTTTGGCTGTCTGTCGGTCTGTCTGGCTGCCTATTCGACTGTCTGTATGACTGGCTGTCTGCCTCCTCAGCCCAATGATCCGGTCACAAACATCTGCCAGGCGGCTGACAAGCAGCTCTTCACCCTTGTTGAGTGGGCTAAGCGGATCCCGCACTTTTCGGAGCTCCCCCTGGACGACCAGGTCATCCTCTTACGAGCAGGTACTGCCGCCCCACCTACCCTCAGTCTCTGTGTGACCTCCCTGTACACAAGTGTCATTTTAAAAAGAAATTAATATATTTTTTGATCAATGCCTCCAAGACCTTGTGCACCAGTTTGCATATTCTTACTTTAAAGATTGTCAAAGAACAAAGTTAAATAAATTACAAAGAATCCCACCAATCAAACCTAATGTCTCCCCTGACGTGGTTATAGATGTTTACACATGAACTTGTTAACCGGCACGCAGAGGGATCTCAGGTCTCCTTCTCAGACTCTGACTCCCTGTAGTCTAAATCTGAGCCAGACATCAAGGTTGTAGAACTGTAAACTAGGATAAGGAGTAGAATGGAGCAGCAGGACGAGTTTCTCTGTCCCTTTCACACATTTCAGGCATCTGGCCCCAGAGTAACATCCCCCTGCATCCTCAGTCACAGCAAATAAGCTACAGTCTGTAATGGTTATAACGAGTAATAGTTTCTCACAGAGTAGAGTCAGCTCCTCACAAATAGTAGTCGCTGTCGGTCACATCTTGTCACAGAATTGGTCAGTAATAATAATAATAATAATAATAATAATAATAATAATAATAATAAATGCCCGAATCACAATTGATTAATCTGCGATCATTGATATGGTTAAAGATGCTATAAACATTGCACATTAAATACCTGGCTTTTTAAAGAAAGTAGTTGAGACCCAGGTGACACAGTGGTGCAGTGGTTTATTGTATGATAGATTACGTTTTCTGCATTTATCATTTGTTATCCCAAAATAAGTTTGTGGCACATTAATTTATTTTTTCAGACTCTACAAACTTATGTCATTGGGAAGCAAAGTCTTATGAGATTTACGAGGAAATACTGCTTACCTGAACGGTATGGGGTGCTCTTATTTAACACTGTTTAGCAGAATGTATAGATAGGAAACGTTGGTATGCACGTCAGGATCCAGTGCTTTATGTCTTTCTGTGCTTTCCAGCGTCGGATTCGGCTTCCCTTCCTGCATTGCATGTCTCCCTTGGGAGATCTTTAACAGTATGGTGTGTGGATTTACACGTGCCTGCCAGCTCCACACACCTCACCGCCGACTCAGTGTAAAGGTGTATTATTCATTATTCACGCTAAACAAACACACACCTACTCAGTTGCGAAGGCTCTGTCTTCTCACCAAATCACACAGGCCCTCTGGAGATGGCCGATTCCTCCCCTGCCTAGCCTGGCTATGTTTACAGCCAACAGCTATATTTTTCCCATTGCAGTTTTATAAAACTTTGTTCCCCTTTTGCTGCAGAAGTAAGATATTACTCATAAGTCAGACAATATTAGCTAGTAAGTCGTGGCCCAAACATCTGGTCTTCATGTCCTCGTCTGAGCAGGTAATTAAGTAAGTTAAGTTAGTCTCCTACAATGCCTCATTGCGGTATCATAACATAACTCAGGTTATTAATCTGTTTGTGGACCAGCAGACCACCCTGTTCACCCAATACTCATAGTCAGGCTCCAGACTGAGAGCAGCTGACATTAAACTTTATTTAGCCGGACCATGTTCAGCCACACGCTCGCATTAATGCTGTTTACTCTTTAAGCATAGTGTGCTTTTAAAAAATGGGGGCCTTGTATCGAGATGTTTATGGTGTCATATGTTTGACATTAAAATCATCCGGAATGCACCCACCAAAGCTTTAATATGCCAACGAGTATAGCTAGTGCTAACTAACTCCCTACTTATCTGTAGCTGTTGGATGCTGATGGATGTGCTCTGAGTAACTTGAGTGGCAGTGACACCACTCTTTACAGGGAATGACTGTACAGGTGCGCTGCTAATAGGTCCCTTTCCCTGAATTTCGGTAATCATCTATTAAATCTAATGTCTTCTGTATACAGATTTACTAACAGAAAACCCATTTTGCAACATAATGTTTATTACTCTAAGTCTTATATTGATCATTTTAAACAGCATGAAATCTTTTTTATTTTAATAAAGATGAATGCACTGATTTTAAAATTCCTCCTAAAAGGGGATTCTGTCACCTTTGAGTGCTTTGTTTCTTTTGGAAATACAGGCAGGACATCAGCAGTAAACTCAGCTTCTTCAGATTGCCGTCACGTCGTGTGGAAGACCTGTGTCTCAAATCATATTCTCCAAAACTCTCTAGCTCTATTAATAACCAGTTTAGTTCTGCTGTCTCGCAGGCGAAAGCATCCAAGGAGATTCACAGGACTCAGATGGAGGGGGGGTGTTGCTAGGCAAAACAGTTAAAGGAGCTCTGTACCTCCATCTCTCAATTAAGTATGATCGTGTGTGTGTGTGTGTGTGTATGTAAATGAGTGGTCCCCATAAAGATATGTTTACCCGACATATCTGCTCGTGCGTGTGTATGCTCATGTAATGGACTGTCATCTCATCCATGGAGTTCTATCTAAATTTTCTCCAGACAACTTCATCCCTGACCAAGCTAATCGGTTAGGAGATGGATGGATGGATGGATGGATAGATGGATGGATGGATGGATGGATGGATGGACAGACGGACAGACCTCCAAAGGGCTGTCACCGTGGAGTTTTCCCCGTTGCCCGACTTCTGTCAACTAATGGTGTTTGGTTAGAGGTACACCTAGTGTGAACTGTCTGCCATTTGCATAGATTGCTTATGTACTGTCATTACTGTTTATTAAAGGTCAGCTAGATGACCTCATTCTAGGGTACAAAGGCAGATTCCCTAAGCAGCAGGCCACTTGTTGATGCTAATCTTCTGTACTTTATGCTCAGCCAGACCTCTCTCTCTCTCTCTTTCTGTCTCCCTCTCTCTCCAGGGTGGAATGAACTCCTCATTGCCTCATTCTCACACCGCTCAATCGCGGTGAAGGACGGGATTCTGCTGGCCACAGGCCTTCACGTGCATCGCAACAGTGCCCACAGTGCTGGAGTGGGCGCCATCTTTGACAGGTAAACTTCGTTCACCATTCTGTGTTGTCTTGTTCTGGAGAGACACCAGCATTCTCCAGTAGGAAATTGCTAGTCATTTTGTGCATAAGTTAGGTTGAGTGTCCCCGACAAAAGCCCAAACGCATCCCAAAAACCAGTGTGTTGCTCGCAAGCCAAGGCTGAAATACCCTTATTAGACAATACACGCATTATGACCTTCATAAGAGGCTTGGTTCATTTTTTCCACACATTTCGATTAATGGACCGCATCTTTGCATTAAAAAGAAAAGCATTAAGACAAGTGTGATGATGCCTCTTTGTTCATCTGCTGATGGGAGCTATTACACATGACCAGTACAGAATACCTTAAACACATAATCGCTTTATTCTGCCTGTTCTTTGGGACTAAAGAAATTAGTTTAAATAGACAGAATAAGCTATTTACATGCATTAAAATGCATTGATTGAAAAAAATCAATTAAGTAATTGAATCTTAGACTAGACACTAATTTGTACATGTATTAGGGTACATAAGTAAAATAAATCAGGCAAAACTGATATTTTAATGTCTGATCCTGTTTGGTGATCACCGACACTGTTGTTTCCAGGAACTTGAAATAAGGAGTTTACACACAAGTAATGCATTTACAGTCTGCTCTTGTCCACAGTGGTCAAAAATATTTGTATACCTTTCAATATTAATATATGTTTTTGAATTAATATTTATATACCTGTATAAATCTTAAGTGCTAAGAAAACTAGATCAGTAGTTCTGCCAGTTTTAGCTTCAGCTGCTATATCCCATTGCCCAATAAAATTTAAGTTCTTCATTAAAAGGTTTATATATACCAAAAATATACTAAATCTCAAAATTATTTTATTTATGTCCTGCAAACAGTAAACTAAATAGTTGCTTTTCAGTTTACTTTACTGTTGAGGGCTGTGTAACTACTGAGATATCAAGGTTATAGCAAATCATGGTCTAGATTTAATCAACAGTGCAAATCAGCCAAATTAATTGAGCCCAAAATGTAGCGTACCACGGCTGGGAACCACTGAACTAGATCACACCCTGGCAGAACCCCAGAGGAATCGCCATGTGTGGGTGGCATGCCTATTTTAGTTTTATATTATGCCACTAATTAAAGGCATTGTATAATAAAGAGCCGCTCTTTGGAAATCTCTCGCTTTTGATTGATTACGGATGGCAGGTACTGGATTTACATAGTGCAGTTTTTTCCAGGCTATTCTGCCATGTCAGTTCTTCGGTGTTGTCTTATGTATAGCATGATTAAAGAGTGACAGGTCCCCCCCCTCCTGGACGTTGTTTCGCAGCCATATGTAAGATAAATAAACAGCACAGTTGGTAACTGTGCAAATCTGTTGTAATTCTAATGCATCTGAATAATTATTCAACATCATGTACAATGCTACCTTCAACAGTGTCCCTGAGCACAGATTTTTTAAAGTGTATTTTTACCTTGCAATTTATGAACAAAAAAAAATTCTCCGGCAACAAAAGAATTGTTGCTTTCCTTTTTACTTTGATTTTTGTTAAAAACAAGTCCATTTTTAATTGTGGACATCAATGTAGTTTGATGAAAAATACTATCACTGCATATATCTTTATTTAAAACTCTTTGGAATTTTATAGGTGGATAGCAATGATTTATTCAAATGATAACATTTAATGTGCCGTGATTTCCCATCGTGACCAGGGTAAAAGCTGTAACGTTTACGTCAGGACTGTCTCATGCCTCGGCTCTCTCATTTGGGTCGTGACAGGGTGTTGACAGAGCTGGTGTCCAAGATGAGAGACATGCAAATGGACAAGAGCGAGCTGGGCTGTCTGCGTGCCATCGTGCTCTTCAATCCAGGTATGCCAGATGCCAGCTTATCCCTGGGGGGTACGGTGATTAGACTGTATTACTATTTATTTCAAGAGGCAGGGGCCTCTAAGGTAAACACACAGAAACTGTTTCATAAGGAAAGATGAGAGGATCGATGCCCCAAGATGCTCAAGGCCCCATCCAGGCTGCACGCACATCCCACTCTTCTCTGCTCTATCTGTACTGGTTATCACATCCAGACAGGCCATGCGATGTCTCCTGGTCAGAGACAAGTACACACCAAGCAAGCAGAGCAGCTCCTGCGTCTCTCACGTCCTGTATGACTTCAAGCCAGAACTGTATATAAATATATGACATGTACATCTTATTACCATTCACTGCCACAGAAGCTCAGAATACGAACTTTCAAGATACAAGCCTTATTCCTTAAGCACAATACCAGCCCCGATCCTTGTCCCAGTTCCAAAGCCTGTTAAATACCCACCTTTCCTTGAGGTTGGTATTGATATGTTAATATAACAAGGCTCGCTCAGTAACACAGGTGCCAGACAGGTGGTCCCTTGGAGCAGACCCCTCTGTCAGTGAGGTGTGCACCCTGAATGCTGTTGTTATGCGAGCAGCGTTCTTCCAAGACAGGCCGCTCTCCTTTTCCTTTTGATCATACTTTTGAGCGAAATTGATTTCGATGGCCTACTTTTCAAATGAAGCTTCCCCCAAAGTCCCTTTTAATGCCAGATAAGCCGTTCCCAGCCGTCCGCCGGAGCGCTTTTGTCTGGGGTGTCCGCAGAGGTACCGTGCAGCTTACATTATGGTAATTACACCCCCTCCCCCTGCACCCCCCTGCTGGATTATGCTTTTCCACCTTGTGAGACCACTAATTTCCTTTGTTTATTCAGCTTATAAAAGTTCATATACAAATTCATGTGGCACCAATACCTATTTGTCACACTTTTATTATTATTATTATGAAACTGGTACAATAGCGGCACTTATTTATTTGTCCAGAACCTTCTTCTACAGAAGTCATAGAGACATGTGACAAACCCCCCTTTCCAAGTACAATCCCTGAAAAAAAAGTTGCTTAAGGGCGAGTTTGGACTTAAGGGCTTCTTACCTTCACACACCATCATACACACTCGCCTTGCTGAGCAAAGGATGTCCATTAAGGAACAACTTGGTTTACAGTGGATTCACTGACCACAGCTTGGTGTGTCTAACCAAGCGTCTCTGAAAACATCTCCACCAAACAGAAATTCTCCATACTCAGAGAGATAACATTCACAGATTCGAGTAATCTTTTTAGCCTTTATTTGTGATTCGACTTGCATAATTCATTCACGAGGAGCAGGATTGCTAAATGAGGCCATCCACATCCCACAGCAGTCAGATAGTAACCATCCTGATATGGCATCACATACTCTACCTAACAACCATATGCGCTGAGTAAAGCAGATGGCGTCTCCAGCACACACGAAAACCCACGGCTGGAAAATGATTCTTACTGCAATTATGTGGTGTTTATATTTACTCATTACAGCGGCCCTTTATAATGTTTTATATCCATAGACTGATCACAAGTGATGCACAATCAGTGCAACTAATCATTGCCTTATGTTCCACACAATATGGGGATGAGGTCTTTTCTTTGCATGTCATTTGGCAGAAATGCCTTGCTGTGTTTATAGCATTTATATCAAGATGCTTTTCTTATAAAGCTTTAGTGTACAACTTTAGTGTTATATTTTATAGCCTGTCTTTGTTTGGGGATAATTAAACTGATTATATCAAATTAAAGTTCCTCAGCATCAGTCTTTGGTGAAGCTTATTCCTCTCCTCAAGCCTGTCAGCTATCAGCATCATCCAGGTTAATTATTACCTCTTTCCATGGTAACCATAAAGTAGGTCTTAGCCAAAAAGCATTCTTACCAGTAGTTGAGAGCCCTCTTTACTCTCAGTCATGTTTTAAAAGCTAGATACTGAGAAGTGTGTCACTTGTCCGATCCATTCCCTAGACTCCAAAGGTCTGTCGAACCCTGGCGAGGTGGAGGCACTGAGGGAGAAAGTGTACGCTTCACTGGAGGCTTACTGTAAACAGAAGTACCCAGACCAGCCTGGGAGGTAAGTGTTTCACTCATTGGCTCATGTGCTGTGCTCTTTGGGTCACATGTTCTACCCTGTAGGTCACATGTTTTGCAATTTGGATCAAATACTCTAATCTTTGGATCTCTCCTCCTCACACTTCAAGCATTTACATGCAGACCATGTCTAATGCGACCCATTCCTTCCCAGTGCGTTTTTGATTACTTTTTTTTTTATTTTATTTTTCTTTCAGCCCAGAGGTCAAGAAGCCCATTTAATGATGGATTTTTTAAAAAGTCTCAATGCTAAAATCCACCAAGTATTTGTTTATGCATAACAAAACAGAAACCAATACTGGGCTTGTCATTTCTTATTACCGAAGTTTACTTAGTTTAATCTGATTTGTTACAGAGCCACAGTTTGTTTAATCAAATTTGTAATTTAGTTGACTTGAGGTACTGTTCATATTTATTTCTTCAAACCACATGTGTTGTCATGTGTGGGACTGAACCCAAAGCTGCCCTCTAGTGGCTAACATTTACGCTGCTTGTCACTCTGCGGCCAGGTTTGCCAAACTCCTCCTGCGGCTGCCTGCCCTGCGCTCTATCGGCCTCAAGTGTCTGGAGCACCTGTTCTTCTTCAAGCTAATCGGAGACACACCCATCGACACCTTCTTAATGGAGATGCTGGAAGCGCCACACCAAATGACCTAAAGCGGGGGCCGGCCCAGTGCCCAGGCCTCCCTGCACGACAGCGGACGATTTCCTGAAACACCCAGGATCTCCCTCATTGTTTTTTTTTCATGTTTCAGAGGAGTTCATTATCTTTATGGGTCTGTTTTTTTTTACAATGTATAAAAGAATAGATTTGCGATTATATAGCTCATGAAAAATGAGAACAAGGGATTCAAATCTGCAAATTCAAATATCTGAGACCCTTTTTTATTAAAAAAAAAAAAATGTCACGGAGCAGAAACAGATATTGCATAGAATGGAAATGTGTGCGCTGATCCCAAGCTCAAAGTAGGATATTAAGTATTTGGACAATCTCGTTATTTACAGGGAGTTTTAGAGTGGCAGCCTCTCTATGGCAGACTGGTACGTCTCATCTGATGGCCGTACACAGTGAGTTTCTCTGCAGGCCAATCAGACTTTATGAGAAGAGGAGGTCGGGTCTCCTTTCTAACTCCTGGGACCGGACCCTGAAAACATAGGACACTGCTCCGACCAGCAGAGGGAGCCGCTGACCAGCCCAGCCTCAGGGAGGCGTACCGTCCTGACTGTGCAAGGTGTGAGGGGGCGCCAAACCCACATCACAGCGACTGTGACACGGCTGTCTTCTAAGGAGATGGATTAGCCCACTCAGTAAGGATGCAGGCCCCCCGGGCCGGGAGCACGAGATGAGCTCTGGCTTCAGTTTCCGAGGGAGACGTTGCCGCGGTAGCCGACCCACAGCAACTCGGGGACTCTTCTGCGCACGGTTCTGCAGGCTTGCGAAATTCATGCACTTTCTCTGCCCTTTAACCATGAGCCACTGCCCACATTTGTTCTGGAGCAGATTCATCCCTCCCCCCTACTTTTCTCTGCAAGATCAAAACTCCACAGTACCTCAATAGACTGTGACCGCTAACCTCCGGATCCCTCCCTGCGGCCCCCGCATGGGAGCCTCGCTACACTGTAACTTGTTACAAGTCATACGTCACAGCCAGACGCAGTATTGAAGGCGCATGTTTCGCAGACGCGACCGGCATTTAGTGTGATCTCTGTTAGTGTGATCTCTGCTGGGTTAGCCAGTGACTGGAGGAGTGCTGGGTGGGACTTGTGCTCATAAGAAGGAAAGCTTTATGTTCTTGGCACTTAACTCTCCGTATGAAATAAGGACGGAGCCAGGTGTAGGTGGGTAATGCAGGAGCACATGGACTGGTGAAGGAGCGGAATGGGTGAGTCGCCGCCCCCCCTGCTCAGGGGATCAAAGCACAGGGACTTCACCTGACGAGACCATTAGGGCTCTTTTGCGAAGATGGTTTGTTTGTAGAGATATGCAGGTCAGTGGCTCCCAAGCTTCTCCTGATGCATCTCCAGCCTTTCTGTATGTTTCTCCAAATTCTACCACCAGACAATCTAACGATAATACATCAGCTCATCTTCAAGCCCGTGATTTGGTGCATAAGCTGTTCTCGAGCCCAAATGTAGCAAACATATGCAATGGCTGCCAGTGCTGAAGGAGAGGTTTGGGAGGCACTGGAGAAGGTGATTGTGTGTCTCTGACCATATTATTCACTTTCGTGCTGCTGTGGCGAAACTATGCATCTGTCATTTCCAAAGATCATCCACGGGATAGTTTTTATCTGACGCAACCAAGCTTAAGGAGTGCTCAGCTGTGAAACTGTGCATCAAGGCAGTATTCGATGAAACCTCTGACTGGGCTCAGGGATATTTCAGGAAACTGAGAGCTTTTACTGCCCTCTAGTGGAACAGAATGAACAATGCAATTTAGCTCGTCAAGGAGAACAGCTGCAAATCAGATAAATACTTAGATGGTCTCACAGTCAGAAGCGTTGCAAGGCTTTCGCAAATCAAACAGTTTTACCTCAGGTATATACAACAACAAAAAAAGTTTCTAAAGTTGTTTCAAAGAATAACTTGTCCAATTTTCTTTTAAAAAGGAACTTGTCAGTATTTTTATGTTTTTAATGTATTTTGAAAATTATTTCCATTAAAATGTAAAATTTTGGAATGAGATTATTGGCAGTTCTCACACTCACAGACTAGCACTGCAGAGCGTGTGAATGAATGCTATCTCAGTTCACTATTGTAACTAGATCCTACCAGTGTTTACCTTCATTGGCAGTAACTCACCAGCCAGAAACTCAGAGGGAGGTACAAGTATATTTTTGAAATTTGTAAATTGCAAGTAGTGGGATCGTGTAATCTCCCTTAAATAAATCTCTTGTCTAGGGTTCGTTCTGTAGATGTGACTAGCCTTTCATTATAAATTTAAAAGCACTAATCATTAACTGTTTGCAACCATGCTGACTAAATCCAGATTCAACCAATCATATTACTCCTTGTCATTTCTCTCATGTGATTAGATGGACACTTAACAGGTGTTACAAAAATCAGCAGATGGTTTAGCCAGAGGTTAAAAAGCCATACACGTGTACGGCAGAAAACTCCTAAAAGAGACGGTTAAAGAAATTAATTCATAAATATGCTTTATACATGCACAAAGCTATTTTGTCTATATGTATAAGTGTGTATATTTATATAGAGATCTAAGTGTTAAACAACTGATATATGCTAGCAATGGGGATAGAATCGCAGCATTCATCATGATGTATTTTGCAGTCTTCAGACACCTTTCTTTCTGTTTGTTTTGTGGCCTTTATCTCGGATTACTTTATGTTTGTTCTCTTCTACCCAGTGAAGCTAGCAACCTGTAAATGCCACCTGCAGGATTTAACCCCTATAAATGACCGTGTACCGGCTCCTGTAGCCCCTCCTCCACCTGTGCTGACATTTCTGATTGGTCTGCTGGGGGGTAGGCTGTGCAGTCCTCCGTCACACCCCCTGCTGAGCAAATAACATCCCTTAACACAAGGTCACACTGTGGCTGCGCAAACGCAGGCATACTGTGACACCCCAGTGGTGAAACAGTGCCAGTGTGCCCCCACTTCTGGACAACTGTGGGGCCAAATTTCATTTGTCAGCTGACTTGTTTCATGTGTTTTAAAAAGAAGATTCATGCCGCGTACAAGCGACAGCCACCTGGCAGGGACATGTAGGGGGTCATCGGTGTCTAAAAATAGAATTATCCAGTTTGCACAAAAACGATAGACAGCCTGCTGGATGCTTCTGCGCATTTTAGACGATGATCACAGTGTGATACCTGAAAACATAACATGGCATCTGAAAGCTGACTTTTCAGCAAGCTGACACAAAACAAGTTATGATTCCCAAATTAACACAAAATTCATGCCCCACAACTCTGTACTGAATAAACTGTTAGAAGATGGATTGATTGGAAGATATGCATAGTCGATATCCTGCACAGGTGTCCAAGAAAGAGTCGTTATGAGAGTCTGGTATTTTTATTTCCCCAGAATGGACACGAGTTCAGCGCAATACACCGTTTTGTGCTCAGAATGAACAGGAGAGTCTGTTATCCATCTGACTGTAATAACTTGCACTTGTTTTATGCTGACATGGAATAGCCATGCCTGCGGTGGAGGACAGGGTCAGGGGGTGCAATTTGGGTGCAGCCAGTGAACGAGAGAATGGAAAACAGCCGCGGACATAGTCATCGGCCCTGTTTACACTAGATTTTAAAAGCATCGTGTACGGTTGGAGTGGACTACGCTAATTATAAGTGTAAAGAACCACCAAGATGCACTGGGAAACAATCACTCAAACCACTTGCCGATGTGGTTTGGGACACATATCTTTTGTAGCGTAAATGCTAGTGTGTCCTGGATGCGTCCCCAACAAGGACAAGGACAATAACTGTGTGTAGGGCAGTAATGAAATCTGAACACAAGTGGTCTGCTCGTCACCTTGGAGACGCGTGATAGACACAGGTGTAAACGATGATGTGTCTTGGCTGCCCACTTGTGTTCACCCAAGACACATTTAAAGACAAAGTGTAAGCAGCGCTATGGTCATGAGGCGACATAAGCAGGACGCAGGCTGCTCAGGTAGCGTGCTTATCACTAGCTGGGTCACTCAGGAACTTAAAGGTTTATTGAGAATCTTTCTATCACGCATTCAATTGTAGCGGTAGTTACCAGCCTGAGAAACGTGCACGAATCCTGGAGTGTGTTTCACTGGGAAGTGGCCAACATGAGCACCCAGAGGCTCGAGGAGCAGCAGTCTGACGGTCCCAGCAGCACAAGTTGCACTGTTCTCTGTTAGATGCCTGAGGTCAGAAATTACTGTTTGTTTCGATTTCATTTTATTTTTGGTTAATTTCCTTAATTATGGATCAGGTGAAGCCCCAACAGTCACTGCATTTATTGTAGCAGTTTAGCAGTAACAAAAAAGAAAAAAAAAATACATTAACGAAAGTCTATTTTTGTACAAATGTAATTTTATCCCTCGGTTATATATTTCTGATGGTTACCTTCATTCTATGGAATGTTATATACATTAATTGTATAAATGTTAATTTTAAACAGAAAAGAACCTTCGAAATCCGCAGGGTGCTCTGGTACCCGTCGTCCATGTGCATTCACAAGGTTTTTTTTTTTTTGTTTGGTCCAGTTGAAAATTCAGTTGTCCTTTCTATCGTTTACCTTTTTTTTTTTAGAAAAATGAAAAAAGTCATGCTTTGTGGGTTGTTCTTTGATGTACTGTTTAAAGATTATTAAAATCAGAAGGCTTGTGAGAGTTCTATTCTTTCAGTTTCTGTTAATTTCCAGTAGAAGCATCACAAGCATGGTAAGTTATCAGCCAGGAGCAAAGATTGGAATTAAGACAGAACAACAAATGGGAACCTTAGGTTCTGAGACTCATCAGCAGCAAACAAAATCTCACATGTAAGCATTTCATTAGCAATTTACACATACAATGTATAGACTAGAGCACCATAAAAAGCTCCAGAGATTCCAGGATTGGGAGAACTGCACCGCAGGATGGGTGAATGGATGGAAAAATCATCCCACTTAGTTTTCTTCCTAATGGGATGCAGGTCATACACTGGGAGGAATTAAAAAGTAGAGTTGGAAATTATATTATCCACATGCATAACTATAAATATTCAGCATTTCTCCTCCCCTCAATATGAATGTCGAGACAACAGTTACAGCTTTTATATAAAAGGAGTTTAATCAAAGTTTCTTTTTAAACATCAAACATTTTAGCCAAAAATTTGATCAACTGCTGCACAACAGAACAAGCAAATAACCATAGAAAAGGAGCAACCTTTGAACCTCACACAGCCTATAAATAATTGTACACCATGTACTGTTAGGCAGACAAAGAAGATTCAAAACCCATGCCATGTGTTTAAGTTACATTTGCTGCAAGAGGTATTTCAGCTATACATCTGAAAAGCAACCATACACAGGGACATGGAGAAAAATCTGGATTTTACATGCCATTGAAAGAAAGCCATTTTGCACACACAAAAGTAATATTCCTTGATGAATAATTGCATACATATGCTGAGGCGTGAGATTTCCGATAAACACAGTATAGAGGCAGAGTGTAAGAACCAAGCTGTCGCTGTCCACATTGCAGTCACAGAGCGTCTCTCTCTCTTAGACTCATTGTATGTTACTAAGCTATGAAGTTCCAGATGTTTAAACCAATTGGTCAAAGTGACAACCGAAAGTCAAAGTGTAAGTTCTATCAGCCTCGTCAGAAGTCACCGCTGAAGCACAGAACTGCAAAGCTATATATTACCTATATAACTATATATTGTTTATATAAAAATCAGGTATATATACAGCTAAGTCGAAAGAGAATTGCTGAAAGGAGCAGGTCTTCGCTCTAGCAAGTCTACTAGAGGTCAAACTACCAACACATTCACAACCAGCTAACTGGTAAGTTCTAAATGGGAAGCCAACTGATTCCCAACAAATTGGTGACAACATTTGTTATGAATGAAGCAGAAAACATTTTACAGTGTTGAGATAAGGCTCTCGGCAGATGATGGGGGTCAAACGAAGTTCAGACTGCACTGGCAGCCTGGGCGGCTCCTCGCTGAGCAGAAGGGGGCGCTGCTGTCCCATCTCACACAGACCAGCATCCTTCTGAAGCCGGACCTTCTCGCTAAACGGTTCTTCCTCAGAGTTGAAAAGCCGCGGACCCTGGAGCTTAGCAGTCGCTCTTCCACAGTTTGATGGTTTTGTCATTTTCCAATGCGGCAGAGGCGATGATGTTCTCCGTGGGGTGGCAGGCGGTGGAGATCACAACATCTGCAGAGGAGAGAGCAACTGCCACTCAGCTACAGCCCTCTCGCAAGACATGGTCGTGACACCCCACCAAATCCTAGCCGAACCCGCACTGGGTGCACCAGCCCCGTACAGCCCTCATGGTCCCTGCACCCTCCTTACCCATGTGCCCCGGCAACTTCTGCACGATCTCTTTAGTCTGGAGGTTCCAGATATACACCATGCTGTCTTCTGACCCAGAGACGATCCACTGCGGAAGGAGGAAACCAAAACAGACACAGTGAAGCAGTCTACGGCTACACGTAGCGGCCAAAAAGCCAGGGCCTAGGGCTGTGCGATATGGCATAAAATTCATATTGCGGTATAATTTGAACCATACACGGCAGATGGTATATATTGCAGTATATGATTTGATCTGTAAATTTCAATATAACTGTTTTTGAAAGGGTAACATATGTCCATAGCAAAGGCTTTGCAG
>JAODJU010000040.1:18327354-18341289 GCA_026776725.1 Gnathonemus echidnorhynchus | reverse complement strand
CGTACAGAACCGAAAACCGTGACCCTAAAACCGTGATACAAACCGAACCGTGGGTTTTGTGAACCGTGCCACCCCTAATACAAACTGCAACCAATTTAGTTTTAAAATCTGACAGACAAGATTAACAGACAAGGGGACTGAAAATAAGACTGCTGTCTTATAGCTACAAACATAACAATTATGTGATTGATACATATGGGTGAACTCACTAGTTTGTGTCCAGATATCGTTTTCTCAAACTTTCCATCATACGCCCCCCATATTTTGATCAGCTTATCAGCAGCTGAAACACACACACATACACACACACAAAAAAAAAACAATCAAAGCTAAGCTATGTTACATCTATATGTCAACAGAATGTCAAAACCTAACAATCAGGTAACATTAGCATATCAACTGAGCATCAACGACATCAAGACATGATGCATCATCTCAAAATTTTCACAGCTGCTGACACAGGGTAGTGTCTTTGTGAGACTGGAGTCTATATCGACAAAGGCAGGGAACTCCATGGATGGGATGCCTCTAATTCACACACTTACACACTAAGGGCAGTTTAAGGTCACCAATGCAACTAAACGACATGTGAGTGGAAACCAGCATTGCCAGCATTATTGTTAATAAAAATTAAAACTATAAGAAAACATTTTCATAAGCTGAACTAAAATACAAAAATAAAATGGAAAAGGGTTTAATAAAAACTATAAATACTGTTTCCAAAACTAACTGAAATTAAAACAAATTTCAATTGCTTTCCATTAGCATTTTAAAATACTGTTTAGCAATCATTTGTTTATCTTTCCTCATTGATGAACATCATGCAAGGAAATGTAATCCACCATATTGCCTTCAGATGGCGCCACATTTTGGACCTCTTTTGTGCAGTGCACATGAACCACAGAAACTACACCTAACTAAAAGTAAACTAGATTTCAAATTTAAAAATGGAAAATATAAAAATTAAAGCTATATTTAAAAAAATATATTTTATATAATAATAATAAAATAATAATAATTATTATTATTATAATAGATACGTTATTGATCCCCATGGGGAAATTGTCTTTACGCTTCCCTCAACTTGCTCTTTGCAGAGTATATAATATATTTTTTTAATACAGCTTTAATTTTTATATTATTTTCCATTTTTAAATTTGATATGCCAACATTCAAGATTCTTTATTCGTCACATACATAGTTATAAAAAGTACAACATGTAGTGAAATTAACCCAGACCGATCCAAACAAGAGTAAACTAAGAATTTAAAGTTACAATTTACAACAGTTAAGAATATGAAAAGTGCAAACAATATACAAGAATGAATTTAACAATATATACATAGAATAGAATAAAATAGAAAATAGAAGAAAAAAAAGAGGAATCTTAGATTGCACTATGAACAACACTGTACATTAACTGTAAATGTGCGTTTCACAGTTGACAGCAGGAGACAGCAGCAAATCTAAGGTGCAATGTGCATGGGTTGCATTAAAAGGGCATCTTCAGCACACATGTGTAAAGTGGCAAGTGGTGACAGATGAAATGATTGTTGCAATATACAGTGAACAGAAATAAGTAATTTAAGTGCAGTGTGCATTGACCTAGAAGAGTAGATACACACAGCTGTATATATACAGTTGTGAATGCAGTTTGCCTTAAGTAGATAGCAGGGTGTAAATAATGGCAGTTTAGGCATCAGCTGTATAATTTTTAAGAGGTAGTGGTGTCATGTCCTGGTTAAGAAGACTTACGGCATGAGGATTTCTTAACCAGGACATGACACCATGACAATATGGTGGATTACATTTCATACGTGTGTGTGTGTGTGTGTGTGTGTGTGTGTGTGTGTGTGTGTGTGTGTGTATATATATATATATATATATATATATATATATAAAATAAACTAAATTTAAAAGTCTAAACTTTAACACTGGTGGAGATCACACATGGGATTCAAAATCCATTGCATTTCCTGTTTTCACAAAATTTACACACAACTGACAAAGTAAAAATTTTGTGCAACTTGTGCATGAAGAGTCACAATCAAACCATGAATCTATAAAGACACGCCGCACTCACATAAGGCTGCATTCAACAGTAAAGTTTAGTCTGAACGCCAGCTTAAGAGGGGAAAAATAACGGGGCACTTACAGGAACTGGCCAGCCACTCCCCACTGGGGCTGAACTTGACAGAAGACACGGCTTTCGTATGGCCAGCGAGCGTGAACTTCAGGGTGTAGTTTGGCTTTACAGGTGTCGACTATCCAAGAGTGGAAGACATGGGAATGATATGTGAAAAACATGACAAAATAAAATACATTAAATTAAACGGCAAAACTGGCCTCTCAACCTGATATATTCTGTAATTTAAACTAAACAGGCCTGAGTCACTGCCGATACCTTGCTTTGACTCGCTGAGGCAGAGGAGGCAGACTGCGTTTTAGCGCTTTCAGCTTCCGGTTTCTTCTCTTCTGTTGCCATGGCTGCACAATGAGCGAATCAGAAAGTCGGGATCGTGAGCCTCTTCAGCACCGCCAGCAACACGAAAGTGAAGAAGCATAACAATCAACCATCCGCATCAGTATACAAATACACTTAAACTGTACGTACAGGGCATAACGTATTATCGTCCAAATAACAGGCATTTAATAACCAACCGTATGTTAAAATCACCAACGGTACGACACATTCGGGTATCACTGCACAGCATGTATTTTGCTAGTAATAAACCTGATCATTTCTGCCTTTGTGGGCATGCAAGATACACCTAAAGAAGCAGGTTCATTTATGCCAACGTAGCCCATGTGTTTAAACACGCCAGCGTGATGTAGGGCTTCTACCCTTGGTTAGTAGGAGCCTACAATGGGTCAGTGTTGCACTTTTTCTCATCTGATGTACGGTACCATCAAGATCCGTGAAGCTTACTGCCTGTCACAGACTTTCCCTTCACCGGCTACCTGTTGTCTAACGCTGCAGAGCTACTCTAACCGTTAGCTTCCCACTGACAGCGTACAGCCCCGTGGACTGGCACCTGGGGTAAACCCCCCCGTGAATTTTAGCTAAGCACCCCCAGGACTGCCATCAGCACTGATCATCCCGGTGCATAGCTAAGGCCCGGGAAGAACAAAATGACCAAGCGATACTATCTGCTGCAGGTCCATAATGGATCAGTCAATACTGCCCACTCAACCTAGTGATTTCATAATTAGTTATTCAGTCGCAATATCTGCTTCTAAATATGTTCTGGTTTCCAACAGCGAATATCCTCCCTTGTCGGTTTTTCTGCCCGATTCCTTCTTTCTTACAATTAAACCTGCTGGCTGTTGCTATTAGCACGTTAGCAAGCCAGCATCGTCCCATTCAAACAATACTCGCACGCCTAGTTAAACCGATCGGAAGCTAAAGGTACTCACCAAGACGGCGGCGATCTATTTGCAGTAAAAGTCGTGTAAAGCGAAGAACCTTATTGTTATTTCAGGATAAACACCAAAGCTTCTTCCTCTTTAACTGCAACTCCAAAGACAAATATTCCTTTCGCTGGTCTGGCGGGTAATGTGGCATTTAACCGCCAATGCGCATGCGCGGAAGCTGACGACGATATACGGCGCTCAAGAAGGGACATGGTTGAGGAGCAACGGTACTGCATGTTGGAAATATGTCTTATCTAGATGTATATCTAAATGATCAGATAATATAGATTATATGAAATTATTTATTTTAGGATTCCCTTATTCAAGTCTAGAGGAAATGCAGTCGATAATTCTCTTGGAAAATCAAATCTGAAATTAAACTTAAATATTCCATAGAAAATAAGTTTTAAATACGTTTCCATTTTTTTATCTAAAAATAAAAACAATACACACAGCTGGCCAGATTACTTAGTTTTCATTGATGAGAGTAGAAATCAGTGAATATGGCCCTGCTGAAATGCTTCTAAAATTAACAATTAACTGGTAAACATCTTGGCATGACGCTCTTGATAATTAATAATAGTTATTTATTTTCCAAGTCATAATACCAAAAAGGAAACAGTCATGTAAACAATATTTTAATAAGAATCCAATGCCTTGCTTCAATAGAAATAATGCTTGGAAATGCAAATACTAATATGCTGAAAGGGCCTTTCAGTTCTCTGTAATAACATTAGCCTCCGTATTTATTCTAAAAACCATTAACATATAATTGCCAGAAACAACCAATCTACAAGACATTTACAAATACCTGATATCTGCTCTAGCAATAATACAGACCACTGACTGGACTAAAATGAAAATACCACTCAGTGGTATAATCTATCTGATATACCCCTATAGTGACACATATTTTAAAAATCTAAGCTGTACATAAAAAACACCGACAATATATTACGGGGTTTTCAAAGGTATTTGTGCAAGCAGTGTTCAGTTGCACGTTCTTTCACTCTGCTAGTATTTTTAGCACCACACACCGGCAAAAAACCAGAGAACATCAGCCCATCCACATATCCACATCATTATCCCACTCAATAAAAACACATTTTTATGTTTGACATATCATGCAACTTTAGAAGAAAGCTGTTAATTATTGGCATCAATTACTCTTTGGTCATGCACACATTAAAGTATGACTAACAAAAAATGTCTTAAGGAGGTCAGTTCATCTTGTAATATTTCTTTACTTCCTCTCCTTATTACTGCCATGGATCTTCTTTTGTATGTGCACAGTAATTAGCTGAATTGTCGTTTAAATGATGCCATGCAGTGTCATAGCAAACTTGATGATGCACAAGAACAGAGAGCACCTTTAAGGGATGCCAGTCACAGTGCACATACACATCGCTGCCTTTAGGCAATGGGAGGAATCCTGAGTATCTAATGCAAACCCATACAAACAACAGAACAGTTTGTGCTTATTTGCCTACAACTGCAATGATTCTTTATGTATATTTTATTATCCCCCATTTCTTGCTTATTTAAATTAAAGTATGCAGAATTGGGTTAGATCTTGCAGGGAATCAATTTAAGCAATACTCGTGTATGGAAAAAAACAATGTATTTTAAATGAGGTACTAATTCTATGGGTGTGCATTATATGCACGAGTGATGTAATAGTTCTCACATTTACCAACTTACCTGTGATTTTGGCAGAACTATATTATTGCTGAAGTGAGTTTTGGAATAAGGCAACAATTACATGGGTATTATTATAAAAGGCAACAAAATGCATTTATATTTATATCAAATTGTGTATTTCTTCTGAGTGATACATGATATGATTATTCTTAGATGTTATAATCATAAATTCTGTAGATCCCATACTATAAAAATTCCCGTTATATCAATGCTGTAATTACTATTTTTTTTTCCACTAACGTAGTTCACTGCAGTCTATCTTTAATGCAATTTATTACGGTTTACATTACATTTATAAGTTGTGTCAGACGCGGTGTCCAGTAAAAATAGCCATTCGGCTTAAAAAAAAACACGTAATAAATTTAAATTAATTATTACAGAGATAAATATAGAGCAATCATAATCGCGTCCAAACTATATATGTCGAGTAACTGCAAGGAAAAGTCATATCCACGTTCACTGATTATCGGTTGCACCTTCGGTCTCTATAACGTGGATCGCGAACATGATTTTAGGATTGACAATCATCAGTTATTGTACCACTTTCACTTGAAACATATTTTTATTTTAGATAAAAGAGCTTGGATATATCGCTGTATAAACCAACTATCTATTTCTGGGCCTTTGAAAAATATAAGAAGCTGGCATTCTTGTTATTGTTTTGATATGTCTCTCCAGCAGTGCCTTACCACTGAGCCACTGTGCAATGACGTATGGTTAGCTACTAGGTAATGTTAGCCCGTGTCTCGCCGCAGGAAAACGGGCAAGAACGAGTATTTCGGGAAAACTATTTACCTAAATACGAGGCTGTAATCAATTTAGTCATATACAGTATGCATATAAAGCGACGTGCTGACTTCTTAAGTGTAAATATTACATCAAAATCTCCTTTAATCTCCTAACCCTCGCGGACGACATGCTGAAAGGGCCAAAAACATCACCACTCTCTTTTATACTGCATTTTGGGAAGCGTAGTGCTGTTTTTAATGAATATTAAATTTCCCTACGTAAACGTGTCTTTCAGAGAACTACAAAGACCATACGCGCCCTCTTCATCGCGCATGAGCAGGGGGCTGGTGTTACCTCGTCTATTATGCTGCTTCGCTGAAATAAAAGAGCAGCTAGGACGACTTCAAGCGAAACGCTGTTGGAGCCGCAGAGGGGGAAAAAAAGTAATAAACTATTTCTCTTTATTCGTCGCTGTTTTTTAAATAAAGAGCGGTTTAGTTTAGCTACACGAGTTGATTGTATTATTTAGAGCATAAAGCGAACCTCTGGTGTTTGCTGTGTGTTTCAGCAGTGCTAACGTTATCTGTGCGCTTTGCAACAATGCAACAAAGCCCGCTTTCTTTAACATTGGGGGTTAACGCGTGAAGTTTAGATCGTGAAAAATTAAAGAGTGTGACGGCGAATCGGCCCTTTCGGTACTGGCGATCGCGGCATTGCTCGCCTAGCCGCGTTTGTGAAACGCTAACTAGCTGTATGCATGGCGCGCGTTACGCGGTGGGTCTTTTCGTGTGGCAGCGCTACGGGGAGGGCAGCCTGCTAGCCTGCGAAATAAGATCGGCTGCATTTCTCACTGTACCGTATCTCTGCCCTGCCCGCCATCTTTTAAAGGAGAATGTGTGGAGTGGGGTACATTTTCCCCCCCGAAAGGACAGGTCTCGCTCGCGTCCGGTCTTTACGCCATTTGTTTTCTTTCTTTTTTTGCACGATTAGCAGATCGTGCAGAAATCGCGAGGGCAGCCGGGCGCGCGCCTTTCGGTTTAATTAGCCCGATTCCGCGTGTTTACTATTTACTCTGGCTCAGTCTAAATTCCGGAGCGAGTATTTTTTTGCGATTTTGTTTTAATTTCTTGTTACGTAGCATGCACTCTTGTTTTATTGATTGCAACTGTTTGCGGAGCTTGTTTTGTGGATTCTGTTTGATCGTGAAGCTGCCGTGCGGTTTGTTAGACTTTTAGCGTGTGTGTGAGAGGGGGGTGGTTGACGTCCCATTCATAAATTTGTCTCCATGTTTGCTAAATTATCAGCTCGCTGGTTAGCAGTTGCTGGCCGTATAGGTACATGCTCGATCGCTCTTTAAATGTGCCGCTTAACATTAAACGCGATGGCCATTACTGTTTACAAATCTTTGAGGAATGTTTCTGGTGAAAATAGTGCATTGAACTTATCAGTTTCACTTTAATGTTACAACGACATTACATTTATTCTATTGTAGATGTACAACACATGATCAGAATATTAGATGTTGCCATTATTCAGAAGCATTAATACATTTCGCACGGTTTGTTAGTCGCTTTATTGGAATATCTTAAAGTTACATCAGATCTGTCACCAGTGTAAAATTTAAATGGATGTTACGTAGTTGAATCATAGATATACAAATATAGATAATGTTATGACTCGTCATGTTTCGTTTGTTATGGTGCTGTCAGTCTGAAATCCGAGAATACGCGGAAAAAATCTGATTAAATGTTTTGCGTGCTTGTATTATTATCCTTTAACATTGTAAGTTAAACTTTTATTTAAAATGTGTGAATTGCCAGAGCAGCTCTATACAGTAGGATTTGTTGAGCAGTCACTGTAGTTTTAACCAGTGATGTGAGTCCAGGCTTGGAACTAAGCGCTATTATTTAAATGTAATTTAAAATGACATAAATGTTGACTCCACTAATGATACAAAACTTTTCTAAAGTTATGTATTAACCCGAAACATTTCATTCAGTCTGTCAGAGTAGAGAGGAAAGTGTCCATTGTGTGCTTTAATGGTTTTTGCATCGACCTGTTGGCTTTCCGGGGGAAAACATTAAACAATTTATTCTGCTGTTATATATATAAAATCTTTTGAAGAAAAAAAAATGTTCAAATGGAAATTGGAAAGACCCTTTGAAAGAACTTTATATATATATTTGTTGATGGCAGTATTACATTTGTTTTCATAACACATTGCCAGCCTGTTGGGAGGAATAAAAGAGAAATCTACTGTGTGGTTTGCAATACAAACAAGTTAAATATTCCTGCTACATCTATCATTCTTGCATCAACACATTATCACATAAGGATTACAGTGTGACATGATTGTTTTCCACTTTGTGCTTATGTTTTCTAAGTAATGTAATACTTTTGTTACATGCTGAGTAGACTGATGCATGCTCAAAGTCACTTGTACACTTTTTAAGAATTTGAATACATTTTAATCAAAGTGCATCTTCCAGTCAGCAAAGTCAGCACAAATGCAGTGTAGGTCTTATAAAAATGTTATAGAAATCACTTTTTCAAACAGCATTGATCTCTTAAAATTATTATGAGTGAAGTTCTGTGATATTTATCGACTTAATCATGTGGTCACTAAGAAGGGCATTGATCCTGACTTGTCAGTCTTGTGCAACTTTAATCTGACTGATATCCTCATCTTTAAAGTCATGAAGACATGCAAACTTGTTATGGTTTTACGTTTGCTTCAGCTATGATGCTACAGCCATGAGGTGCACTTAGCTTGTATTTCATGCACATGTATGTCAGCTTTGCCAAAAGTTGTATGCATGCTAGGGAAATGGTCAAGTTGAGTCATCTGGTGAATCTACATGTTAGCACTGTACTGATCATCACTTTTGTGTTTTGTCTTAAGTTGGCATATTTTAAAATGAAAGACTTGATTAGCTTCATGTTTATATTGCTAACTGATTAATGCTCTAAACATCAGTAGCTACGCAAAAGCATATCTCTGTTAAATTGTTTCTTTCTGCCTCTTGGTTGAGTTTACCGCCTGTTTTTGGTGTGTCCTTTTCCTACTTATGTGTGTAAAAAAATTACATGGTGTGCCGCTGCTTGGGATTTCAGTCTCCTGGGTTGTTGTTCAAGGAGTTTTTGACTAGCTACAAAATTATTTTCGCCCCCTGTGGGTTACTTGCAGTGCTGCCCCTACTCAAGTCCTGTTTCCCGTGAGTGGGATCGCGGCCTTGTTTTAGGAGGCATTTGTTCCTGACCCTGTCGCATCGCTCTTGGTGGGAGTGTTATTCCTGTGGTTTTGTGACATTGCGTGCTTTTCAAGCAAGACTCCTCTTGTTCCTTTTCTTTTGTTGCCGGTCGTAAATATGTATAAAAGGACAGTGAGTGTGCTTCTGCTTGTCTTTGAGATTATGAGTCTAAGTCAGGTGCTGTGTACTTGTTTGTTCCAAGTAGTTGCCTTCCTGCTGTTTTTTTTCCCCCTTGTTGTTGCACACGTGCATATCTGTTGTGTATTTATTGGAGTTATCCTGGTTAAATGCATTCCTCAAGGGCTCTGTAGCAGTTCCCCTCCTGGGAGCTGAGCAAGGAACTGTCGGTGTACACTAAAGTCTTAGTCGTTCTCCTACCCGCCGTCTTACATTCCCAGGGAAGCTTTTTCATTCTCTTGGTACCAAAACGGATATATCACACACGTATACACATATTAAAATATTTATTAGTCCATTTGTTTTCTCTGGTCTAATTTTGGTTATCTTTTGGGACAACTATCCCTTTTCTGGGGCAATTTTGATTATTTTGAATATAATATGTGTGTGTGTGTGTGTGTGTGTGTGTGTATGTATATATATTTCTTTTTAGTCTTATCAGTAGATAACTGAAAACAAAGTAACTGATAAGTGAAGTGCGTTTTGTAGTATTTTCACCTTCAAGCATCACTGCTTCTCAAAGCATTCCTCTAGAATTATAATCATGTTGGCTTTCTGTCCTGACGTTATTGCCTAGAGGTGTCGTAACTAATAGTCTATAAGTTCTGGAGCTGTCTCTTGTAATATACTAAATGTATTTTATACTGTTTAACTGCACTCTACAGAGCTGTTACAGATGTATCCACTGGTAATTTTGCCTGCCTATGATGGCTCACTTTCCCTTGACATTTACTAGCCAGCTGTCAAAAGATCCAGTCACCTATTAATAAAGGTATAGTCATTATCTAACACCCGCTATATGTTTTTCACCTAATATGGATGAGGTTATTGCGCTCATTTTTTCCTTTATTGTGCTGTGAATACTCTGGGAGTTTCTGGTTCTCGCATGGTTTTTCCAGGTCTGTTACACATCTGTTACCTTTTCCATGATAAACGGTGAAGTTTTTGCTCCCCTCCGTTCCTAGAGCTGGGACCCCCTTCAAGTGGGTCGGTCTGATTTCTGTGACATCACTTATCCGGGTAACTTTGACCGTTCCTATACTTAGTCACATTTGTATTGTGTTTTTTTTTATTATTATTGTGATTTTAATGTTGATATCACTTAGGTGTAGGGATGTAATTGGGAAAGAAAAACTGAGTGTATCCTGTGTTGGGCTTGCTTGCTTTTGTTACAGTCTGGTATATTTTTTGAAGAGGCATTAGACGATCAGAACATTACTCCATTGGGAATTGCATTTCAAACACATCATCTCTGGCAGTTTTTTTAAATACAAGTAAAATGTACATGCGCACACACACACATTCTGCTAATATTTCAAATAAAGCCTATTCAGTTTTGAATTTTTTTGTATGCCTGTAATAGTAAATGATGGCACATTAATTTCATTTTTATTTTTAGTTTAGCATTTGATCATAATTTTGTTAGCTTTCTATTAGCATTGAAATCAGCCTTTTAATTATCACAAAATATAAATGCTTAGGAAAATGTTGCTGTCTGACCTGGACCTGGAGCTGGTGCATGTTCATGCTATATGCGTAACATGCACCTGACATTATCTTGATTTGTAGGAAATTACCTGATGTACAAAATTAACATAATGTTTTTATTCTGATTTTCCTTTTTTTCGGGATGCCGTGTTCTGTTTTTTTACACATTGCTTTTTTTCTGAATTATTTTTTGGCAGCATACCAGATCAGCCCTGAAATGGGATATCGGTCCCCCAAAGAGAGTGAAGACCAGAAACAGGAACACCGTACCCATTGAAGACACAGAATAGCCACAGACGAGGAGAGCATTAGAGAGTCCGCTCCCCCCCTCCCCTCACCGCCATGTCAGCAGTCCCCTCGGCAGTCCAGACCCCACCTCCGGGGACCAACCCGGCTCCACCCGAAGTCACCAATCCCAACAAACCTGGCAGGAAGACCAACCAGCTGCAGTACATGCAGAACGTGGTGGTGAAGACGCTGTGGAAGCACCAGTTTGCGTGGCCCTTCTATCAGCCTGTTGACGCCATCAAATTAAGTCTTCCAGTGAGGATGACCTTTGTCTCTTTCGGATGAATAAATATATGCACATGCTCTACTGATACTGAGCATAGAACTTAGTGTGGTAACTTTGGATTTGGTAGCTGAAATGTCAGTAAGTGATAGATGTGCCTATTTAATGCAAGAAAAGTGAACAGTACTAACCTTTATCGCCGGGTCCCCTTTAAGCTGCTGTTAGATGCTTTGTTAGATTATAGTGCCCGGGAGAGTTTTCTTGCACTTGGAAAATTCCAGATTTTTAGTGGATAAAATTCTTCAAATCGTTTCTTTGGACAATTTCTTAAAATTCCAAAATCTTTAATGCATGGAATAATTCTTTTGTGCATACTTGGTCTTTTTGATTAAATATGAAAAGCTAGTGACCCTATCAAAGCTGAAGCAGTAATTTCATGTGGAAAATACAGACTTGAAGGTGATCGTCACCAGCGCTGACGTGACATTAGAATAAGGCGGCTGCTGTTTTTTAGGATTACCACAAAATAATCAAGAACCCAATGGATATGGGAACCATTAAGAAGAGGCTGGAGAACAGCTACTACTGGAGTGCCAGCGAGTGCATGCAGGACTTCAACACCATGTTTACCAACTGTTACATCTACAACAAGGTAGGTTCTGGAGCGGTCCAGCCTACCTTCGGTCGCTTGCTCTGTAAGAGCCCAGCCAAGAAGTTTTAGTTGCGTTAATCGTTACTCCTCCTATCCAGGATGTCTGATCCCTGTAGCTCAGGGGTGGTTCTTAAACCACGATGAAGACCATATTATCTGTAGACATCCGAAACCCTTAGCTTTTGACTAGTCCTTGTGTTCTTATGTGTTGTCAGTTTGATATTGCTAATCAAAGTCCTTCAATTCTGTAAATGTAGAGCCTATGGGCAGAGTGAGGATGTTTTTCATATTGTTGCGTTACAGTGAGTTACAGTTGGTTTTCAAACTTCCCTGGTGATTACATCTCCCCACCTTTTTTTCTGAAGCCCACAGATGACATCGTCTTGATGGCCCAAGCCCTGGAAAAGATCTTCCTGCAGAAGGTAGCTCAGATGCCTCAGGAAGAGGTGGAGCTACTACCGCCTGCCCCCAAACACAAAGGCCGCAAGCCCGTAGGGGAGCCTGGCCTAGGTAACGTGTGACCCGATTGGGCAGATACCCAGCACTGTGTTTATTCTGCTGGCAGTTAATGGTAACAAAGCTTGTTTCCCGTCATTGTCATGATATAGGTTATGGAGCTTGTCTGTACATTGCTGAATCAACTTCATTGATCATTTCTCCTGGTTTTGGTTTATGGACAGAATGGGAAGAGTCCCAATAGTCTCAGTCTGTATCTGTTCAGACTAAAGGAGCATTGCGTAGCAGTGTTGCTAGGCTGCTTCTCACCACTCATTCTCCTGCCTTTGCCTGCAGGGGGGCAGCAGGTGCTGGCCGTGAGTTCAGCTTCCCCGCCGGCGTCCTTCCCCAGTACGCCCACCACGCAGGTCACACAGACCCCCGTCATTGCGGCCACGCCCATACCTGCCATCACCCCCAACGTGGCCCCGGTTCCAGCCGCGCCGCCCTCCGCCCCCATGATACCCGTCGTCTCCACCGCGCAGCCTGTCGTCAAGGTAGGTCCTGGCCTCCAAGGGTCTGTGATGGTAGAATTTGGCAGACAGGGGCATGCCGAGATCACTGAGGCTGACATTTTGCTCTATCCTGTTTTGAGGAAAGCATCTGCTCAGGTGTCACTGAAACTCATTGTGTGTCTGTTGATGCTTGAACCCATTCTTCATTCCTCCCTGCAGAGGAAGGGGGTGAAGAGAAAGGCAGACACCACGACTCCCACCACCTCCGCCATCACGGCCAGCAGAAGCGAGTCACCCACCCCTCTCCTGGAACCCAAGCAGGGCAAGGTGGTCTCCCGGCGGGAGAGTACGGGGCGGCCCATCAAGCCTCCCAAAAAAGACCTGGAGGATGGCGAGGTCCCTCAACATGCGGGCAAGAAGGGCAAGCTGAGTGAGCACCTCAAGTACTGCGACAGCATCCTGAAGGAGATGCTCTCCAAGAAGCACGCGGCCTACGCCTGGCCCTTTTACAAGCCCGTTGACGCAGAGGCCCTGGAACTGCATGACTACCACGAAATAATCAAGCACCCCATGGACCTGAGCACCGTAAAAGTACGTTGCCCTTAGGCCACTCCCCCGCCTTCCTGCCCTCTGGGTCTGCTAGACGTGTGCTGTAGAAACAGGGTTATGTGATGATAATGGTAGTGGTGGTGTTCTTAATGATGGGTATTGGTAGGGCTTCACAATTGTGAAAGAACCGCGATCTTGATTCACACCTCTGCAGTCTCATTTCTAAATTACAACAGCTCTTCTGCATTGTATTACATCAGCTGGATCACAACAAGCGCTCCTTTTCATCAGAGAGTGTCAAGCGTCCCATAATTCTGCATTCTCTTTAAAGGGCGCTTTTCCAGTGCACCAAATACCTTACTTTTGTTACTTTTTTTTTGTTACCAAAATTCCGGTACTTCAAGGTGTTGGTTTCTTATGGTGCGTTCATTTTTCCCTCGGAACTCGGAAATTCCGAGTTGAGTGACATCACGTCCGACAATCTCCCGTTCGAGCTACCCACATCTCGGAACA
>JAODJU010000040.1:18293560-18312837 GCA_026776725.1 Gnathonemus echidnorhynchus | reverse complement strand
GTCAATATCATTAATGTAAATTAGGAACAATAGTGGTCCTAAAATTGAACCCTGCGGTACCCCACTATGAACGCAGGGCCACTGTGACATTGTGCCTCTAATAACTACTCGCTGCTTCCTGTCAGTTAAGGTTTACCTCAACAAATACCAAATATGCAAATAAAATCAAGAGCATGTATTTAAATATAATTAACGGTTCATTTTTTATTTCTGGTAATTTACTTTTCAAAAATACGTATTCTTTTTCATAGGCCAGCAGAACTTCTTTTTCAGATTTTTGCAATTTATTTTATGTCCAGGAGATGGCAGAATTGTAAACATCCAAGTCACACACCACGCTTTTGAGGTGAATGTGATAGTGGTCTTGGACCACTGGTTTAATTACCGATCAAATGCAATGCGTTTTTGATTGGATAAGATTGTTGAGTGACATAACTAATAGCTATATTACTTCGACTCTTACTACGGTAAAGTACAATGACATTAAGATAAAAGAAAATGTCAGTTACACTTCGGGTGATTGTTGCACATATAGAATTTGACAGCAAGCAGCAGGAAATACTAATCTTACATCATACAATGAAAATGTGCTTGTAAAATATCACTAAGTGACCGGCGCGCGGTCAGAAAATGTGTATCTTCTTGAGTTTAGGCTATTCAGTAAAAAGTAAGCATATTATAACATGACTACAAAGCTAATATTAGTAGGCTTTCTGGTGACAAAAATAAAATGGTGGTTAATATAAAAACTAAATCAGTATTTATTTCGGTGCTATTATGACGTGGCTACCGTCACTAAAAAGGGTTAATGTGCACTTTCTTTTAATAATTTTGTGTCGTAAATACAAATTTATTTGACAGGAAATTACTGAGATAAACATTTGCAATACAACATAAAAATAAGTTAAAAAAAAAAAACAGAAATTATTATTCATATAGACCTGTCAAAAAATAAAACGTTCACTGAGAACAGTTTTAAATAACTAGTTTTATTCTCAATGTATCTCATGTTCCGCTTAAATTGGGAAAATCCGGTTTAAATCCTGTTCTCTGCAATAACGAAAAATAATAAGACTTTCGGCCTCATGCAAATTGCCCCACGAGCTGTTTGTCCTCGTGCTGACGCGTGTGCGCGCTCCACCGTTTCAGTCCTCGCACCCACTCCGTCACGCACAGCCGCCAAGACCGACAAACTGAGCTCTACGCCGACGAGGAAGACGCTCCAAGTCAAAGCATGTAGCTATTCTGCGAGGTAGAAGAAGGCGAGGAAGAAGAAAAGGATTACAAAGGATGCAGAACATTTAAATCTTTCGAAAAATTGACTCCAATGGGATAGGGTCCAGACCCCCCGCGACCCCGACCAGGTTAGAAGATGGATGGTTGGATGGTTAGACTTTATTCATTCTGTTTTCAGTAACGGTTGAACTGAAGATTACGATTTTTTTGTTTCAATTTTCGGCTGGGCGAAGAAACATTACAGCTTAGCGAAACTGCTTAATTAGAAAATATACAATGACCATTGGGCGAAACAGTCTGTCTGCGTCAGCACGAAGAAGACATATCTCTGGCTGTGGACCCGAAATAAATATATATGCACCGCTATAACTTTCAAGTAAAAACTACGACTGCGCTTACACTGATACTTTCTATGCGAATGCAAACGTTAGCCAAGTCTTGCAGGTTCTATAGTATATGGGATTTCAGTTTCTTTTGGAAAATACATTTCTCCATCCGTGCTTAAATACCGGGATTAAAAAACGCTGCTTACGGCTAATAAATAAAAGGCTTGCATGTATTTTCCGGCGACAGCAACGTGACAATGGAGAGCTGCGCTGACCTGTGGTGTGTGGCTGAAATCAGACACGTTTATACGGGATAACATTGTCTGGCAATTTACTGTATGCGATCTCACTGGTATTTTGACTCTTCTGCTGCTCGAGAAACTCAGCAAAGCGCTTCTTCCCTCTGCACAAAGCGGCGGTCCGATGTAATGATCTGACAGCCTAATCGGAACTGCGGCGGAGAACGGGCTGTCTGTATAAGAAAGACTTCAGTTGCATTTAAAACATTGGAACAAGGAGAAAACTTTATATGAAGTTCTTCCCCCAATGACTTGTTTCAACGAGAACGACAGGAGAAAGGATTGTTGGATCGCAGTTTAAAGTGTCCTTCGGTGTGAAATAATTGCAGCAATCGGAAGAGATCCGGGTACCACGCCGATTTACTCCCCAAGACTTTCCGTGTTTCGGGGTGCTAGAGAAGGGTGCTTCTTTTCTTTCCACCAGCGAAATGGAGGAATGGAGACAGTGCGGACGCTGGCTGATAGACTGCAAGGTCTTGCCTCCTAATCACCGGGTCGTGTGGCCATCGGCGGCCGTGTTTGACCTCGCTCAGGCGCTTAGGGACGGAGTGCTCCTCTGTCAGGTGCTGCACAACCTTTCGCCGGGGTCCGTGGACCTAAAAGAAATCAACTTCAGGCCCCAAATGTCTCAGGTAAATCGGTCCCATATGAATAAATATTATATTATCTCGGTGTTTCATGTACTTCTTTAATTAAATGAGTAATTAACTGATCGACAACGATTGTCGGATTAATCGAGACATTGCTAGACGAATGGGATTATGGAAGGAGGAAAAGCTAAATCGTAATAAGTGAGGACGAATGCTGTAATTGCTTCGGATTCTCTGAGGAAGCAGGATACTTTCATGCAATCTCACCCAACAAACGAGCGATTTATTGTCACTCCAGTAAACCTTCAATAGGGGGCACTGTAGAGCATTTTGTAAATTACAGATTACGCTATAGAATATTTTGCAAATGTGAACATTTTGCAGATTGCATTATTTGAGACTGAGATTGGCAGGAGGTGGACAGAAATACTCATTATACTAACCCATAGTCTGAAACTTTTATCACAGACACAGTGTTTTGTCTAGATTTTCTGTAGATATCTTAAAGAGGTAATGGCTTAAATTTATAAAACGGCGAAGCGTCCCTATGGGTTGCATTCACAATTACACGTGTTAATTCAAAAATATAGTGACTGCAGTTTTTGTTGCTTTAATATTCAACTTTTTTTCCAAGCAATTTTTGTGCCTCATTTACAACATGCAGCATGTAGGCTTACCAATGGAAACATGGGTACCCTGCATTTAGGTTCATGTAAACATGGAAGATTTGTGGAATGAGGTTTTCATGGAAAACTGACTTTAGAACTGTGTGCGTTTAGGTATGAATGTCATTATGACAGTTCCCTGTGGGTGTAGTTATGAATATTATGGAAAACTCCTGGATATGATGTTTATGATTGTATCACCAGGGATAGAAGAGTTATACCATTAATTTATCCTGCCCCAAAACACTTTTGGGGTAATTTCTGGAAATATTTTAACTGAATCTCTCTCAGATTATGGCACGTAAAGTATAAACAGACACAGAACCTTGTTCCTCAGTGCAGCCAGTAGCATGCCAACACTTGCTGTAAATCTCTAATGGGCTTTCTGTATTGGTCAACCTGTACTAGAGAAATTGTGATCCGATGTCAGGAATAAATTACCCTGTTATGAGGTCATGCAGTTTGTATGAGAAAACAAACTTGGTCCCTTGTTCTGCAGGAAATGATTAGGTGGTTAAAGAGGTTTCCATTGTTAATGAAAACCAGTAAAAAGAGTTTTTTAACCATTATGTAAGCCACAAATTTAAAAAATTTCAGCTCCTATTTTAATTGGTTGATATACAGGTGAATGCTGTCATTGTTCACAGTTGCAGATCACATTTTTCACAAACTCTTAATGCAGGTTTTCTGAGCTGTGTCATTCTTCATGGAGGACAGTGATATTGCTGGGCAGGCTGTGTTTGTTTGTCCTGACATGTTCTGTGATTTTCTTGCAATCCCTCCTACCTGGGGAAGGTGCATTATTCTGCTAAACTGGGTTTATGGGTGCAGAGGGTGGCTCAGCGGGCTAAGCTTCTGTGCCTGTAATCAGACACTCACCGGCTTGAGCCTGGCCTCGATGGAAGCAAGGTCTGTATCCCCCTGCTCCGGGGGCGCTGCATGACGGCTGACCCTTCACTGGGACCCACACACTTGCTTTCAGCTGTACATGTGTCTCATGGAGAAAAAGATGGGGTTGGCAAAGAGAAGCAGTCTAATGTACCTGTACTTGTGCAAATGGAAAATGATCATTTTGTTGTGCTCTTTTCCTGTACAATGATTTTATTAGTAGGCAAAAGGTGCATTAAAGTTTTGTGATTGGTTGTTCGTGGTATTTGTGCTGCATGATCCATTTCCTCCCATTCAGATAGATTTTTGCTGCTATAGATATGAGTCTTGTATTTTACAAGGGTTACTGTTTAGCTGCATGTTTTAGATGTTCCTATCCAGTGTGCATCCAAACTTTCCCCAAGGCGTTGTTTCAGATGCACAGAGGGATTTCTGTTAGCTGCTTTCACAATTGATAGGGAACATTATTATCAGTGTAAGAATACACTCTTGAATGAAGGCTGTTGTGTGCAATGCCAATTACTTGTTGTGAGTTCCATTTATTTTTTTATGTACGATTGATTGTTTTTGAATTGCCAATTGTGTAGCATGTTAACTAGGGATGGGCATTTCAGGCAGAATTATGAGTCAAATTTCCACAGTCATTATTTGATAATAATATTTGATTTACCCAGCCCCCAACCACCCCACTACATGCACAGTGAAATTGTGTATGGATTAGAATATTTATTTATTTCCATACACATTCAGATATTACTTATGCTACAAAAGGATAACGCAAAACATTAAAAAGTACCTTTAATTAATTGAAATGAAACTGAAATTAACCTGAAGGGATAGCTCAAGTGCAGTAGCATACAATAACACTTAACAGGCTATGCCTTGAGCAGTTACATTGAAAGGTGATGTCATTAGTTTCCAAACAATATTTCTCTGGCTTGTAGGCAACTCCATTAATTTATTTCCATACAGAATGAGACATCACTTGTTGCTGCAAGTGGATAACTTAAAAGAACTTTAAAGTGGCTTTGAAACTGGGACTGAAAAATCGCATACTGATATTTGAAATCTTTGCAATATTTATAAAACAAAAAAAGTTTAAAATTTACCCAAAACAAACTATAACCAAATAGAACTTGTTATCTACCAATGGAGTTTGTCTTTAATGGGAAAGACAAGCCAGTAGTTTACGTGTTAAAGTGTGGTTCTTGTGATTCCCTGATTTGTCCTTCTGTCACTGCTTGTAACCTCAGGGTAACCTTGGACAGTCACCTGTCCTTTTCCTCTCACATGGTTAATCTTTCCCTCTCATATTGATTTCTCCTCTTCAACATCAGAAGGGTTTGTTCATATCTTTCCATACAGGCCACTCAGGTACTTGTTCAATGTATCGTCATCTTGAGACTAGACTACTGTAACTCACTCACAGGTCTGATTCTGAGCATTGTTTGTCCTTTGCAAATGATCCAGAATGCAGCTGCCTGACTCGTTTTCAGTCTTCCTAAGTTCTCCCACAACACGCCATATTATGATCCCTCAACTGGCTGCCTGTCGCAGCCCATACCAGATTCAAAACACTGATGGTTGCCTATAAAGCCAAAAATGAACCAGTACCTTCCTACCTAAAAGAACTTATCTCACCCCACACTGCACCACACTCTTTTCCATCCTCCAGCACTGCTCAGCTGGACCCACCATCTCTCAAATGCTGTAAATGTAAAAGGGTAATGTTAACGTATTGGGTTTATTTCAGAATCAGGTTAATCCCTGTTGGGAATGAATGTGAGAAAGCTGTCTCAATCTCATGTATATTTTAAGGAATCATTTTATATTGTATGTGGTAAGATAATGATTGGTTTATGCTCACACTTTAGTCTTAAAAACTGCTTCTCTCTTGTCCAGTGGATGTAATTCTTGTGGGGAAAAAAGACTTAATCATGTGTAGAAATTCTACTAGGCATTAATCCCAGAACAACAATCAACATGTTGCAAAAAATCAAGGCTCCTGCAGATTAATTGATTAATCAAGCTTGATCATTAGTTATTATTATTATATGACTCAATTATTTTTAAACCACACCCCCCCCCCCAGGGTATGTCGGATAACATGTAACATGCATTTATTGCAACCCTCTGTTTTCTGTTTAATTTGCTTGCCAGTCATTTCAGTATGCTTGGATTTGCCTAGATATATATAAACAGCAGAGTCCTGCTCTCACTTCTCAGTACAAATGTGCTGGTTTGGATTAAAAATATCAGCTGTCAAAAATGCTGGTTCCAGACAGATGGTGTTAATAAAAGTCTTCCACCATCTGTTGGGATGTTTTCAGCTTTAGAAGAATTAGTTTGTACATTCATTCCTCTCAGGAAGCCACGAACATTTAGCTATTCCCAGTTAGGTAGGGGACAAAAAAATGTAATTGTGTTTGGTGTGTTTTACCTTCTGCTGATAGATGAGGTTAATGTGATTGATCCTTGTATATGACATTCTGCAGTTGCTGCAGTCTTGCGGCGATGTTGCGATTAATAGCAATCTAGCCCTCTATGTGACCCAATCCATTGACATTTCAATGCCACAGTACATTGCTCTGGGATCCACTTTTGCCAGGGAATATTATTTCTTGTGTGTTTGTTTTTGGATGGAGAATGTGGATGGATTTAGATCTCCATGGCTTGGGTGAACTTGGGTTAGTAAATACAGTTTAGTTTCCAACAGTGGAGTTTGCCGTGCCATTAAACATTTCTTTCTGGAGTGCTGTGTTCTGCGTGGTTGTGCATGTCTAGGGTTCCCCCAGTGTCAACAGACCATCCTCAGGCTAAGAGATCTCCATCCCCTCATGGTCACTCCAATGCTCTGTCCACCTTGTGCTGTGTCTGTTTGTGGTGCAGTTTTTCCTGACACATAAAACCCCTTTATGTCATCCTCTTTTCTTTTTTTTAAATTTTACTGTTCCCCTCTTTCCTCCTCAAAACAGCGTAGATGCTATGGTCGCCAACGACAGCCACTTAATCTCTGGCCCAGGGAGAACTTTAATGAACTAATTATGGGGTGAAATTTCTAAAAAAATAGATTAAAAAAGACTCATATTGACATTGAAGTTATGTGTACTAATTCATATAAAAAGTTAAAATACTACGTAGCCCTGTAACTGGTATTGATATGCCAAACCAGTGGAGGGAAAGGCTATTTCTTAGCAGATATTTAATCTTACAGTAACATCCTGAATGATGTATTGGTTCACTGTAACTTCCTTTTTATTCTCGGCAGCTTGCAGTTGACTTGTACTGTAAGATGCGCAGGTGCTTGATGTAGGCAAAATTCCCCTCTTTATGAAATACCTTTGGTTATCATTGAAAAGGCCAATGGCTACTCTTCAGCAGAAGCGAGAAGAGGTATCAAGGCAAATGCTACATGTTATCATGCAAAGGTGTGTGGTGATTCTGGGAGACCGACCGGGCTGTTTTCCCTCAGAGGGACCTGATAAACATCAGGGGGTTAATGTGATGTCACTGAATGGCTACGTAGGCCTCTCATTTCAAAAGATGCGTCTGATGCATAGTCAGTGTCTTTCCTTTTTCTTGATTTATTCCAGCGCGGACATGAAGGCATTTTTGATGTCCCTCAGCGTGCAGTCAGATTGCATGCTACTACAATGCAGTTCCTGGTGCTCTGATGTCTGCACATTTGATCGTTCATTATACATCTTGAAAACACCACTTAAAAAAAAAATCAGATTTAGCATAAACACTTGACCTCTTGGTAATTTCACGCTTTGTACAGTGATTTGTGTTTTTCCTAATAATGCCTTTACCATGGGCATTTATGAGCTGACCACGAACAGTAGAGCTTATGCTTGAACATTGTACAGGAATTCATGGCTTTTACTATGCAGAGAATGTGGACACTCAATTTATTCATTACTTTGGAATAGAGTCAGCATAGAATGCATGGATATTTTAGGAATACAACTGGAATAAATGTTTATAGGGTGAAATGACATTTGGTTACAGAATCATGGTAAGTACAGTTACATGTTAGTAACAGATCATTTCATTTGACTTCTTTGTCCTTTTTAAATTAAACATGTAAATTATAGGGGGAGTTTTGGTGGGCACTTTGCTGGATCTTCTTGAGGTTGAGTTGCAGTCCCCTTTTCATAGCCTCTGAGATCCACCTCCCACAGGGCTGGAAAAGGAGAGATAGGTTATGCGCTTCTGCCGTGGCTCGGATTTATACTTGTAGGCCTGCAGTGATGGGTTCTCCATGCTTTCTGGGGGAAGGGGTCTTGCCACACAGACTGTGGACCTGCCTTCCCTGCTTTCTTTTTAACTGTATGTGTAAAAAAAGCAGTTCAATAACCATTTATCAAAGTGAACAGAAGCTGGTCTAAGGGCAAAGAAATCGGATTTCTATGGCCAGGAATCTGGTGGATGAAACAATGAATCCATTTGGGCTTTGGTACCCTGGTGAATGAGCGAATGATCACGTGATCAGAATAGTTGGAGCACACATTGGGTTATATGCAGAACAGATCATGTAAGGTGATATTTATCTATCTCTTAGATCTCATTTGTTTGGAATAAAGGCATTGCAGTATAGGGCTGTGAACCAATCCAGACAGTGCTGACCTCTTTATATCCCATAAATTGAAGGACATTATGTGTGGGGAATGGCCTGTCAGCCATGGATGGGTAAATTATGTTAACGTGTCATAATGCTGCATGGCATCTGATTTACAGCTCAGTCCGAGCACATTGGCTGGCTTTAGGAGGGCTTAGAATGCACAAGGAATAAAACAGGGCTAATGGACCACAGCCGTTCAGTATTCATGTGTATTTTTCCATTGAAATTTACCACTACGAAACGGACATCTCTTTTGTATGTTAATAGGTAAATAAAATGAAGCATGATAATAGAGTTGCTTCTACAAAACATTTGGTTTTAGACTGAAAATCTGTGTTTGTGAATGGCATTCTGATCCATGGATGTCTTTCCTTGATATGGGACACCATCTTGATAAGCTAACGAGATAAAATAACTAAAGACAGGTGATGCCTTGTAGGAAACAAAGAAAATGGAAGAACCTGTAATTCACCTCTATTGTAGGTCAGTGTGATGGCATCTTGAACTATCAGAAAGTATCTAAGATTAGTGGTAATTAGGGCCAGGTATTGGCAAGATGCCCCGATTTTGATTTGATTCTGATTCACATGGTAACAAATGAGTCCAATTAGAAAAGATTCCAATTCAATTCAGTCCGATTTAGATTTGATTTCAGTTCAGTTTGATTCAGTTCTATTCCAATTCAATATCAATCTAAGTGTAATGAGATGTGAAATGCTAACACAATTAGTAATAAAAAAATAATAACACAAATTTACAGATGCAGGGTCACTGGAAACAAAGTAAAGAAAGGCAAAAGGCTTGTATGCTAAAATCTTTTTATTTGAAGGACATATGGGTATAGTTCCAACCTGTCTGTTTCAAAGCATAAAAAATTACTTCTGACCGAATGGGCAAAAATGGCCAAGTCTGAAACTCACATGCCTTGTTTTAGAAGGACTTGGACTTAAAGATATGCCAAAACATAAATTAGAGTCTTTTTATTTGATGAACAAATGGGTATTGTTTAAGACAATACTGTTGCAACCCTCTTATAGGTGAGAGCGAATTCAATTCGATTTTGATTCACAAGTGGCTGACTGGATTCAGTTTCAATTGTATTCAAGTAATTCTATCCACTAATGTGCGATCAAACGAGATTTGTTGTAAAAACAATGACAAAAGGCACAGCACTGTAGCATCAAAATCACAAAGCAACATAATGAACACATAATGATCACAAAGCCACTACATAATGAAAATAAGAAATTTATTCTTGTACCTTCCCATGAATACACCAAAATATTTCATCCACACTTTTCTCTCTGTAGTTCTTGTACCAGCCAGAAATAAATTATACCTGCAGACCTTTAGTCGCTTTCATTTGCCTCAGTGTTACCCATGACGTTTGAAAACAATATTCTCATAATTGACAGCAGGTCACATCCAGTAATATCAGTTTTCTACATTGTTTGCTTTGTTTAAATTGGTTTTATATAACATTTTATTTCATATCACTGTAAGCAGTGTACTCAATATGACTGGTGTCAGAATAAAGCCCTGTTTGACTTGACTTGCTTGTATTCACGTGCTTGAATACTAAGTATCACCATTATTGATAATCCACCAAGATGGTGGCACAAGGCGATTGCGCAATACTGTTGCAACCCTCTTATAGGTAGGACCGAAAGTAGTGCCACCTACTCGATATGAGGACCAATATAAGTAAAATGCAGTGACAATATTTTCAAAGTCACAGGGAAAAGGCAC
Source organism: Gnathonemus echidnorhynchus (assembly GCA_026776725.1). Taxonomy (NCBI): domain Eukaryota; kingdom Metazoa; phylum Chordata; class Actinopteri; order Osteoglossiformes; family Mormyridae; genus Gnathonemus; species Gnathonemus echidnorhynchus. The sequence continues at coordinate 18,302,460 of JAODJU010000040.1, read as the reverse complement.
AAATTAACTAGATCAATCTTGGGATTTTGTGAATCGGTATTGAATCCAATCCATCAAAACCAGGATTGTGATTAATCATAAAATTGATATAACTTCCCACTAGGGTTGGGAAAAAATAATGCATCCACCTTCAATGTCTTGGCGGGTAGATGGGATACAATTGGCCTAATCCAAATAAATGTTGACCTGTTCTTTAGGACATTATTACAGGACCACCTCCAGCAGTATGGTATAACTTGCTGCTGATTTTAGTTGGCATCCACATGAAGCTGCTTCCATTGTCATATTTTGGATTATTTTCATAGGTCAGTTTGTGTAATTTCTTTAGGGGGAGGTTAAGTTCCTGGAATACAAAAGGGTCAAGCCCCCTCCTCTTTTCTGCTGAGTTCCTTGGACCTGATTAAAGACACAATGAATTCTTCCTGCCTGGCTCCAAAAGAAAAAGCATAGTTGAACTTCCTCCCTCCACCCTGGACTGAACAGCAACAGTCATCTGGAATCAGAACTAAAAGGTCAGAGGGCACCCTGAGGAGTAAAACAATGGCATGTTGGACATTTTTTTTATTGGTGTGTAGACTGTGAGAGTAGTGTGTGACCAGACAGAGCACAGCCAGTATCTAATGTCTGAAGGCATCAGTGCCAAAGTGCCTTTGAGGATCTACAGTGAACCACTCACTCATTCATTCCCGGGCCCAAAGTTCCTTTCATCCTTCAAAATATTCCATCTCCCAAAGAACAAGAGTGGCGTTCTCCTCCAGAAATCCGTCAGAAATTCCAAAAATAGCCCCAAGCACTGCTTGCTGCCAATTATTTCATAGCTATGTTGGATATGTAAATAAGGAAATGTGTGTCTTTGTTCCGTTTTCACTCTGATCCACCAAGCAGACGGCTCTCCACCCGGCACTAATAGGGTACGAATCACACTGCTTCTTGGAAAGCGGGTACATTCATGTTAGTTTTGTGCATGTGAATACATTGCTGTGTGCATTTTTAATAGACAGCAGCAGCTCTGATCATTTCCTGGCTTCTCTTGCCGTGGTTGAGTCCGTGTTTTCGCATCTGACAGCGTGTTCAGCAAAACAAAACTATCAAGTCAGAAAAACCACACTTTTCTCTAAACTGATAATGACTGTTTTATATGGCTTTTTATACAGTGTTAATACATGCTGAACATCTGTGCTTTTCTGTACATGTCCAGTCCCAGGATTAACTGAGTAACCCTGTTATTATAGGCAAACAAAAGCATGTAGTTGTCAAAAGCTGAAAGATATTGTCAGCTGTCTCACAAAAGAAGTATTTTACCCGGTGAAGCCATCAAAACAAGTCGAACATACTCAGCTGTATGCATGTAATAGACTTTGAGTATAATTATTTTGTTGTTTTGCATTTTTTATTTCCCACAAGAGTAATACTCAGGTTCCTTCACTCTGTCTTTTTTTATGTTGCAGGTGTCTCCGTGACATTTTGGGCAAGCAGATATGTTATTGAAAGTAGCAGTATTTTAATTGTGTAAGCTTTTAACATCCTGCTTCTTGCCAGTGTGCTATCTTGTGTGTTAATGTGCAGGCAGGTTGGGGAGTTTGTCTGGAGAACCTGTTATGGACCCGTGCAGGAGATTGAGTAGGAGAGTGTTCATATTCATCTATTTTGGGACAAATTTTGAGAGAATATGAGGGCATCTTAACAAAATTATAACAGCTATTTCTAGAACTTGGCTTAATAGATAACACAAGGTTTTCAGTCTTGGTATTTTTGTTGGTTTTCTTTATTGGTTGAGCAATAGTAACTGGCATTAACACTGAATTCAGTAGGAAGCACCTGCAAAGCCTGCCACATGAGCAATGCTGACTTCTGCTTTGTGTCTCAGCTGGGCCTACGGTGCCATCTAACTGGGTGTTAAAGTTCTGTGCTGCAAGATAAATGTCTTCGTGCCTTGCAGTTCATCATTGTGGGCAACTATTCCAAGGCACACGATCATTTCACTTTCCAGACCTTCTGAGGCTCAAGGTCAAACTCCTAAGGGGGGGGGGGGGGCTTTCTACGAATCTTGGGGGTGGGGATCCATCACACTAAGGGTGCCGGGGTGGTATTATATTGTCCTGGCCTGTGAATAGGCCAGTAGGGGCAGGGAAGCCTCGTTATTGCTGAGACACACAGTTCATTGTTACAGCTGCTTCCCCTCCCACCAGAGCTCCCATCTCTATTCCAGTACAAGAAAACAGGGCTTGTCTATACTGCACTGATGCCTTTAATGGCGTTCAATTCTCTGAGGTGCTGTTTCACTACAGTGTGGTGCCCCTTCTGTTAGGCTTACAACAAGACTATACAATGCATTGATTCTGGTGGTCAGTGTACTGTCTGTCATGGGGGGGACTGTTTTAAAAAGCCCATTGCATTTTGGATCTTACAACTCAAAACTGGCAAATAAAATGCATGTTTTACCATTAAAGCCTAATAAAATGTTTAATAACCCATTTTCACTGTGACTCCAGCATTCGATTATGACTGCTCTTCCATCAAGTGATTTGTGGTGCAGTGGTATTTTAGACCAATAATTTGTTTTATTGAACATGGCAAATTGAGTTATTTGTGTCCAGTTGCATTGCTTTTTTATTCTGCATTTTGAAAGTTATTTTTACCTAGTTCAAATCTGGAAAGCAATAATAGTGGTCTGTGTGTTTATTTTCAGATGAATCCATCCATTTTGCAGAACTGCTTTTAGAGTGTAGGGTTAGGGTGAGCCTGGAACCTGTCCCTGGTGGCAGGGCAGACTAAGGGCGGGATGTAGCGCACAGCTCACACACCAACAGGCGATTTAGAGAAAGCAGGCCACCTACATGCATGTTGTCAGGGGAAACTGGAGCGCCAGAGTTAAACCCATGCAAACTGCATAGGCATACCACAAAGCTGAAGGGAGCAGTTAGCGTCAGAGTGCTACCCACTGAGCCAGCTTATCAGTACAGAGGCTTATCCCTGCACAGGGTTTTGCCTTTTTATGTTCCTCATCTTAAGCTGAAGATCTTCTGTATTAGCAATACATTAGATGTCTGTACTTTTCACTGTGTGTTAGATGTACACCTTCATGCATGTCTGCCGAGTCTACAAGGAGGAGATCCTCTGTTTCCGGGTCATTCACTCCTGCTTTTCTGATGAGATGTCAAATACTGCCATTAGCATGTCAGCCACTTATTTAGCTTTTCTAAAGTGTAATTTCATCCATCCCAATGGGAGATCCAAGATGTATTTTGAGATATGGATCACTGGGGTCATTATTTACAATAAGAGGCATCCTTTGTCTACAATGACAGTAACCTTGGGTGCTTTTCCACCGCCCCAAGTACAGTACTTTTGGTACGGTACTTTTGGTGCTTTTACTTTTCCATTGACTTCAGGTCAATTTTCCAATACCAAAACCAACTGGAGTACTTCTTTGGTACTTTCGAACTTTTGGGTGGAACTTGAAACGCTTTCTTTGCCGATTGGTTATGCAAATAGTCTGGCGCCTTCGAAATGGGATAATAATGATAAATGAAGTAAAAAAAAATTTAAAAATGCGATTTGATTGTAAGAACATATACAACAAAAAGATCTGGATGGCATGACAAGAAAAAAAAGGATGAGAAAAAGTATTTTGTTGAACATAGTAATACAGCATGCATCTATACAAGGAATAATAATTAAAATTTCAAAGCTTGCTTAGTTTTTTTTCCTATGACCGAGTTACAGAGTAGAAGTTTTTTAGCGAAACTTTAACCCCCTGCGCTATAATGTCCGTACAGAATTGAAAGTAAGAAAAAGCCTAATCTTAATTTGACTAGCGGTGTAAGAATTGGATGTGCATAACATGCGATGTTGATATTAATATCACATGTCTTCCATTCCTATAATATACTATAGCCATTTTTCAAATTCAGTAGAAAATATCACACCTCAAGTTGCAATATCATTCGGTGCTGGCACCAGTTTTTAAGTCAGTGGAAAACCAACACCTTGAAGTACTGTACTTTTGGTACTTTCTCAAAGTACCAAAACTATGCTACCTGGTGTGGTGGAAAAATGCCCAATGTATTACAGTAACTGGGCCTGCATCATCCATCCATCCAACTATCCATCCATCCATTTCCTATAATCACAGTACACATTCTTGGTGTGGTGGTATTACGGGCATGCTGAGATATGCACTACAGGACAATCCACCACTGGCCCTGCAAAAATCACACATACAACCCATCAATTTTTCATTTGGTGTCAATATCAAGTCAGCTGGCTTACATCAACAGCAGTGTTTTAACAGGGTGTAGAAAGAAGCGAAACTTCTCATGGAAGAATCCCTCCACTTCTTTCACTTCTTTAACACTTCAGCTTCAAGATTTACCTCATTACATCCTTGTCAATCATGCAGCTTTTTCTTTTCAGACAGACTGATAAATGTTCTGAACAATGCCTATTTTAACATATTAAAGCTATTTGGCCATCTAACAGCTAGCTAGGTATCAGCTGTGATGTCATAAATGTCTGGGATGATATTTAAAAAGTCACATTTTTTGAATAACCACCCTAGAAGTCAGTCTTCTGTTATTTTATGTACTATAATACAGCAGAGTAGGATATTTACTGTGATGTGTAAGTGATGAGTCATCTTGCTCTGACTTAAATGCTTTCCAAAAAGTTTCTAAAAAGAAGCCAATGTTCAAATGACATTTCTGCTGCATGAATAAGACAGTTTCTGAAAGCTTTGCAGGGAAAGTGCATGTCCTTCCAGTTTCCCACCGCGCCTTCTGCCAGAGTGACCTTTACGCTTATCATTAGCAGTGACGTGATGGAAATCGCTCCCCTACTTCGCAATTAGGAAATCCACTTTAAAACTCCCCAGGATTTTTGTTGTTTTTCCATTTTTCCTGATGCTCCTGCATTCACCTTCAATGCATTCACTGTTACACAGTGAAACCTTAGTGGTTTGTAGGTTGGACATCATCGCTTTGCATGGAAGACTGAAAGGCAGGCTGTTAACTGAGTTTTAGATGCACGTTAGCACAGTGGGTAGCTCTTAGGTTCACCCTCCTGGGTTCTGTGTTTGGTTCCTGTACCCAGCTCTCTCTGTCTGATTCAGACATGCTGAGTATTCACATCTGCCTCCTTCTGAGGACTGATTAGTGTTGTTGTGAAGGTCAGTTTCCTTCATTTGACCCCTTACTTAATAAGGCTAAGAATATCTGTATAGATTTCCTTCCTTCTAAGCTGAACGTACACTAAATGGACAATGCTTCAGGGACGCCTACTCTTTCTTTGGAATATTTATAACCCCTAATTAACCCCTAGGTCCACTTTAGACATTGTTGGTGAAGGGGAGGAGACAGAATAAAAAGGATTTGAAAGGTTTCGGAGAACCAAGATTTGCTCCACAAGCAGGCAGTGGGTCTCTAAGCGCCCTGGAGTGGAATATGATACCAGGAGCCTGGTGCTCATTTTATGGTTACAGGTTTGTGTGTGGCACAAGAATTGGAGCAACCTCGATAGTCTTCCATGTGTATATGGACATCAGCACCCAAAAGCCATCCAACCAACAAAGCTGCAGGGCCTATTGGATCAGTCAACGTGAGCCAGTAACCCAGTGGGACGCTTTCAAAACCTTGAGTCCACATGCTAGTGAATTGAGGCTGTTTTGAGGGCAAAACTGTGTGCAAAACAATATTAGCCAGGTATTTCTACTGTTTTATGCTGTATACATAGATGATTTTATTCATTCCTATCTTGCTATTCCTGTTGTATTTGAGAGTAGTGTTAGTATTCCAGTGTGAAATTAGATTTGAACTGTTGAACCACATCCAGTTGTTGTGCTATAAATGAAGGATGTTGGCTTCATGTTGCATTTGCATGTCAGCAAATCTGCACCTCTGCACTTTAATAGTGACAGCTGCCAGTTACAGTCACGCTTCACAGAACAATGTTTTCTGTGTAGTTTTGCAGATTTCAAATATCTGCAATTCAGTCAGTTGCACACAGGCCAATGGAGGGGACAGGAAAAAAATGTTTACCGCAGGAAAGCAAACAGCCATTATCATCATAATCATGTTTGTGTTTCTCATAGCTGCTGACTTTTTCAGTAGGCTTTTGTTGACTGAGCAATTAGCTGATTAGTACTGTAATCTGTGTCTGCTTTTCAACTTATCTGTTAAGGTGAAATGGAGGCTTTTATAATAAGTGTAATTACTGTATGATGAAATATATTGATTCATTAGCATTTAGAGCCAAAGAGGTCTCTGGGTGGTCCTATGGCCTCATTTTTGCCTTTTTCTGGATATGTCAGTCCAAAAGCATGTGGTTTAGGTGGATCAGTGTTGCTAAGTTGCCCAAGCTGTCTCACTTGGAGTGTGATTGTATGTCTTGCGGTGGACTGTTACATGCCTCATGTTCTGTGCAAGCTTATATGGGTTTCAGGTTTACCACGACCTGCATTGGAGAAGCGTGTGTACAAAATGGATATTTAAAAATTGCTAAATGTTTTGTGTGATTTTGTGTGATAAAACAGGGAGTGACTAGAATTCTGCTTTAGTCCTCTACCTACACTGCTGCTGTTTTGGGCCGGTTCTGATTTATTCTGTTAATGTGATTTACTGCTTCCGAGTAACCTTTTAAAATATTTCTGGCACAAAGGCATTTTTGTAAAGCTTTTATTGTATTTGTAAGCCTTGTTACAAAAGTTAGTTTCCTGGTATTGATACATGTGCTGTATGAATTTTTATTTTGACCAAATCATTCTAGAGCAGGTTCTCCAGTACTGGTCCTGGAGGGTCAGTCTGCAACACAGTTTGTAATATTGGACCAGAACTGGGGAACCCTGTTCTTGAGCAATCCATGGACATGTTCAGGTACCCTGGTGATGGATTTCTCACCGAGTTCCTGGTATCAACAGCTCCTCTGGATCTTTCTGCTGCAATATGGGGGGGGCATTAAGGTGTGGTTCTACTGGGTTGCCAAATGATTTTCTCTCACAACACTGGCCACTATTGTTGAGGAACCCTATTGCATTGCTCATGGAGATCTGAACGCGAGGCTAAGAAAAAGGCATAATTTGGACCAGATCATGGAAAAAAGCTGAATGTCCCCTGATGAATTCCCTGAGACCCCCAACCACCCCCCATTCCTCTCAAAGCCTTGCAGTTACTCTAATGAATCGTAGGAGTGAGTGTCCCTTGGGAAGCAGGTGCTTGCTGGGGAGATTAAACAGGAGCAGCAACAGAATGGTGCTGAGGACAGGGCAGTCGTCCTCTGCTAATATTCTGACCATATTCTGTTTTGCCTTTGTAGGGTTTGCTAGTGCAATATTCAGGAAACATGCACCAAGGCATGCACCGATGAAGGCTTTGCTAAGCAGATTCATGTAGAGAATCTGAAAGGGAAGACTGAGATTGGATGAAGTAGACATTTTTGTAGAATAACCTTGGTGGAATGAAAATTATTGAGCATGTTGACAGATTGCTGGTTTTTGTTCTGCTTGGTTGTGGAGCAGGGAGTGATGCTGCCCCTGTCATATTTTTCATGGAATGCATATATGAGGGAGTAGAAGCTACGGCCTTTGTTTCCAATTAAGATGTTAACGCCCTTCTGCTGGTGTGAAACCATTTTTACATTCATTTTCATCTTGTGCTGAATTTTTTCCATGCTTTTTGAAAGATGTGCTGCAGACGTCATTAAACTAGGCTGGAGACAGACAGGCTGACACAAATTAATGGACAACTTCTTTTGCCCTGTGAAAAGGGGTGGGTACAGCTCTGCGGTGAGCTGTAATGTCCATTAGAGAATATGTGCTCGTCACCCCTTCAACAGAGCAGGAAGTCACCAAGTGATTGACAGGACAGATAAGATAATAATAAGTCTTTGCCTCAGGAGAGCCCCAAGACTCCAGCCAGTCCCATTATTGACCAAGAAACCAAAGTGGGAACCACACACTGAGAATAATGATGTGATGCAGTTCCCTTAATGAATCTTTCATGGGTTGAGGTGCTGGATAGGTCAACACAACTGGTGTTATAACCATTCCTGTCTGTTATCGTAGCATCTCACTGGAAATAGTATTTAAGGGGCAAGTTACGAAATACAGTGATTTGAGACTTGAATTCCGGTTTTACAGTTACACTGTCAGTCATAGTTTCATCCCTTTGTTTTACCTCAATCAAAAAATGGGTGCTGTTGCTTTTTTCCTGGGAATGAGAATCAAGCCTAGTCAAGTCCTTGAGCCCCTCAGAGAGGGCTGAGTGTGAGATGGACAGCTGGATTGGGAGTTTGTTGCTCAAGTACTGCTGATTCAGCTGCATGTGGAGAAGTGTGAAGATCCACTATTGCTTCTTTATAGTGTTTAATTTTCTTTTGATTTTTTGTGCCTGCCTGGGATGAGTTTTTTGTTTTTTTTTCCCAGTTAATTAGCTTTTTACTTTAACTGTCATGAATTTTATGTCATCCACAATGAGCTGAGCTTACAGGACAGGACTTAGATGTGGTTATCAGACCAACATGAACAATGGGGGGGCCTGTCCTCCTCTGGCCCACAGTCGCTCCTAATGGTTCCTCTGAGCTCCCACCCACTACAGCTAATGGTCACACTGTTTTTAAATTCTAAAAATACCCTGCGGACGACGGGTAGGAAGCAGGGGAGAGTCTGGGACTTTGGTAGAGATGGCTGTTTGAAAGAACTGGGATGGATGATGAAATGTAAGAGCTGACCAGATATCCGCTGGCTGGCTGAGGGGGAAACGGAGATAGGAATGCCATGGAGATGGTGAAAGGACAGTGCTGTGGCTCTGGATGGGGAGGGGCAGAGTATTAGTGAAAGGACAGTGCTGTGGCTCTGGATGGGGAGGGGCAGAGTATTAGTGAAAGGACAGTGCTGTGGCTCTGGATGG
>JAODJU010000040.1:18241622-18252952 GCA_026776725.1 Gnathonemus echidnorhynchus | reverse complement strand
AAACGGATATTTATCACGTTATGGGGACATTGTGTCCCCATAAGGATAGGTAAACCCGCTCACACACACACACACATTTAGTGATTCTTCTGTTTCTGTTTGTCTGTTCTATCAATTTTATTTATTGAGAAACCCAATGTTGTCTGTTTGTTTAGTTTCAAATGCTGGCCTTGGCTGTTTTGGTCCCCGAGAACTGGAATCGTTTTGCTTTTGGAGTTGCCTTCAAATGAAGAACTGGACGAACTTTATAAACATTGCAAAGCCCAAAGGCATCCAGGAATTTCACATATCTGCTTAATTGTGTGTCAACATTTGGAGATGTTGCTGTGTCAGCTCAGTGAGGGCTCAGTGTGTCCCCCCCTCCGCTGGATACGAATGGGAGGGTGGGGCCATCACTGGACCAGCGTTACTGTGGTCTGTGTGTTTGAACAATGGATAAAGCCGCCTGTGTACGGGGTTGTGTGTGCGCCTGTGTAAAGTACAGGGACCAGTGTGTGGGTGTCGGTGGGGCGAGGTCCCCTCTCCCCCCCCCCAGCTACGCAGCCCGCTCGGTCCATGTCAGATTCCAGTGAAGAGGGCCTCATTTGAATTTTGGAAATTAAACTGTTCTGCTTTCCATCACTGGACAAATGGGGGCAGCTTCTGGGATCCCATGACTCCCCTTCTCTGAATCATTTAACGCCACAGCTTCTAGAGTAGCCTTTTCACAAGGGGCTTGAGGAGCCCTGCAGCACCGCCTGACCCCAAGAGCACCCCATCTCCGATCCACGCCCTCCTCTCCACCATCACATGGTTCTCCTTAAATGCTCAGTGAAAGGCGCAGCAGCCTCTGGCGTGCCTGAGATTATAACCTGTTATAACATGCAGTATGGGGGATTGTATGGGCAGCACCATGGCCTCACGTCTCCAAGGCCGTGCGACTGATTGCTGCCCTGTCCTGTGTGTGGGGAGCTGGCATTTTCTCTGTCTGTATGTGGATACTCGCTGCATGCTCCAGCTTCTCTGAGTCCTTGCTGTGACCATATATTGCATTACGGTTTCTAGGAAAATAGATAATGCACAATATACACAATATATTCACTCATAATTCACTCATAATTCTCATCTACTGCTTGAGCAGAAAAAACTTTTAATAAAGTAAAATCCAGGACTCAACGTCCATTTGAAAGAAGCTTGGTCTGGCTTTCTTGTCACAATAACCTTGTATGTTCTCTTTGACCAAATGTGCACAAATGTATTTCCTATAAACATCAATAAAAAGGTCCACCGCCCTAGGCCGCAGTTAATCGATGGAATGTTTACCTTAAAAAATGAACACAAAGCTAAAGGAACTTCATTCGGAACCACTGGGAAACAAAAATACAAAAATACATTCTGCTGGAGGGTGACATGTTTAAATGGGCACAGCAGTGGACCCCGGTAGACAATACTGCATTACCTCATTATGCCTTGAATCCCTGGCTGGTTTGCTTTTTATCCATTAACTTGTTGGTATGGATAGTCTCTCAGTTGCCATAGTGACAAAACAGTATCATGCCTTGCAGTTTAGCCTGCTGTTTAAATTCGAAACAACTGCTCCTTAATGCAGGGACATAAGCCTCGTCTCCTATCTCTGCTGTTTTCTGGGCTGTGGAAACCACCCTGTCTTATTATTATTATTATTATTATTATTATTATTATTGTTGTTGTTGTTGTTGTTTTGTTGTTGTTGTTATTTAACATAAGCAGTAAGGTTATAGGTTCCTATGTAGATCTAAATGCGGGTGATGTGTGGCTTAGCGAGTTAAGACTGTGATCAGAAGGTTGTCCCAAATCCCATGGCCAGCAGAGCAGTTTCATCATTGAGCCCTTGAGCAAGGCCATTAACTCCCATTGTCTCTGGGATTGGCTGACCCTACTTTCTCAATTGTACATTGTTTTGCTTGAAAGCATCTGCTAAATACATAAAATGTACTTCTTAACTAGACACAAAATGTGTGTGTGTGTGTGTGTGTGTGTGTGTGTGATGTACAATCTGTCTAGTGTTTGCTAAGAAATCCACACTCTTGAGATATGGATAATCACTTGCAAAAGCAGTTGAAAATTCATGGTTTAATGCATAGGTTGGTGAATTTTGAAAAAGATGGATGGCAGTGAGGCCTGGATTTACCCCAGGTGACACACATAATGGTGTGTTTAATCAATCCCGTTCTCCCCCCACAGAGCTGCGCAGCTCCATCTTCATCAATATATAAACAGGAAACGCTTGCAAATGTATTGAAAAGACTTAATTTAACCAAAAGCTCAGATAATTGGAACTACATCGTACAGCCTATCTTTGGTACATTCAGGCTGATGTGCCATTAAGTGCCAAACAAAATGAGGTCACATATCTGAATATAGAAAATGCAAATGGACAGACCATCTCAGATCACATGTTAGATGTCAAAGACTGGTGGTGGCCTTTGTGTTGATGGCTTCAGTTCCTCTGGGGCCAAGACCTGGGTTTTTGAAAAGCGTTGGATGAAGAGGGATTTGCCTGGTCAACACTAAGTGGGGAGGTTTCTGGTCTTTATTTAGAAATTTTCCAGATTACTAGGTCAGCAAGTCAGACGTAATGTACTGCAACAATGTACCAAACAAAAAGAAGACACACAGTCTGGGCATAAACATCTAAATTTAGGACATGCGAATGGAACGACCACCTCAAATGCATTAGGTAAGAGAGAGGGATGAATTTCGTTGGCCTTCGTTGCTTAAGAAGGAAGTCCATCCTGGCCATTTATTTATGTGATGTAGCATCTCTGCTGTGACATGCCAGTCACTCAGAGTCAGCAGAACATTTTGATCTCTTACAGAATATAGCTATTAGAGATGCAGAGGAGGGAGACATTCCTTCCCTGTAGCACTGAGCAACTCTTGATTTAATCCCTGGTATGCCTGAAATTAGCGAATATACTGTATGTTCATGCCATGTGAATGTCCCGGTCGGGCTGTTTCTAAGTTCCCGTCACCAAATAATGTGATTATAGGTAAGCATGACTCATGCCTGGTGTTTCGCTGGTTTTGTTTACAGTGTCAACTGATGTTTTGTATTTTCTAAACATTTTTTAAAGCAGATTAATTATATGGCTTCATACTGCTTACTACAGCCCACTGAAAATTCAGGCAGGCCTGTGCTCACTTGATATTTGCTCTTGGTGATATTTGTGTGGAGATGGAAGTTAATAAGTTCTTCATGCATATTGAGTGCATATTGACATGCTATGAATTGCTTAGTTGTAAAAATGCTTAATTTCATCCTATGTGTTTTTAGATATATTGACAGGAATCTCTCAAATGTTTTATCTTCAGTGGAACAAGAAATCACCATGTCTTTGAGATGGCGGTATGGAAGGTTACTTTGGATCAGCCCAGCTCCACGATTATGGGAGGTTTCTGCTTGACTAACTGTGTCTCTCTACTGACCTTATAATTGCATTTATTTGCCAATACTAAAAAACAGTGCGGTCAAGGGAAACGATCTTATCTTGAGATATTGTCACAAGTAACATTAAATGAGACTGAATGAGATCTTTGATTAAAATTTCATGATAAGTAAATTGTATGGTTCAGCGATCAGATCAAACATAAATTCTTCTGTTCAGCCATTGTTATCATCATTAATTCTTAATTCGATTCCTTGACTATTTCAAACTGAATGCCAAAACAAAATTATCGTAAATCTGCATATAGTCTGTGCTTTAAATGCGTGTCTTTTCAGATTGTGTTTGAATGTTTCTGCTCCCCAATGAGACCAAGTCTTCTGTTTTAAAGAAGACAGCTGATTCATAGAGGGCCCTATTTTACCTGATAGGTGAAGAGACTGGTTGGTTGTCCAGAACTGTGTGCTCACACTGGGTCCATCTGCATCAGCACATATGAGAACCTGTCTGCTATACACACTGCAGCTGGTCCTGTTTGCAGCCTGCAGACCTTGGCGGTCCTTTGTGTCACATTTCATTTTTAATCGACAGCAGTCGTCTTTGCGGTAGCTTCTGGCCCCGTCTGCATCCCCCAACACCATCTAGGCTGTGGCCTTTGATGAAAGGAGCGACGCCTTCCCCCCAGTAAAGGTCTGCATGCTGTTTTAATCACTGCTATGCAGCACTAGCTGCTAAGTGCTCATTAGCCTTGGCGGTGGATGGAGGCCCATGCTGAGAGCAGCTTCTGATGAGCTAAATGCAAAGGGCTGCCACTGGCGCCTATCCCTGCTCATTGTGCTCCAGCGGTAGAAGGGGAGTCCCCATTTAGCCCACCCCCCTTCCCACGGTGCTCATAAGTCACCCATCACCCTACGTTTGTGATCCTTTTGCCTTCTATTAGCTTGCTGAAGCCAAATGGCCTCCTCTTTGCTAATTTTATTTTGTTTTGGTTTGTCAGAAACGCCAGCAGTCATCTAATTATGGTATGATCATGCAGAGTCAGCTTTAATCAGAGCACAGTAGTGACTCTTGTTCTTGTTAACACTATGATTAGGCTCTAAATCATGTCATTGTACCTTGTCAGTGGAGAAAGATTGACACTTTCCTCAACATACCAGCCAGAATGATTGCTTACTTTTGGGTCAGTGTGTACTCCTGTCAGTGTACTGTGACCTTTGGGTCAGTGTGTACTCCTGTCAGTGTGCTGTGACCTTTGAGTCGGTGTGTACTCCTGTCAGTGTGCTGTGACCTTTGGGTCGGTGTGTAGTCCTGTCAGTGTGCTGTGACCTTTGGGTCAGTGTGTACTCCTGTGTGTGTGCTGTGACCTTTGGGTCAGTGTGTACTCCTGTCAGTGTGCTGTGACCTTTGGGTCGGTGCATTTTCCTCACGGGGACTGAAGGCAGGCAGCCTTCCTGAAAGAAGTAAGGACGGGTTGCCTGTAGGACTGTAAATATGTCAGGCTATTCTCCTAATGTCTCAGCTACTGTCTTTCCTCCCAGTGCTTTGGAGCTAATTCGGTTAACACACACACACACACACACACACACACACACACACAAACCCATCTTTGCAGGGACCATCCATTCATGTCTATGCGCTTAACCCTAATCCCAACAATAACCTTTACCACTACCCAGCCCTAGTCTTAATCATAAGTAACAAAATAAAATGCAGTGGTACCTCAGTACTTGAACTCATTTGAACTCAAATTTCTTAAAAGTCGAACCAACCAGTTCAAAAAAAATTACCTAGAGCTCGATCTGAATCTCAGAAGTCAAACCGTGAACACCGACCTAAGATAACTTGCACGCGCGGGGAAATGAGTCACGCGGCACGTCTCTCATCGGAAACAAAGGGTAACGCTTCAGTCTCAGCCTCACATTCACTATTTTAATATTAATAATAATAAACCATTAATATATTTAATTATAATAATATTGCTATGCCGAGCGGGGACGGAACGGAGACAAAGGCGTAGACGTCAGGGTATCGGGGAATAAGGGGTTTAATTATAGGTAAGGCAGGCAAAACACAGACGGACAATACAATGACCAGACTGGGGAAACAAACTGAAACGCGGACGAAATACAGAGGACTAATGACAACAAGCAGAAAGAGCTGATCACACGGGGATTCCACACGGGGTTAACGGGGGGGTGTAGCACAAGGAAGGAGCAGATGATGGGGCAGGACACATTGTTTTTATTAACTTTACACATTGTTTAGATACATTTATTTTCTTACTTTTCAAATTACTGTTTTGATAAATGTGCTTAGATGTGTTTAGTACAGTATATGCTCTTGTTTTATCCGGTTCATTTTGTGTTTAAATGCTAAAAAAAACATATTTAGGTGTAATTTTTTTGGGGCCGGGAACCAATTAATTGGTTTTCCATTATTTCTTATGGGGAAAATTCGATCAGAACTTGAACTTTTTAGGATTCGAACCAGCGTTCTGAATGGATTAAGTTCAAGTTCTGACGTACCACTGTACAAGATTTTTGGATTTTTGATTGCAGTCAAAAAATTGAGTTTCCTGTGGTGGATACCAAAAAAAATGGTGTCCACACCATCAAAATAAGTTTTTATTACATTATGGAGATATTTGGTGTACACAATGTAATACATACATCCGCACATACAGACACAATCTAACTTCTCCATCATCGCCATCTTACAAATGCAAACTTTCATTATTGTGTCTGGACCTTTTCCTGGGAACATGCAGGGAGCCTTGGGCAATTTAAGCTGCCTGTAATTGTCCTCTTTCAGGGATCCATGTAGGAAGTTCTAAAACCATGGCAATAAGGCACGACTTTGAGTAATAGAAACTTATCGGGTTGATGGTTTACCACTGATAAACAGCTTTCCTGGATTGTGTGCTCCTGGTTGTGTGTTCAGTTGAGACTAGTTTTCAGTATGTTCTGTGTGCATGAGTAACCAGATATTTACTGTAGTTGTTCTATCTTTCTAAACCAAGGGTGGCCAAACATATCCAGGTAGCGCCATTAGGTACGCAGGTTTTCACTGGAACTCTCTAATTAGATTACTAATTAGAGGACTGATTGGCTGAAGAGTCCTCACCCTTGGGTTTGAACAGCTGAACTAAAGGTTATCCCAAAAACCTGCATACATACTGGCCCTTTGTGGATAAGATATATACCCCTGATATAAACAATTGTGCACATTAAATGCTGTATATTTGGGATGGTTATTTCATGCAGAATTACTAGTGGAATTTCACCAGTCATTATTCAAATAATATTTGATTAACCACACTCCTGCCCCTCTCCCACCACACACAGGGAGAAATGTGCATGGCGTATGGATCCAAATATGTATTTCTATTCAAAATTAGATATTACTTGTTGCTACAAAAGGATAATGAAAAACATTAGAATGTAGTTCAAATAAATTAATCTGAAATTGAAGTAAAAATTAAACTGAAGAGATAGCAGTAGCATACACTAATGTTTAATAACCTGGGCCATAGGCAGTTATGGCGAATGGCGATTTCTTTATTTTTAACAACGCAATCCTAACAATACTTCTCTGCCTTATAGGCTTCTCCATTAATTCATTTCCATACAACATCATTTGTTGCTGCTTACCTGTCATTAAATGTAGCCTTGAAACTTGGGATGAATGATATTGGAAAAAATACACAGTGCAATATTTAAAATCTTTGTGATAAATGTTGCAGTACTTATTACAATATTAAGAATGCAAAAGTAACTAAAGTACTAAGAAAAGTAATAAGTACTGCAACATTTATCACAAAGATTAAACTATAGCCAAAAAGAACTTACTGTTATTTACCAATAGAGTCCGTATTTACTGTATTTACCCTCTAGTCAGTCAGCATTCTGGTTAACTCACAAAAATTATCTACTGCTACCCTGACAATTTACTCGTATGTAAAATTGTATTGAAGAATGAAATATGAATGTCAAGAACATTATTAATGGTATGACAACCTAAATGTAAAAATTAAATTAAGAGCAGCAGCATAATCAGATTATCTTACACTTGTTGCTGACTTTTGGCATTTTGGGTCAGTTGTGCCAACAGACATAAAGCAGTACTGACAAATTACTTGCTTATGCTCAACTAAAATATTTCCATATAGCAAAAGACAAATGTTCAGTTTGTTCGCTTGTTCTCCTCAGTCATTTTTGGCAGCTTCAGACATTTCTCACAAATGTGTCACACTATGAGTAAGCAAGGATGAAAATCATTATGATTGGCTCTGATAGCGCATGCAGAGTTTGCACAAAAGCAGCGGAGGTAAACTTCAGAACAAATTAACCGTAAACTTATTAGAGAATTCATAAATCAAAGCTAGTCATATTGCTGCTAAATAACATTTAAAATCACACACCAGGGTACGCACACCAGTGAGCGAGACACGGCATTTCGGTTCTCATGTATGTGAATTGACAAATGTGAATTGACAATAAAATATCTTTGATCTTGATCTTGAAAATAGCTAATTTATTATTTGATTTTAAGATTTTTTTTTACACGTTCTCGAATATTCAAATATTTTAAATATTGGACAATGCTGACTTATTTCTGATATATGGATGTGTGTGTATATACATCTCTGGGAAAAAATTAAGGGACCACAGCAACATTTTTAGTTTGACTTATTTCTTAGTTTATGGGACTGTGTCTGTGTAAAATATTTATCTTTTGTTTGCAAACTCCTGGCTCTTCCCTCCCTCTCATTGAAGGGCTTCTTCCTTGCTTTATGGGTATTTAATATTGCTTTATGGGTATATTATTTCTTTTAAATTTTCTTATATATTCTCTTTTATTGTATTAAACTTTCTGCTTTGCCTTGCTTTGTAAAGCACATTGAATGACCTCTTGTGTATGATAATGTGCTATATAAATAAACTTGCTTGCTTGCTTTAAGGGCTTTTAGGAGTCATAGCAGTCCTAAGTGTAATAGCAGTGCACTTCACACAACTTAATCTTTCCTATTCATTTTGAAAGTCACTTGAAGTCATCCTCTGATTTATGAGGCACTGCTGGATAGGTTGATGGCCATCTCTGGCATTAGAAAGTTGCTTCTGCCCTCTACCTGGCTGGTTTTTGGTCATTTGCCAGTGTCTCCTGCTTCACTTTGATCTTGTGTACTGCTGTCTTGGAAATGTTGAGCCTGGAAGCAGCCTGCCGCAGAAAAAAAGGATTAAACCAGGATTTAAGAATCCAGATTTTTTTTTTTTTTTTTTTAAATATAGAGTGGTTTCTTAATTTTTTCCAGAGCTGTGTATGTGTGTATGTGTATGTGTGTGTGTGTGTAAATCTCATTTTTAAATCAATCGGAAATTAATGAAACTTTGAAAACAAGGACTCATGGACACATGACTCATTAAGTGACAGTATGAATCAATGAACTCAGGGGTCACATCCCAGAATTCCCTTTTGAACAGCACGTTGTGTGTGTGAGTAAAGCAATGGATCTTGTCTGCTTCCTTCAAATGTCTGCTCAGGGTGTTTTCTGGAGCTTCCTCTTGGTTATGGAGTTCTCAGGAGATCTGTAGAGGAGACTTTGTGTTGTTGATAGGCTCGAAAGTCAGAGTAAAGAGAGACTGATTCTACATATTGAAAACACATAATAGTAATCGCCATTCTTGTTTCTGAAATTGACCGTAATCTACCAATCACGTGTAGCCCTGTGATAGACTCATCTCACAGGGCAATTTTAATGATTGATAACAATGAGCTATTAGCTATGATTGCTGTCTCCTGAGTTATTTATGATTACATTTATCAATCATTTATCAACAAACATTTATCAGGTACATTTTGGCTAGCAGCTACAGGTACATTTTGGCTAGCAGCTACAGGTACATATTGGCTAACAGCTACAGGTACATTTTGGCTAACAGCTACAGGTATATTTTGGCAGGTATACAGCTACAGTACAGGTACATTTTCTGGTATGTTCAATACCAGTCACTCCTCAACACTGCCTTCCGCCCCCCATTCTGCTTGCCCTGGGTAAAACCCACCACGTGCTTCAACAGGTATATTGATAAACAGCAGCTCCGCAGAGGCCCAGAAAAAGCAGACATTCTTAGAATGGAGCATGGCTGTCCTCTGGTGTCACACACACCCCCCCTCCCCATGGTTTACCAAACAAGATATGCCCTTTCCTGGCTGTTTTAATTTTTTCCTGGGGTCCTATGTGCACGACCTTCTACAAGCTTGGCGTTGGCCCATTTTATCTTCAGGTGTTTTCCTTCTTTGAGAAGGGTTCCTTGAAATTCTGTTATTTTTCAGGCCCCAGTTTTTCTGACAAAATGACCCATGAGAGAGAGAGAGCTGCCACATGTGTTTGCATGTGTTAGCATTGCTGCGTGCAAAAGTGAAAACCATTTGAAAACTCTGGCCTTGACTGGGAACCTTGCATGTGGCAGGAAGTCGTGTTTGTTCTGTCCCCTTGTGTACATCCGTGTGTAGCTGAACATTCTTCACATAGCTTCTGAAGGTAAATTCCTTCCTGCCCATAGACAGCTGTACTTCCCCAGTCATGACTGTATTTTCTTGTGTAGTCATTTGATAGTGGGCTGTTTATTTCTGCAGGAAAAGCTCTGCAAGACTGAGCCTTTTTCTTTTAAATGGGGTGAGTGTGGTGATTTTCTTGAGTGGTATTTAAATGTCATTGGGAGGGTAAGGCTGCCATTTCTTAACACCTTTAATATTGATGTCCTTGGTTCACTAGTGAGCTTAGGAGAACTTGGCAGACCACATCCTGTCTGTAGAACATAGTCATGGAGTCATATTCCATATATGTTTCAGGCTTCCACAGATGGCATCCCCCCCTACTCACACTTTGAACTTTGAATTTTGAACTTGTATTAGTGTCTGGAGTGAGAACACTTCATTCTCGCTGATCCTGCTGCATCTTTCTCTATGCATTCATTTGGGAGAATATTGCATATTGTAATGCTGGGAAAACAACATCACATTTATTGTGGAATGACAGACAGACAGGCATTAGCTTCTGCTAATGGATAGTGAAAGGGCTGGATTTGTGACAAGAACAGTGAGGTTCCGGTGTTTGCAGGCAAATACATCGCTGATTTGAAGATTAAATACTACACCACTTCTGATATAAATTGGTAAAACTTGCAAAATAATAAGGGATTTTGGAAATTCCCCTGGGAGGGGTCTGAGAAACAAAGCATGGAAACAGTCTAAGCAGGGACCTGGATACACCTAATATGTCTGCAGATATTTGTCCAAGTTCCTCCCCAAAAATGGCCCTTTGTTCCCCTACAAATCAGCAAAGCTTGTGCATTCCATCACATGTGGTTGTTGCTTATTTTGATTGCATAATTTCTTTTCATATCTCTTGTTATCATTTTGCATGGTAGTTGTATAATGATCCAGATATTGATTTAGACCAGGGGTCTGGAAAGCAATTCCCAGCCAACCTTCTGTTTGTGGTGCTCCATCTTACTGTTACCCGCCTCTCACTTAATCAGTCTAATATATCTGGACCGTTCATACATAAAGTAGCCATCAAGGGCATTTCCATCATAAAGGGGCGGGGATGCAGATCCAATATCTGGACCTAATCCATTACTGGAATCCTATTTGTAGAAGAATATTTCTAACTTGAAAACCCTATTACCATTGCATTTTATGGAAAGATTTATCACTGTCTTTCTTGAGCTGGAAAATAAGTCCCCTTTTTCCTAATCAAAATGTACTAAAATTGTAAAAAGGTGCAAATGGATATATCTTTTTAATTATTGCTGATTATTGCAAGAGTATGTAAGTAGCATAGAATGCCAATAGAATGTTGGGTTATATCTCTAGGTGTGTGGAGTTTAAGTCAAGGGAGGTGATGTTACATTTATATAATTC
>JAODJU010000040.1:18229936-18241522 GCA_026776725.1 Gnathonemus echidnorhynchus | reverse complement strand
GTTAAGTTCTCCCCAAACAAGCTTGATGGGCCGAATGGCCTCCTCTCGTTTGTAAATTTCTTATGTTCTTATGTTCAGATATACTGGGATGGCTATCTCTGTTTTCAAGCTTTATTTTGTAATTTGAATTCATTTAAATAAATAAACAGACCAGCTTGTGAAGCTAAATTTAAACATGGCAAAGCCCTTTATTTTTAATGCCTTTCTGGTGCCTTACGGGGGAGATTATGTCTCTGAATAGGTGTCTGTGAAATTTTCCAAAGGTATTTCTTATTTCTTAAGATCATTTTAGACATCGTGCTCTTAATCAGACATTTCACACTTGGCAATAAAAAAGTGACACTAGAGTGAGCCAGCTAATATTGTGGCATATGAGCATTGAGCCTGAGCTTTGGGCAGTCTTAACATTGTTGAGTGATGTTCTTAATAATATGTATAGTTTATTAAAATATTGGTTTTTGCCTCTGCAACCGTCTGTTGGATAAGTGATTGGAGGATGGATGGATGGATGGATATTTCATTTTGTTGCAGTGCCACATATAGTCTCAATAATATGTGGAATAAATATATTATTAGTGTTTGTTTTTATACGATTGCTTATTGTAAGTTACATTCACTTCATTAACAAATGTGGACATTTATCCATTCCTATTAAAATAAAGCTTGTTAAGGGCCACTCTAAGGGGCTCATTGATGCCTGTAGCTGTAACTGCAAACTACCATGGTAATATATGTCTTCTGATACTAACCCTGACATCAGCTTTTAGACAAACATCCGAGAATGACAGAGCCCATATTTTCGAGGACATCGAGAGCACCCCAGGTGTCCACTGAGGAGGCTGGCTCACTCTGTGTTCCCCTCCAGAATGGTCCTTTTACGTCATTTTGACCAGGCTATCTCCTGACCCAGTTTCACATCTGGGTCGTCTGTGCTCACAGACTCTTCACAAAGCGGCGAAATGACCTACAAATGCGGGAAAAAGCTGCGGCTGGAGGGTGAAGCTGCCGGGCAGCAGATGTCCAGCAGGCACCCGCCGGACTTCTCAGCCGACAGCGGCATCTGACTGTTTGACTCTTTCAAAGGACTCTGACTGATCACACAATGGGAAGGGCTCCAGCCTCTCTGCATTCTCTGTTTATTGCTGGGAGTTGGGAAGGAGTTTGGGTGCTTTTTCCTAAAAGAGACAGTAGCTAGTGGTCAGGATTTGTATGTGCAATTCACCCCATGTGATGGAAATATCTTAACTTCAGCCCAGTGATACCGCAGGGTGTCACCTTGGTTTACTGTCGTTCATCGCTGCATCCAAACATTTTCAGATTTGGGAATCACATGAAAAATAACAGTGTTATGATAAAATTGATGGATTATTTAACAAGTATCACATGCCTTTGATTAAATGGCATATTCACAGGTACTCTGGTCCTTAGCTCTTGTGTGTCTGAGTATTAATGGGACAGTTCTGTCTTCCATACTGCTTCTACACTAGAATGCACTGTCCGCATCCTTGTCGATCAGGCATTAACTCATATATTGGAGTGCTCTCACTGGGGATTATCCTGAAGACCACTAGACAGAAAAAGACCACTGAGTGTGAGCCCAGAGAGAGGGAGACCTTCTTCGCCTGTGCTTTTAAGAGCAGTAGCGGCTGGTTAATGGCCTAGCATACACTGGAGCGATGGCTGATATACGACAGAATATGTGAGCTGTTCTTTAGGAACGAGCAACCGGTGGCCTGGTGCTTTTGTTTTGACTGGAGTCCGATTACGTCAATATCCACCACACAGGAGCGGCAGTCACAACTGGCAGGGCCCCAATTCCCACTCAGCTAATGGTGCTTTCCCACTTTTATGGTGGCGTTTCGTGTTTGCATTTTTACTTTAAATCACATAAACCTTTACACAGAAACGTAGGGGTCGCTGCATTACGGAGGGAATTGGTAATTCAAGGCCGGCAGCTTGACACCTGTGGCATTGTACACCTTTCTTGTGTCTGATTATGTTGAGTCGTTTGGGGAGGACATTTCAGTCCAGCAGTAATCAGCAATCAGGCCTGGGTCCCTGTATAATTCTTCACCAGCCCTGTTGATCAGCAGTGAGAATGTTCTCCAGACTGCTTTTACACTGGAAGTGAATGCAGGACCCCTGAGTGTAGGAGCCATACACGGAGGCGTCATGACAGCTGCGCTCTGAGCACCTTCACAGCTCCATCTGTGCATTACAGCATGGAGATCAGCTACCGACGTGTCTCCATACTCTGACTTTGCTCGTCCGCTGTCTCTCTCCTCAAGCCTCGCACCGGCACCTGCTTGACAGCACGGTGGCAGGAACAGCTGGCCATACGGGCACCTTGCCTGGCTCCCTCCGGCACTGTCCACGGACCCCCCGCGTTCATCTTCCAGTTGTTACATCGATTATCGTCCTCTGGGGCGGTTTCCGCGTCGATGTTCCTTCATGAGGAAGACCACAGCATGCCGTTCCAGTTTTTCAAGAAGATTAAATTTATTGTGATAGGTTTGTTTAATGCTTCGGGTTGTGCTGATATAACAGCAACAGCAGTAACTACATGGCAACTACAACTCAAAGTTACAAGGTTGTATACGTTTTATTAGGCATATATGAGAGATTTAAAACTATGTATACTCATGATTTATGGTGGGGTGTCCAGTACTTCCTTATTCAGGATGATTTCATAGGGCTGGTGGTGAGGAGGGCAGTACTGCGGTAAACAAAGGAGAGCCTGAGCACTGGCTGTAATTCCACTGTTGTCATTTGTATATCTGTGTTTTATATCTTAACCGTCGTCGTAGCCTTTGACTAGCCTGCATTTGTAATTCCCTGTTTCTCCTGTTAAGTCTACAGCCTGCGCTCTCTCCCCTGCTGCCGTCCACCAGTCGGAGCCGCATTGGGATATAAAAACTTGGAAATGCATTTTGCAGTGAAGGGGAAATAAATCCGGAATAGTTTCCTCTTTATGGATGATGAGGGCATGGCCTTTAAACAAGCGAGCCGGTTAATATTGCACGGATGACTCACTTTCAGCTGTAAAGCACATCAAGCTGTAACGGCCCTGCTTTTGTTGGGAAGTCTTTCATATACATGATTTTAAATCTACTTAAATATTTTATATCAATCTGATTAGGAATTCAAAGGTTGGGAATTAAGTTTTATTGGCACAGTTTGTGTTCTAGTTACTGGTACCAGGGAGCAAATAATCCCCATGTGTAAAGGTGACGGGGGAAATTAGTATTGTCTCGTTTGTTTGAGTGACAGAAATCCACAGAAGTGGAATCGATTGCAGACGTGTTGAATGTGAAGAGTAAACTTTTGCAGCACACCAACATTAATCCAGAGCAGCTACTAGGGATTTACGGACCGCTGAAAGCGGGGGGCTGCTGATTGCTCGGGTGGAGCCCACGACCAGGAGTTACTAATGGAGTGTGGCGGCCCTGAGTGGCAACACTCCGCTAGCAATTAGCCTCCGCGGAGCCTCCTGTTCTGCACCGGCGGACCTCCATCTGGCCGCCTTCAGCAAACCGCCTGAATGTGCCTGATAGCTGGGTTAAGTCTGTCAAAATGACTTTGCTTCTTCATTAACTGAAAGCTGTGATTATGAAACTGGGTGCGATTGGAGAGTGTAGTGTCCCTTTGCAAAATGTTCCCATCTTCTTCATACATGTATGTCCAAGCTCTGCTTCCATTATTCTCTGTTTTGTAATTTGCTTATTTTGGTCACAAGTAAGTGCATGTGACGGTTTCTGCACTGACTTCCCACAAAAACCTTCTCTCGCCCTCCATATACAATGCGTTATGTTATATACATAGCAGTGCAGCACTTTCTCATAATCACATCCAGCATGCTAGGTTGTACAAAATTCAGAATTTATAAATTGTACCCCATTCCATTCATGAGTTGGAATTTGAATTGAATTGGTGACATCCCACAGGATGTTCAATTGGTATTTGAATTGCAATGACAGGAAAAAGAATTTAATTAATTTCAGGGTCATTCTCAATTTGGTTCTGAATGGTGCTCAACCCTGCTGTGCAGAGAGTAAATAATTCAGACTCTACTTATCAAGGATAATACAGAACATTATCTCTCCACTGAACAGCGTAAGAGAGGCTTGAAGGACTGGCTGCTGGCCTCTGTCTTCCTTTTATGTTACGCTGTGGAAAATGCTGCGTAAAGCTTGGGCTCTAAATGCTTTTCAGTGATAGGATTCCACCTTTCTTGCATTCTCTGCATAAACCGTATCAATCTATGAAATAATAATTGAAATGTATCCACAGCTGATAACTGTGGAAATTTCATAAGCATTGCATTTCACATAGGTGGCACTTTGTTATGTGTCATGTCATTTTTTCTGAGCCCATTACAGATTTTTTTAATCTTGGCTTTTAGATGATTTCACGCCATCTGCTTCTGGAAACAACAGATAAGTCAAAGTAGGGGTTCCATGCTTGAAAGAGAATACTTTTGGGACTTGTGATACTTCTGTAACAAGCCTTATAAATATAAATGAGTTTTGTGCCTTAGCTGAATCCTCAGGCTGCTTGTCACACTGTATCACTGAGGCCCGTGTATTGCTGACAACTTATTTACACACCTTTAGAGGCTGTCTTACAGTCCCTGGTCATCATTTGCATTCATAAATGTGACAATGAATCTTTCAGTTGAAGCGCTAATGCATTTTTTAATATTTAGACGACTTTTTCCGACTGATTGCTGAACGTAAACTGTCTTTTCTTTTAGGTAATCTCTTGCCTGTCCAGAATCTCCCATCACTCCATTGCACACATTAAAGGGATCAGGTATGTCTTTAAATCTCTTAAATCTATATGCCAGAGAGATGCTAGGGAGATATGCCAGCTAAAAAATTGCCTGAAATAAGATTAAAGAAACCATTTCTCTGAACTTCTACATTTGATGGAGATAAACTATAACAGATGAATAAATGCAAAATTTATAATCAATCAATCAATCCATCCATCAATCTTTCAGCCGCTTGCCCTCGAGATGGTCGCTGGGGGCCTAGAGCCTAGCATAGGGCACAAGGCTGGGGTACACCCTTGACAGGATGCCAGTCAATCACAGGGCACGGGGCTGGGGTACACCCTGGACAGGATGCGAGTCCATCACAGGGCACGGGGCTGGGGTACACCCTGGACAGGATGCCAGTCAATCACAGGGCACGGGGCTGGGGTACACCCTGGACAGGATGCCAGTCAGGTCACATATACACACAAACTCATGAACTATTCAGAGATGCCAGTTAGTCTAGCTGCATGTCTTTAGACAGTAGGAGGAAATCAGCTTGCCTAGAGGGGAGACCCACATGGTATGGAGAGAACATGCCTACTTCACACAAGACTGTGGATGTCATTTAAATCCCAGGGTTGGGGGTGTGAGGCACCAGGGCTACCTGCTGAGCCACGGTGCTGCCCTGAAGTGTATGATGTTAAAGTAACATTAAATCAAAAGTAAAGTGAACCTTTCAATTGGACAAGCAGTCACATTGCCTGCACCTTATGTGAGACTTTACTGCATGATTTCTAGCCCTTTCAAGTTGGTACATCACCTTCACTTGCTCTGCATATGGGAGCTGTCTCACCTGGCCATAGCAATTAATCCCTGATGTATATAGCACTATATATATAAAGCTTCTGATTCATGGTGTATCTGAAGCAACAAATTGCCCTATAGATAAGCTACAGTTTTCAGTAAGACCAGCTATTGTGAATTGATGAATCCTTCATTTTGCCACAGTAAAATATGGCATTAATTAATTAGAGACCATAAAATTGCTGCTGTAGTATGGTCTTAGGTTACTGTTTACTTTTGATGAAACCTCAAAAAGGCACTAGGGAAAGTGACAGTAAAAAAAAAATTTCCAAAAGCCTGCTTTTATAATAATCAAAGTCAGGACTCCGTTTCCTGGCACACCACTACAAATGGAGATAAGATAGAAAACTCACTCAGAGCCAAAAAAGGAAAAGCCCTGTAGGGTATGTTCATATTTGGCAGATGCAGTGAGTTTTCAGTTTCTTATTTGATTAACAGGAAGTATGGTAGGAAGGAGGTGTTGGTGAATTGGTGAACTGAAAGAGGGAATGAGGAGAACATACCTAATTATGACTGTTCTTGGTGAACTGAAAGAGGGAATGAGGAGTACATACATAATTATGACTGTTCTTGGTGAACTTGGCTGAGTCCTTTCATGATGACACAGCCTTACCTTGCCCTTGCTAATTGTAATGCGAGGCCCACGTCTCTACATAGGATGCATGATTGAAATCCTAATGCGGTGTTACTCAACCCGGTCTTCAGAGACCCCCAGGCAGTCCATGTTTTTGCTCACTCCCAGCTCCCTGCCAGACAGTCCATATTTTGTTCCCTCCCAACTCCAGTTAGGAGGGAGCAAAAATGTGCACTGTCTAGGGTCCAGTTGAGAAACACTATTCTAATGTATTATGACAATTACTCAAAGCCAACCTCAACCTCTTTATTAATAGACACGTGATTAGTAACTAAATTACTTTATTTAGTAACATGTTTGGTTTATGAAAATTTTGTAAATTAAAATTAGAATTTGAATAGCTTTAATTAATGAATGTATGTGTTATATTTAGGAGTAACTATCCACATTTATCAAGGGCTTGTATAATGAAAAACACTAGCACCATAACAAGCTGGGTTAATCTCAAAGAGAGAAATGAATGCAGTCTTGATTGTGTTCATGCACTCATTCTGATGAGGGGTTTTTGGTTGCTTGTTTCTAAACTGCTGATGGAACTGAAATAACTCAATAATTTTGATTGTAGTTGTCAGAATGCTATATCGGATGTTCCTTCCTGCTATTTTCAGATCATTCAAGTGTTTCCAAGAGTCAGAACTAACACATGTCTCTGGTTTCAAGGCCCTTTCCGTCAGAGGACACTGCAGAAAACGAGGAGGATGTGTACAGGAGCTTGGAGGAGCTGGCTGAGTGAGTATCTGCCCTGGCAGTGGGACCCGGCGGGGAATCGTGCACAGGAAGCGGGCAGTCTCAGGGGAGAGCATCCTGTCATGCTGAGGCCTCGTCTGCTTGTTTACTTGCACATCAAATCTTTCACTGCTGGGGTTTCCATAGTTACACCTGCACGTTGGCGAAGGGTATCACTTTGTGGGCTGATGGGGGGGGGTTGAAATGGTGACAGGCTCTTCTTTCACCTCCTCTGATTAATTAGGTGTGGTGCCCACATGGGTGTCATGTCATTTATCTCAGTGCCTGATGAACCGGATCGCCCCCCCCACCCTCGACCCCCACTGCCCCATTCCTGGAAGAATAAAATGTGCTTTACAGTGATTGAAGATAGTGGCCAGCTCGGATATGATGAGAAGGGAAAGGCACAAAGGGGAGGTGCCTCTATTGAAAGCATGCCTGATTTACGGCTGTGAACATGGCAGTATGAATGAAATCCTGATATTGCTCCTTGTAAGTCTAATGGCAGAACAATCGTGGGGGCTGCTAAAGCCGCCTGTATTCGAGGAACACATTGTAAGTCTTCACTGAGGACCGGAGTGTGGCCCTGTGGTGAAGGTAGCCAGGAGCTCAGTTACATCCTAGGCTTCCCTGTCGCTTGTAGCTTCCCTGGGCTTCAAACCTCATATGGACAGTCAGACAGTACATGATGGTTACACGTGATGTATGGAACATCCATCTGAAAAGGTGAACTTGCTTTGTTCCCATCAGAAAGGTGCATGTCCTGAAATGCTTCTGGAACTTCTGTTTTAACGATTCAGAGCATCTCCCTAGCAACACAATAATAAAATGTTAATTATACAAGTCTGATTTCCTTCATGTGGCTGTAAGAATGGATCGTGAACACTGAATTGACCAGCCTTGAGTAGCACGTTTCAGTTTGTGGGGTGTCTGACTCTGGGTATTCCTTTGCAGAGTCTACATTGATGTATGTTATGTTTGCATTCTGAAAACAACAAGTTAAGAAATTTATTTAAAAATGCAGATACTTGATTGTATTGGCAGATTTAATGCCTGGTCAGTCAGGCCCCCCAAAGCCCTGACCTGGATAAGCAGGCGGACAATGTTTGGGAAACATATTCAGAAGGAGAGTATTTCTGGTTTTCTGCTTACTTGGTCTTTTTAACTAGAATTCTACCATGTTCCACCTTGCTTTCCTCTGTTCCCACATTTTGTGCTGCCTTTCATTCATCCAAGTGTTTGGTAGATGTCTGTCCATTCTTACAAATCCAGTTTTGGGATTTACCATGGTTATAAGTGTAATTGCACTGATCCCATTATGAAATCCATAACAGTATGGATGTTAAACAGGATAAATTGAATGTGGTAATTCAGCCATTTAAAACCCTTTAACCCTCTGTGTGTTCTAGGCGTGTAATACCCAAATGTAATATATGCACAGTGAACAGAAAACTGTACTTACATTTTGTGGCCATTTTATTAGGTACACATAGCTAGAACAGCATAGGACCCACTTTTTCCTCCAGAACTGCCGGGCAAGTAGATAACTTTCTGTGAAGCCATTCTATAAACTTATCTTGTACTTAGCTGCTATTATTATTTTTTTGTTGTAGCCATCCTGATAGCTTGAATAAGTTCATTCTCCTCTGACCACACTTTTTTTACTCCCACAGAAATGCCACTGACTAGATATTTTTGTTCATCCTAGCAGTCAATTTAAACTATAGACAGTGTATTGTATGAAAATCCCAGTAAGGGGACTGTTTTTGAGATGCTGGAACCACAGTCATACCACATTCTATAAGTAATAATAAAAAAATTAATAAATTTAAATAAATAACAATGAATGTTACTTTTTTACCCTTAACCTTACAAGGAGACATTGCTGTTTTGGAAAGGACAATGCACTGTGCAAATGTTTAGAATTTCTTTGATCTTACTTGTAGCCTGGCTTCTGTGTCTTCCTGAATGCCTTTCATCTGCAGTGGGTTTAACCTTCTAAAATAGCATTCTGTTCTGTGATAATTGCATTGCAGTCATCCACTTATTACTCTGCATTTCTTATTCTCATTTTCCCATGAATCCTTGGAGCTCTCAGAATGTAGAGACACATGTCTTGTGGAAGAGTATTAAACTTCTGCTCATCATCCAAATGTTGGGAGAAGAAAGATGGAAATGTTTATTTTCTCACTTAGGAAAATGTTAAACGTTTAATGGTTTAACAAAACATGACCTGCATTAAAGTCATTTCTCATTTAAATGTAAATCACTACTTATCGTACATAGTGATTTATCCTCGATTATAAATACCTGTTTTGAGCTGATTGTATATTGTCTTTATTAAGGAGATTGTTGATCATCTGCATGAAAGGTAAATCCATTGTGAACACCGCTTCATATTCCTTTTAAGTTATGACACAACTGTCCCAGCAGCTGTATGCCTGTATCACTACAGATAATTAGCGCTGGATTATCCAGCTGTCCTTTCTCTGCCGTTTTCTCTATCTGGGGCTTTCGTAATATTTTTATGATTGTTCTCCACTCTGCGGTGTCTGCTGTGATGTGTAGATATTACAGCCACTCTGGTTCCGTCAATAAACAGAGTTTCCTTCCTCCACAAATTCTGTGGCATATTTGAGAAGATTAGATTTTTCTGGGTGGAATCGCCCCGCCAGTCAAAATATTGTAGCAATGTTCCTCTGTGTTCCCAGTATCTTCTCTGCTTCCTACATTTTCACATCCACGGGCAGAGTTATGAGGTACAGGCACTGTTGTCTTTTTTGTTTCTTGTCTGCACTCATTGGGGACAGAGCTGGAAGCCGCATTTTACAGTGTGATAATATATGCTGAGCATGCAATAAATTACCTACAGGGGAAGGTTGTGTGATTGGAGCGGTATCATTGTACACCTGTTCAGTGCTTCCAATTTTCACACTAAGGCTGGTCTATCAGAATATGCTCCTCTTTAGCTCAGTGCCCTAATGGGTGCTCCTCAGACATCAAGCTGTATTTACCATTATGTATCTTTTGAATGGGAAAATTCAGATGGCCCATTATTATTCTCTACAAAGTACCAGATGAGGTTGTCACACGCATCATTTTCAAGCCGTGCAAACCCAGTTAGTATAAACAAGCAAAGTTCTGCACCTCAAAGGGAAATATGACCTCAATAGGGGAGATCTCTCTTAGTTGTTGCACTCTTGTGATCATGTATAAAACCATGGAGGATTCTTGCAGTACTTTATATTAATGAACAGCAATGAAAAGTAATTTCATCCAAAGCACCTGTTATTTTGCTCGCACTGAGTACTTTTAAGGCTATTAATAAAATGAGCCATAAAATAATTATGCTTTTGCATTTATAATGATGTTTGTAGCCGTTAAGGAGCTCTACTTTGTTCCGTATAAAACATATTTGCTTATGTGATTCAGTTAATCCATTCATTCAATTTTCAATGCATGCAGAGTTCAGGGCTGTGATGAGGCTGCAGCTTATCCTAGGCGGCACGGCAGACAAGCTCCCTGAGATGATGCCAGTCCATCACAGGGCACACACACAATCACTTGCTATGGGCAATTTAGAAATGCCACTTTGTATAACTGCATGCCTTTGGGCTATCGCAGGAGGCCAGAGAAAGCTTTCATAATGGGGGGAGAACATGCAGACTCCACCATACGCAGATCAGGAGTGAGATTTGAACCTCTAAACCCAGAGGTGTGAAGCAGCTGTGCTATTTCCTGCACCATGTTGCCCTTGTAAATGAGTCTGGTATGAATTTCAGTTTTTAACAAAGCTACTCATAGCTATTCATTGGGGTCACTACTGTGGTATAGAGTTCAGACACACAGTTGCTTCTAAAGTTCTCGGAAGGAGTGGTGTGCATGAAGGGAATGCATAAACTCGCCTGAGATTGCAGTTAGTCTAGTAATTAAATGTTTTACTGCTGCAGTTGCCATGGTTTCATTTTATCTCCATGTGTGGTTGTTCTGTTTACATTGTTGTACTAATAGGATAACATTATCAGGCTGTCTGCTGTGATTTATCTAAGGAGATGACTAAATTGATGGACACCCTGTCAGCCGTCATTAAACTTTCTCTGGTGTATTTTGAGCTGATTTTTGTGGACAGGGTCACGTCTGCAGATCTGCTCTGAAATGAGAACTATGGTGTGGAATTAATCAGTACTGTATTAGACATGTTCATGATTAAAGGAGTAAACAGGACTACCTTGCAGTGAGTCTGTCCATCATGTTTTACAGCTAGCATTCACTGCAAAGATATACCTGATAACAAATAAAAACATTAACATTAAAATGAAAACTTTTTCTTATGACGGACAAGGAACAGAAAAAAGTTTTTTTTTTCATTAGATGAAATATTCACATTTAACCTGTTATTATTAAATATATATATTTTTATATTATATATAATTATATATAATTAAAATATATGAATGCATTCAAAATTTTAGATACACTTTTAAATTATTTTGGACAAACACATCTGCTAAATATACACTCACCTGAAGGATTATTAGGAACACCTGTTCAATTTCTCATTAATGCAATTATCTAATCAACCAATCACATGGCAGTTGCTTCA
>JAODJU010000040.1:18214566-18227089 GCA_026776725.1 Gnathonemus echidnorhynchus | reverse complement strand
TTATGTTTAAGGCGCTGTGTGTGTGGAGTCTGCATGTCCTCCTTATGTTTATGGCGCTGTGTGTGTGGAGTCTGCATACCCTCCTTATGTTTAAGGCCCTGTGTGTGAAGTCTGCATGCCCTCCTTATGTTTAAGGCGCTGTGTGTGTGGAGTCTGCATGCCCTCCTTATGTTTAAGGCACTGTGTGTGTGGAGTCTGCATGCCCTCCTTATGTTTAAGGCGCTGTGAGTGTGGAGTCTGCCTGCCCTCCTTATGTTTAAGGCGCTGTGTGTGTGGAGTCTGCATGCCCTCCTTATATTTAAGGCGCTGTGTGTGCAGTTTGCTTGTCCTCCCTGTGTTTACATTTCAAAAGCATATGGTTAGGTGAAATGTGATCCTGAAAGTGTATGCCCTACAATGGACTATTAGAGTTAACCTTATTCTATCTCATATCTTAGCAATGAAAGTAATTTCAAATTCAAGTAGTCCCTCAAAATAACAGTATTATGATTTTGTTTTGCACAAATATGTGTTCCATAGCTGCTAAATGGAAGCTATTTTCTTGACTACCAAGTAATATCATATGCCGTTTAGTGTCATATGGACAAATATAGCTTTTTAGCTGAAAATGCATCCCGCATGCCACTCCATGAAGCTACATGTACCCCAGGTTCAAAGCAATTCCTTCAGTGAGTCCCATCTGTCTATTGTGAATTCTGCGGCTGTTACGTGAGATTTAAAGGAATTCAGAGGCAGGCTGGGAGCTCATCGACTGATAGGCTGCTTCAGACTGAACACTGATTGGAACTGACAGACACTGGGACTCTGTAATGGGACCACTGACCCTTTAAAGTGGAACTGGGACTGCTGTTAATACACTACATTTCCATTTCCTCCAAAGTCGCTACATGTCATAGCAATAATGCTAACGCGCCTTGATGTGTGTGTTTTCCACCAGCGAGCACGATGTTGGTGAGGATGACATCTATGACTGTGTGCCCTATGAGGAGGATGATATTTATGAGGACATCATCAAGGTGGAGGTTCGGCAGCCCATGGTAAGCTGAGCTCCTTGGCGTTTTACTGGTTTATCAGCCAACAGAGGAGACCCTTGTCGAGGGAGCTGATTGGCGTAATTACTTTTGTTTATTGTGTTTTCACACTTCCATTAATCTGTCAGTGCCAAAAGTAATTTTGCCAGGAAATTAGTTGTTTTAGTTAGGCCATCCAAACTAGAGGTGTCAACAAACCCACAACCCATGGTGAAGAAGATCTTTCTATTCCTCAGTCCAACATCTTATAGATGAATAATGAGTGGGATAGTGACTTAATGGTTACAGACCTATTGAGCATCTATCTAAGCATTGGCATCAGATCTAAGACGAAACGATACCTATTAAAACACTGAGTCTTCAGTATAATGCAGTGTAGATGATAATGTATTCTGTGCCATTGAGAAGTGTGTGCAGTGCTTCCCAGTGAGGACAGGCTTCTCTAGGCATTGCAGTGGGCCTGCATTTCTGCACAGATGTGTGCCCTCCTCATGCATGTTGCTCTGGTTTCTCAAACGCTGCAGATAAGGTACATGCAGGTAGGCCTCATGTTCATCGTGTGTCCAAGTGGGTGTGATGTGCATGTGTTTAGGTAGCTCCCTGTCTGATTTGGTGTTGTATTTGCTCTTTTGCGTTCCTACTCTGAAATCTCCAACAGAATAACAGTGCCCCCCCTATTGAATGATTATTTTACCATTAAGTCCCCATTCGTGTGGACTGTACTTCAGTGTGCACCAACATGAAGAATCCCCTTCCTGAGTTTCATGTCAGCCCTCCTTTGTCTGGATGACAGCCTTGGTTTTTGATGACAGGTTCTTGTGACAGCCAGTGCTGTCTTCTTTGAGTAGTCCCCAGGCTGACGTTCTGTTTACTCTCGATTTCTTTAGTCCCAACAGACCAAAAACCTACAGAGTGCCGTAACGTAAGATCTCTGAAATGTCTGAGGGCAAATGCATATATTACGTAAATAATCAACCAATGTATATGTTGATCCATGCTTGCTTTAATTTTATGCTTATTCAAATGCTTCTTTTAAGATCTCCCCTCTCTCCATAACCTCAAGACGTTCCATTTTTGACATTTCTTCAGCACAAAGGAACATAACTTTTTATTTGCATGTTTCCGCTTTGAAACTACCCCTCTGTTTCTTAGGTTAGCATTTGCTGCAGCTTATGCCATTAAATGACACATTTGTCTTGTTTATGAAACAGAAGATGGGCATGACAGAGGAAGACAAAAGGAACTGCTGCATGATTGAAATTCAGGAGACAGAGGCGAAATACTACAAGACGCTGGAGGACATCGAGAAGGTGCATTTGCCCCACCCTCTCAGCACCATCCCGCCTTCTCCAGCACAAAGTGCAATATTGCTCTTATCACTCTGACACTCCCCTTCCTGTCAGCAGTGGAATTTATTGCTGCCAGTTACACTGAAGGAAATGAACATGAGAAGAAGAGATCGATATGGATATAATATGGGATGGAGAAATAGGACTGTGTGACCTGATTTATTGGGGGCAAGGTTTCCCTTTTCAAGGTTTTCAGATACAGCAGGGCTGAGATGACGACAACATTATAGTGAGCATGAGAGTCATTTAAATGAAAATCAAAGTTACCATGGCATTCAGGAAACAATAAGGTCTGCACAAATGGGACAGGAGTAAGGAAGACCAAGGGACAGGTAGAATGTATCAGCAAGGATAACACTGGTCACTTGACCTGCTAAACCCTCATAACATGGTCCAGTCCCCTTGTCTCAGTTATGTTCTGAGTTCTGCAGATTTTCTGTTCTTAGAAAGGTTATTAAATACACATGCCTTTATGGACATCTCCTAAACCTACTGAATAATCGCCCAGCATCATGCCACCATATTCATATTTAAAGCAAAACTGTACTGTAATATCCCCGGAATTCTCAGGTACCTAAAACATTGCTGCCTTAAAGAAGACTCATTTTTAATATATTTCCTAATCTAATGTTATGTGTTAAGTACTTTCTCAGTTTGAGATGAACATGTTTTTATTTGTTAGCTTGATGTACATGTAATTAATTGTTCTTTTATATTATATATTGATTCTAAATTACTATGTCTGAAGCTTATTTTTTCATTGCTGGTTGAACTTTCTATACAATGCAATCTGGAACATTTTTTTACGAGCCCTTTTACAAATATTGTGAATAAATGTGTTTTATTATGTGAATTAAATATATAATCTCATTTTAATGCTTATTTTTCAGAGTTATATGATTCCCTTGAAGCAAGTGTTAAGCCCGCAGGATATGGGAGCAATTTTTCTTAATCTTGAGGTACGTTTGTTTTAATGTAAGTGTGTTTTAATGAAGTGGTCAGTGCTTGGTGCCTTGTTTTTTTCACTCCTTTGATGATCTCATCATGCAGTAATGTGTTACACTGTGCTTTGTCTCCAATGTCTGGAATGTTCAGCTGTCTGTTATCCATGGAGAGTCCCAGGCTTAGACAGGCTGGTTATTGTCATGTTGTTGTTCCACAGGATGTGATCAAAGTCCATTTCTCTCTGCTGAGAGCCATTGACTTGAACATGATGAGTGGAGGTAATGGCCTGGGCAAGATCTTCCTGGACTTCAAGGAGCGGTCAGTACTGCTCTGCTTCACCCTAGGAACTGCCTAAGAACTCAATTGTCACTGCACTCTGTCCTTGTACAGAGCATGTCTGTCAGTAGGCTGGAGTGTACCCAATCACGGTAGCACAGAAACCTCTATTGTCCAATGTGAGGCTAAGCTACTACACTGAAATAGTACAACTTTTAGTGTTTACAATGAGAGATTTATTGTTTTTTGCTTTGTTCTTTCCATAATCAGCAAATGAGAGCCACTGTGTTTGTTGTTGCTGTAGCAGTTCATGTTGATTTATTTTAAGTATACTGGCATACTCTCAGTGGCCAGATTGTTAGGTACACCTGCTCTTCATAGCGATGAGTCATGTGACTGAATATATACAACAGGCAGACAGGGTCAAGAGGCACATTGTGTGACTCAGCATTAGAATGGCTGACACTAACCATACAGTAAAAGAGTCTAAAAAGACTCTGAGAAGACTTTTTTTAAGACTAAAATCTAACACCCTCTCACATCTAAAGACAACAGGCTCTATTTTCCACCTGCGCAAAGCACAATGCAAAGTGGTTTTGCTAGATTTGTACCAGCGTATTGGTCATTTTCATATTTGGTTTTGCGCCCTCTTTCTGCTTATAGGAGTGGTGTTTTTTAAATGAGGCGTGGCCGGGCGCATTGTTGGCACGTCGCTATTTTAAGGCACCGAAGTGTCATTTTACATTTGACCAACAAAAACCACATCGAGTGCAATCAGTGGCGCATTGTTAAAAGGTATTTAAACGGCGCATTTTAGAAAAATGTGCATGCCCAAGGCTTGTTATTGACACAGACATGCGCTCAAAGTGCACGTATTGTATTTAGTATTATATGTATGGTATTATATTTTATATTGGTATTATATTTATATATTTTTATAGAGTACATCTGGTCCTTTCACGTAATCATACTGTTAATGAAACAACAAAAGAAAAACTAAATATTAAGTAAAAAACAAACCCTATCTTTAAAGAACCATTATCAGAATTAAGCATGTACTGTAACTGAAAGGACATTTGAATTGCTGCGAATGCATTTTAGATGTTTAGATAAGTCAGGGGAAACATTACAATACACCCTTCAGAAGGTCGCAGCATTCTTTGTGGCATGTTGTATGTTGCGTAACATTGCCATGTGTGACGGATGTCTGTTGGGCATAAATGAGGACACATTAGGGGACATTAGAAGGTGTGATGTTGAACTGCATGTGCCGATGCCAACAAAGGAGTGTACACTGGCACCAAGGCAGGCAAGGAGGGATCAGCTGGCAGAAGAGCTGAATCGTCTGTAGTCTGGTAAGGAATCTTAATTGTGAGAGTAGAAAAATAACAGCCCTCTCTTTTATTTGAACATTTTAAAACACTTTAAAAACTGTAGGGTTTATTTTGTTTGAACAAAGATCGCACTTTTACTAATATTTTGCAAACTGCAGACCCAAAATAATAATAAAAAACATACAAATGCATAATTAAGTTCCTGTTCCCTTGTTCCCTGCT
Organism: Gnathonemus echidnorhynchus; assembly: GCA_026776725.1. NCBI lineage: Eukaryota > Metazoa > Chordata > Actinopteri > Osteoglossiformes > Mormyridae > Gnathonemus > Gnathonemus echidnorhynchus. The sequence goes on along the minus strand of JAODJU010000040.1, from coordinate 18,221,932 downwards.
CTAGTTCAGCAGCGAGCTTCCGTTTTCCCCATCTTCTGACATCATTATACCGCTTTCGGCACTGCGCGGATGATGTGCCGATGTTCTTAAATGAGGACACACCCACTGCTACCTCATCCCATGCCTGCTTCACTCGAAAGGCTTGCCTGGACAGTGGTGCTCCCGTAGATGACATGCTCACACAAGAGCACGTCCATTTCCTCGGCCAAAAAGTGATCTTGTTTGCCATGCAAACGCGCCATTATAATGGCAATTCACAGTAGATCATGTGCCACTGCCTTTTAAAGGTGCCATTCTTTATGGTGATAAAACAGTGAAAAAGAGAATATACCACAGAATGTGGACCTGACTATGGTGGCATGAACAGGGAGAGAAAGATCTAAGAGAACAGTGGTTTCTGAAGCCCCCCCAGAGTTGTCTGCCCTACCTGAAGTCCTGTACCTGCTTCCCTGCCATTTGTTGGGTGCTGGAGAGAACTCACCTATTGGTTATTGACAATGTCCATGTCACTATTTGGATGAGCCAGGACATATGAAAAAATAAACATGGTTGATTTTATTGAAACATCAAGACAAGAAAAAGACTGACTTAAGACAGCTATCCTAATCTGACACCAAACGATCGAGATGACGGAAGTGTACCACAGCTCTAGAAAAACTATGTAACTGATTTTAATCGAATATTGAAAATTTGTCTGCGACAGTGAAATTGCTTGAAAAATGCTTTGGTAAAAAGCCAGCATAAGATGCCTGAGATAATTGATTTTAAAGTGTTGTAATTGTTGGTGTCATTCGCAGTGGTTCTATTATCTCAGAAACAGCCATCCTCCTGGCATTTTCATGTACTACAGTATAAAGAGTTCATGGAGAATGATGCAATAGACCGAAAAAGAATCAAAATCCAGTCAACAGTTGTTTTAATTTAAAACTACCTTGTTAATGAGAGAGGTTAGAGGAATATAGCCAGACAAGCTAACATGAAGGTCACAAGTGCAAACATAAAAGTTCAGTACAACAGTGTGAGCTAAACTTCAATTCAGTTCAATTTTATTTATATAGTGCTTTTAACAACAACCTGGACCATGACAAAGAGCAGGAGGAAGTAGGTCGCAGGCTTAGCGGAACTTCTGGGTGGTGCTATGCTAATGCAGTGCAGAAAGAGGAAGGGATGCCACCTAACATTCACGCTGTCAGCTCTTCATGGCATGAGAAACACCCTTCTACATCATTGTACTTCCTCTTAGGCTGTGTCTGCACTAATGCATTAAAAACAATTCTGGGGGTTTACAAGTAAAAAGATCTTCATCCACACTACCGCTATCACTGGCGCTGGAAAAAAAACTATTGAGTCCAATCTGCACCATGAAAAAATAGCTTATGATGCGTATTAGCAAACACTGGGCATGTTCCCTAATCTGCAGGCAAGTGCCATAGCTTATGATGCGTATTAGCATACACTGGGCATGTTCCCTAATCTGCAGGCAAGTGCCATAGCTTATGATGCGTATTAGCATACACTGGGCATGTTCCCTAATCTGCAGGCAAGTGCCATAGCTTATGATGCGTATTAGCAAACATTGGGCATGTTCCCTAATCTGCAGGCAAGTGCCATAGTTTATGATGCGTATTAGCAAACACTGGGCATGTTCCCTAATCTGCAGGCAAGTGCCATAGTTTATGATGCATATTAGCATACACTGGGCATGTTCCCTTACCAGCTTACTTATATTTTATGTATTTGTTGTGGCTCGAGCACAACGTGTCATTTGCCTATTTTTTTGTCCAACCAAAATTTTTTTACAATTCTATATATTTTGAATTATTTATTTTAAGTTTGATTTGTAATAAAGTTCAGTCCATACTGATACAGAAAGATTAGTTGTTGGACAGCATTGAAAATTTTCTCCACTACTGAGAGAAAAAGATCTGCAGTGGTGTGGATGAATGGCTAAATAAGAAGAAAACTTTTGGGTTTCTAAATGAAAACGTATTAGTGTGGACATAGCCTTAATTACTGTTTTTCCCCGTGATACCAAACTGTAAATTAAGCCACAAAAATTCGCATCCAAGGATGGTGCACTGTGCAATGCATGTCCGTGGGCCCTTGAGCAAGGCCCTTGGCTGACCCTGTGCTGTGACCCCCAAACTACGGAGAGCAATACGGGGTAGGTGAAGAGAAGAATTTCAGTGAACATGTACTCGTACTCGAGCAAGTGGCAAATAACGGATTTATCACTTATCATTTTGCATCATGTTATCTGGAAATGACCTTGGGGAGAGTTTAGCCTGCCCAGCAGTGCTGTGCATCTCAGTGGCCTTACAATGTTTTCACGTTTGATATTTTGAATCCTTTGCTAGATCAGCTGACCTGTTTACTTACAGCATCATGGCTGCTACAAACTGGCAATCAGACCTAATTGTATTATTACTTTTATAATTTATAGTCGCTATTTTAGGTTTTATAAGTTCATCCATTTTCCAACTGCAGTACAGGGTTATGGATCTTATACGTAGTGACTAAAAATTTCCCACTTATACAGATGGGTACAATCCATCCATCTTGTAACTGATTGTCTAGTTCCAGGTTGGGGGGGTGCCCCCTGGACAGGACAGGGGGTGATTCAGTTTATTTCCTTGACAGAAGGACAGGATTGGCCCTCTGGAACTCCCAAGGTCACATATTCATATTCTTAAATACTTTACAGCAGTAAAAATGTTTATATAGTGTCACAGTATCACTCGTGGCTGTTTTCGGGTCAGTTGCTGTGGAAGTTATATTTTTATGATACTGCATTCCATATGCCTCAGAAGTCAGAGCTGGGAATGACATTACACCCAGGTTAACTGCATTCCAGTACAAGAAGTTAGAAAGCCATATTGCTATACCAGTTCTAGCCAGGTTCATTGCAAACTGTTGTTAGCAATAGAAGTTGATAACGCATTATGCTGTATTGTGCGCATACAAACACTGTAGCAAGAGAGAGCGGTTGGACAATGCTGTGTGTATGACTGAATTAATGAGACACAAATAAGATATAATAAACAGTATCTAACTACAGCTTTCACTTCTATTCATGAAGGGCACAGCCAGGGGAGTAAGAGGTCGGGGTTCTAAAGGTTCCTCCAACTTTCAGGGGGCGTTCCAGTTGAAATTTCTGACAAGGGACTCAGAAATTGCGACTTCCCAGTTCAAATGGAACACACCGTGAGTGCGTTTACTGGGAAACACTGTGACGTGTCCCCTCCCCGCTGCTTATTTGCACGCACAGCCCAGAAATGCCAACTTTCAGCGTTCCGTGCCTCTGATGGATATCGTGCATTTTAACTAGCTTTCTTTTTTCGTCCTCCAGCAAAACGCATCCTGTCTTGGGCATGAGGTTTCCTCAGGTGCTCAGACTTACACGTGATGAATTTCCTGCTGGTGTTGATCATCACTAAGCAGTCAGGCTCGCCCTGGCCCTCATTCGGTTAGAAACCTCCAGGCTCTTAATTGCTCACTGGTGTGCAGTGAGCATAATTAGCGGCCCTCTAAGGGACACATTAGATGGGGTTAGTGTGATAGCTGTCCCCTCTCCTGCATCGTTGTCCCTGTTTGTAATGCACTCTGTGTGTCTAATTGAGATGTCCCTGAATGTCCCTGTATGAGTGCCACCACATGCCTGTCCCAGCTTCCCCGGCTAGAAGTGTCCCGTCTTGCCAAAGGCTCCTTGTGCCAATGCAGACATGCCAGCCTTTCAGGTCATATGACATTTTGTCAGCTGGGAGATGAAGGGCATGCATTCCATTTAGATGACCGTGAGTGTCCACCTTCTCTATTTCAGGGATCAGAGACATACACATAAATATTCATGATTATAACCTTCTATGACACATTTATATTTCTTACAGAGAGTGCAATTATGGCACGGACCCAACATCATGTCTTTCAGACAGTGGATAACATGCCATTTTCTATGTGCTTGTTGTGTCCCTCACTATTACAAACTAATTGACGTAATAATTTTTCCTGTCTATAATATGAAACAGATCCCAGTAGTACTGATATGACGTCACCACTAGTGCAGTGGTGGACTAGATCGAGTTTAATTAAACAACCTTTAGTTGTTTGTCCATGTGACCTTTGCAACAATACGATTCGTGAAAGCAGTGGGAAGCTGAATGAATTTATAAATTGTTGACATTTCTGCATCAAAATACAGTTAAACATAACAAAGGCAGTTTTGACCCAATGGCATGAACCTGTCTTGAAAACCTCAAATAACAGTTCAGTGCAGATGGACACAGTTCTGTGAATCCACATGAATACATAATTAGTTGCTAGATCTTGATTAACTTTTCAGCTGAATTGGCTGTTAAAGCAAATTAATTGTAAAATGATTATTATTGTAATTTCAGTCCATTATAAACCTTTGGTATTCACATATTCACAATAGAGTGATATATCAGTGCTCATTTTAATATGACATTCTGCAGCTCCCATTTCACATGTTGAGTTGTCGCTGACATTCATGGATATGATTTATTGAGATCTGGCTGCCCATTTCAGTTTCACGTTTATTACTTCTGTCTGAGACATGTTTCACATTTTACCTCTGGGTGATGCCATGTCATTTCCTTGCTAAATTGGCCTTCCAGATGCTCCCAGATGTCAAATTATGTTTCCCTCTAGAGTCTAATGTCTGCTATGCCCTTAAAAAGCCCTAAAGGTTTTTTTTGCCAATTGCTCTACCAGGAGTACTGTGCATGAGTCCATAAACATGCCATACTATGGGGTTAGAGAAGACTTCTCTCATGTAGCATCAGTGTACAGTAGACTGCTACACCTCTGAGCCTCATTCAGACTAATTGGCCTACTAGTTAAATCTCTCTTGCTCTGTCCCTCAACCCCACCCATATATTACGCCCTGAGACGTCTTTCATATGTTAGTTAGTAAGTTAGTGAAGACTCAGGAATGCGTCCTGCATGGCATCACCTTAATTGATTCTGCACCCCTGTTTGCCTGTCGGCATCCTGGCATCCACTGGTTATTGGCACATGCATTAAATGTGTGTTAATTAGTCACACCCACTGTGTTTCACTGATTTGGTACAAATATCCTTTTGCAAATTAATAGGCTTAAGAGGCCAGGGGTCAGAGCATTTACAGGGATGGCTTAATTTGCTAAGCGAATACAGCAAACAGGAATAGGTGTTTCATTGTGAATAGTGGCCTTTTTTGCCCGGTGATTCCTTTACTGTTTGGTTTGAGTCTCCTGCCAGATAAATATCCAGCCTCTTATACATACATTTCACATGAGGTGAAAATTGCAAAAATGTCTATTACTTAATTCCAAAAGGATAAAATGACTAGTAAAATTAGCTCATAGCAGTGATTTTGGGTGTTAGCGGGTATTGAGTTCTTGTTTGGTGACTCCTATATAATTTCTGTTTTCTAAACCAGCTACCTGATATGGCCAGAAAGATCATTAAAAATTAATTCAAATATAATGCAATACAATTGTGGGAGATGATTTAAGAACCATAAAAAATATCAAAAATATTTTATGTCAGTGCATCCTTCAGATTTTTTAGAAGCAAATTAAATGAGGTTTTCTTTTTCTGGAATGACATCAGATAGGTATATTTTGCACTTCACTTACCTTTACATGCCTTTATCCTTGAAGCATAATGAAACTGGTCATGTAGAGTCAGAGATAACTAGGGAAGCAGAAGCAGTCGGGTGGAATTCAGAGCGGCGTTCCTCCTTCGTGGGTGCTTGAGAGAAGCTTGGGGGACCCCCCTGCCCTGCGTATCCAAGTCTGTGGGAGCACTGTCCAGATTTTTGTTGCTGTGATTCCTGCAGCATGAGCAGCAGTACCTGCAGGTGCTATTGTATTTAAGGATGGGGGCTTCACCTTATTTGACGAAACAGACTTGTAATATCACTGCTTCAAGCACACTTTAGCGAACCACTAACCTTGAATAGCTCTAGTAGAATCACTGCATGAAGCTTTGGATAAAGGTTAAATCACTGCATGAGGCTTTGGATAAAGGCTGACTATGTAACAGTACTGTGTTATTCAGCCGTGTTGTTCCAAACGGTCTACAGTGTGCCCACATGCTTCATCCCCAGCCCTCTCTCTGCAGACTGTTGATTTACGGCCAATACTGCAGCCATGTTGAGTCTGCACAAAAGACACTGGATGACCTGATCACCACAAGGGAAGATGTCAAGATGAAATTAGAGGTATGGCAGGATCTCTGGGTAGACCACACCAGCCCAGTAGTTATGGTTTTGGGTCAGATATTCTACGGTCTTTATTTGGGCCCCAGTTTGTGAAAATTTCTTAACAACAAATGATTTGGTTACAGTAGAAGGAAGATAGGAATCATTTAGCCTCCTGACGTGACAGGAGAATCTGTTCCTAAGCACTCTCCCACCTATCTCCACTGTTTTGATGCAGGTAACTTGGATTATGCAATATCTGTATGTGCAGGTTGCACTGAAATGATCTTCACTTGCATTATTTTGCCTCTAAAGAAGCACCATTTCTAAAATATCACATCTTTCCTCACTCACATCTTTATCACATCTTTATCACCTCTTTATCTCACTTCAGCACTAGATGACCCCTAAAATTTCTGGGACTTAAAATAAAGGACCTTTGGAACCATTAGGACTATTATTGCAGATGAAGTTTCATTCCTGTAAACACCCTGCCGCTGTTCACACTGCTTATGGGTGGAACATAAGAGAAAAGTGCAGCAGGACCTGGGATCAGTTTTACATTTAGCAGTTATTAGCGAGAGAGAAATTGTATGAACAAATCAGAGGATGCAGTAAGGTTATTCTCACTCCATATAATATGTCTCCAGCTTCCAAAATGGAAGCATGACTCGGATGATAAATGACAGTGTCTGAGTGATCCATAGTGATTAGTCAGTGGGGCAAAGCATGGCTGATGACACTGATGTGGAATGTCTGCCCTTATTTCAGGAATGTACAATGAAGGTCCAGGAAGGAAAATTCAAACTGCAGGACCTGCTAGTGGTGCCCATGCAGAGGGTTTTGAAATATCACCTCCTCCTCAAGGTAAGGCCATGTTTCATAGAGACTCTCCCTGGAAGATAAAAAACTTATTAAAAATTCATTAAATATTCATCTAATTTTTCCACATTAACCAAATATGCTGTGGCAAGACTTATTTAATTTGGTGCAGTTAAATAGCACTCATACACTGTACAAAAATATAAACGCAACACTTTCGATTTTGCTCCCATTTTGCATGAGCTGAACTCAAAGATCTGAATTTTTTTCTACATACACAAAAGACCCATTTCTCTCAAATATTGTTCACAAATCTGTCTAAATCTGTGTTAGTAAACAC
>JAODJU010000040.1:18203033-18214466 GCA_026776725.1 Gnathonemus echidnorhynchus | reverse complement strand
CGATGTTTGAGTTCAGCTCATGAAAAATGGGAGCAAAAACAAGAGTGTTGCGTTTATATTTTTGTTCAGTGTATGTAAAACAATTGGCCTATATGATACAGACCTTGAGTAATTATCTCCTTACTGCACAACTGAGAATGACAGATGTCTAAGTGTAAGTGAAAGTGTGCCCCCTGCTGACCTGGAGGGGAACAAGCAGATATCCTTATCAAACCTGATTCAGTTGTGCCCTCCAGAGACTAAGATAGTGTATTCAAATAGACCATAGCTAAATCTCATTACAAGCATCAGATTTTATTGTACAAACGCCGTGTGGGTGCACATTTATGCACCATCGCTCCTGGCCTCAGGTCGGCAAACTGCAGCAGCGGCTGAGCCTGGAAGTACAGCTGCTCTGGGAGTGTTTGGCTCCCGCTGTGAACCTGGCAGCTCACCGTGTGCCTCATGTCAGCCAGTTAGAAAGCTGCCGCACGTGTGTGACATGTGACATCACCTTGCAGGAGCTGGTGAGCCACTCGACGGACCAACCTGAGCAGCAGCAGCTGAAGGAGGCCCTGGAAGCTATGCAGGTGAGGACCGGCGTGAAGGTCCAGCAGATCATGCCGGATATCACCGGCGTGAAGGTCCAGCAGATCATGCCAGATAACACCGGCGTGAAGGTCCAGCAGCTCATGCTGAATAACACTGGACAGCCAATGCAAGCTTTCTGCTTCAGAACTTAGACTGTGCTGTTGTGGGTTGAGGTTCATATGACCCTGTACTTCTTCCTGCAGGATCTGGCCATGTATATTAATGAAGTGAAACGGGACAATGAAACCTTGAAAAAAATTAGTGAGTTTCAGAACTCAATTGAAAACCTGGTAAGTATAGAATAAACTAATGTTTTACCCCATTGTTTACAAACTTAACACCCGTAGTCAGCTCTCTTGTGATGTCAAGAAGAGGATTACTTTTTATATATATATATATATATATATATAAAATTTTATAAAGGCACTCTTGGATAAAATATTCTCCTGTCTGTCATTAGTCCCTTAGGAAATGTCAGGATGTTTCCCTGATTCCTTACTAATCTTCCCGCTTCTTGTTTGTTTTGTTGTTAATAATGAATAATTCACACCAGAAGAAGGCATGTTTTTGAACTGGCATAAAATGAAAATGAGAAGTACCATGAATTTATTTTCATGCCGACAATTTGCATGAATTTCCCTGGTGTAATTTATGTTTATTTTGTCACTTTTGTTGAATATTCCCTTTGTTTTTCATGCTGTTAATGGTGAAACCCGCTTAAAAGCATCTCTTCATCATGGACTCCTGAATGTTTTATGAGTTAATGTGTGGGTATAGTGTCAAATCATAACAAAAACTTCTCTACTACCAATAGCAAGTGAAGCTCGAGGAATATGGGAGGCCGAAGATAGATGGAGAGTTGAAAGTGTGCTCCATAGTAAACCGTACCAAGCAGGACAGGTAAGCAAGCGATCCACCCAGCTAGCTGATACACAAGCTGCAGGCTTGGAGAGTTTAGTGGCCTTGCTCTGTGCCAGGCCTTGTGGGAACTTGTAAGTGTGGCGAGTCACTTTCAGGACACGGTTGCCTACTTGGCCAGATAACGACACTGCAGAGTCTCAAAGAAGAATATTTGGTTTTGTCATCTGAGTGTCTGTAAGTTGCATGTGTTATGCTGAGGAGATAAGGCTAGAGAAGGACTGATAATGTCAGGAGGAAAATGACAAAGGGACAAAGGGAAAGTCACGGCCTCAGCAAAGAATCACACAGTGTGGGGAGAAGCAAGAGAAGATTCTGGAACTGTGCGTGAACCAAAAATGGTACCACAGCTATGCTTAATGTCAAGTGATTTTTTTTGAGCATGTTGCTGTATTCACTGCAGGAAACAGAACGTTGTTATCAAAAATGCTGTCTGGTATAAATATCTTGTGAAATTAAATGTGGAAAAAAGTGCCACTTAAATCTGGCAGAAGGTACCAGAACATCCTAGCCAGTTCTTCTTTTTCCCCGAGGCTACTTAGCTCTGAGTTGCCACCCACCCCCATCCCCAGCTCCCCCCGACCACTGACACTGGTCACTTTATTATTTATTTATTGACACTCTGCCCGCACTGTTCTGTTTATTCTACTCTGCTTTGCCGCTACATTATTTATTATCATTGATTACACACTCAGGTTATAGTCCTAAGTCCAGCCCCACTCATTCTCTACTGTCCTGTGTTTTTATGATTTGTAAAATCATTGTATCCTTCCTTTTATTGTCACTTGCTGTATATGTCACACCATGCTCTTTGCCACTGTATATCTGTATATGGGCAATAAAGCCCAATTGACTTGACCTAACTTAAATGCTGGTGGAATTCGGCCGGGAGTCTTTCGTCACAGTGGGAAACACAATGACCAGAGCAAATAGCAGCATGTTCTTCACTCTGTACCAGTGGGACTGATTTTATATTCCAGCAGACTGGAGTGTCATTGACTTTTTTTCCTCTTTGTGTCTTTAGGTACATATTTCTGTTTGACAAAGTGGTGATTGTCTGCAAGCAAAGAGGATTCAACTATGAGCTAAAGGAAACCATAGAGCTGCAGTCTTACAAAATGTCCGATGACCCCATGAACAACAGGGATGTAAAGAAGGTGAAATGTTTTTCTCCTAATACATTTGCTTTGGTTTAACACATCGTACATTGTTATGTAAATATAAAATTGAATTATGTACATTGATAATTTAGTTGAGTTATATTACATAAGTATGTTTTACTAATGCAAAAATATATACAAATATGTCTGTGTAACTGCATTTCCGGTGCTTTTCTTTACATGGTCACCAGTCAAGTGGAAAAAGGGTAAGCTCATGCAAGACTGCTTATCTTCAGTACAAAATGTATTGCTTTTTATAATTGCGATTTCAGTTCCCTAATTTTGACACTTACGAGTTTAACCCTTTCTGTCCCTCTCCGCTTTACCCCCTCAGTGGTCCTATGGCTTCTACCTGATCCACCTACAGGGAAAGCAAGGCTTCCAGTTCTTCTGCAAAACAGAGGACACTAAGAGGAAGTGGATGGAGCAGTTTGAGATGGCAATGTGAGCTCTAGGCGAGGACAGTCATAAATTGTTCTTTTAGATCATTGAGACTAAATTAACATGAATGTGCCCATGCCATAGGTCGAACATAAAGCCAGAGCGAGCCACGGCCAATCAGCACAACTTTCAGATGCACACCTTCGAGAAGAACACCAACTGCAGGGCCTGTAAGATGTTGCTGAGGTGAGGAAGCAGGCAGTTTACCGGTTGGTAGCGACCACATTTTATTCCCTGTAATGAGACAGACTTGGCCCTCCAACAGGACGGAAGCTGTAACACATTTACATTGACTTTCTCTCTGCCCCAGCAGTGTTAATGATAACACATTTTCTGGGACACTAAGCCGGATGCAACCCCCCCTGTGCCAATCACAAGCAATAAATCAAGCACAAATAACGCAGCTGGTCCAAAATGATCTGCTACAGTAATAATAAGACAATAGCTAAATTATGCATTATGTCAGAATTTAACCATACTTCATAATTAAGGAAATGGGCAATGACATAAATAGCGGCAATAATGATATTCATGTGATTATCATGCAAAGTTTCTGTCATATTTCGCCAAAGACAGGATCACACAGCAGCAGCTCTTCCCAGGAGGCGGGGCGGTCTAAGTGTTTTTGGGGAAACCACCTTAAATTTATAGCGATTGAATATAGCTACCATGCATATTATGGATCCAGTTTTAATTCCACATTTAAGTTAAACTGGCCTGAATAGCAGTTAATCGTATCTCCTGTTGGCCTCCTCCCAGGGGGATCTTCTACCAGGGGTACTATTGTGCCAAGTGTGGCACAGGAGCTCACAAGGAGTGTCTGGAGGTCGTCTCCATCTGTAAGATAAGTAAGTGAGACTGGGGGCAGCAGCCATCGGCAGAGTGTCAGATGAGCTTGTTTAGGAACCTTTATGTTTCTTAATTAGGCGTGATTACAGCAGCTGTCAACAACTCTCTCCTCTATGCTTTCAGGTCCTCACGATTCGGTGAGTTTGCCTGTGCTCATGTACGGTCAAATAAACCAGCTTCTCGCAAACAGAATATTACCACATCTCCTAATAGCTCTTCACACTAAATATGCATAGGGTTTTTATTGTTTTACTGCAGTATTTTTAAATTTGTAGTTAAAATGCTTTTCTTTTTGCAAAATTGTTTCTCCTCAGGAGCCTGGACCACTAGCATCTGGTAAGTAACAATGTGAGACACCTTATGTGACACATTGACTGCTTTCCATATGCAAAAATTGAGTGAGATGTAATTTCAACCCACAGCTACACTCGGTCAGACTGTTACCTATGCAGCTGCTGCAGATTGATTTGCATGGCTGTCCATCTCATAACGTGCAGCCAGTCAGCTGTGATGCATGGAGAAGCTCTCTGCTGCCACAGAGTGGCCAAAAAACCAAATGACAAGTCATTGGTGGTGCTTTTGGGTTTTAAGCTGTGACTCATGAAAGCGTTGAAAGAACATACCCTTTTGGCCAAAATTGTCGATATACTTTTAGAGAACTTTATTCAACTGTTGCTTCAGTTACTTATTTAATTATATTCTTTGTTTATTTACATTATCACCAATATTCTTGCAGTAAAAAAAAGCACATGTGAGCCAGATTCTGCACTGCAGCTCAGTGGTTTCCTTTAGCTCATAGTTGAGTCCTCTTTGCTTGCATGGGGACAAAACTGTTCATCTCCATCTTAAAGTGGATTCATTTCTTCAAGGTCCCAAGATGATGGCTGTTCGGAATTACCATGGGACCCCTGCTCCACCCGGCAAGCCTGCACTGTCCTTTCAGACAGGGGACATTATTGAGCTGCTGAAGGGTGACCCAGACACCTCATGGTGGGAGGTTCGTAATCCACACTGCTGCTTCTTGAATCTTTAGACCCTGCAGGCATGCACCTGCTGTAAATAAATGTGTACCCGCCCTGAGTTTCTCTACTGAAAGACAGTCAACCATATCTGTTACATGTTCCTTAAAGGGGAAGCTAGTCCAGGGCCAGAAGACTGGTTTCTTTCCCAGTTCATGTGTAAAGCCCTGTTTAGATCCAAAGGTAAGATCTTCTGGAGAACAGAACACATGTTACACATCTGCAGGCAGGAAGGCAGACACTTCAGATTTCCACACACCGAAGTTGAAATTCAGTGTAATAGAACAGCCAGTTTAGGCTATTTTATGCATTGTTGTTTTGTGTTTACTGCATATAATGCAGGGTTTGTGATTCCTCTGCAGCCTTTTCAGTCCATTCCCAGCAGACAGTCATCAAGGGACCCTGATTATTACGTATACCCCTGGTAAGAATTGTGTTTGTCTAATAAACTTGTATTGATAGATTGAAATTGTATTGATAGATCTTTTTAATCAGTTTAATGAAATTCTTTATTTTTGTTCCCTGACTAGTGGTCACCTATACAGGTGGAAAGTCTCACTTATTGCATCACTCTCAGGTTTGCAGGGAACATGGAGAGACAGCAGGCTGACAATCTGCTCAAATCCCACAACAGTGGGACCTACCTGATCCGGGAGAGGACGGCTGAGGCAGAGAGATTTGCAATTAGCATCAAGTGAGAGCAGGAAGACGCATGGACTAGCATAGACCAATGTACTATTGAATGAAAACATCATTCCCATGGACACTGGAACCCAAAGAGACTAATATTTTGAGAGAACAGCACGTACACATACACACATTTTACACTTGCTCTCTCAATTAATGCATAATGCACAACTAATTTTATATATATATATATATATATATATATATATATATATATGATCACACACACACACTTAAATGAAAGACTTTACTCAGAAGCTGTCTCTTTCAAACAGGTTTAATGAGGAGGTCAAACATATAAAAGTTGTGGAAAAAGACAATTGGATCCACATTACAGAAGCAAAGAAGTTCGAGAGCCTCCTGGTAAGTAAGCACACCGCACACCTTGACAGATCTATCACTTTTCCAAAAGGCAGGAACTCATGTGGGTTTTTTGTACGTTTCCCATGTGTAATGGCTCGGTCACCATCCACAGGAACTAGTGGAATACTACCAGATGCATTCTTTGAAAGAGAGCTTTAAGCAGCTGGACACAACACTGCGATACCCATACAAGTCACGCGAGCGCTCCGCCCCCCGCACCAGCACCCGATCCCCAGGTGACTCCAACTCACTATGGTCCCTTCACAGATAATGAAGGCCCAACTTGCTGGAATTCAGTGACGTTAATGGCTCATTGTTGCCACCACTGAATCACCATTATGGGCCTGTTGGGAAAGATGCATGCAGAAACACATTGCCGAACAGTCACCCCTAAGGCTGAGAGGTTCTCTCTGGACCAGAGCAATCTGGCCAACTTAAGAATGCTTGCAGTCACCGATGAAGGGCCTTCATAGCAGACTGGAATCTGGCTTTCAGGATATACACAGGTGTTGCTAAATGATACTCTGTGTTTGCCAGCCGCTGCTAGTTGAAGTCAATGTGATTATTCATCTGATTATGCAAATGAAAGCAGTGACCAAGGGTCTGGTGGTTAGACCTTAGACTAATTTCTAGTTCCCACAGGACACAACTGCATGCAAATAAATTCTGAATCAGGTTTTGCAATGGGGGGTTAGGGTTTCCTAAGCTTCTGAAGATGGGGAACGGGCCCCTCTTCTGCTGTTGACGTGCTTGGGTAAAAGCACCTCTTCTAATGAAATTTCTTTCTCACTGCTCTTTTCCATTCTTTTATCTCTATGCTTCAATAGCCTCCTGTGCTTCCTACAACTTCTCTTTCCTTAGTCCTCAAGGCCTTCACTTCTCCTCACAGACTTCTGCTCCCTTCTGGTCAGGTACTCTCTTTCCACCTGTCTGAAAATCTTGATACCTCTTTGCTGTCAATCTTCAATCTATCTTCCTATTCCATTATGTGAGTCACTTCCTTGATTAATACTGGGATGATGAACATTTGTCATAGTTAAAAAGCAATAAAAATAAGAAATGTGTAGGACTCTTGATGGACATTAACCATGTAAGTAGCATCAGGGCTTTGGTTTGCAGTAACAGATTGTCCTCTCTGATGGACGTGTCTGCAGTTTTCACGCCCAGGGTAATTGGCACAGCAGTTGCCAGGTACAACTTTGCAGCCCGCGACATGAGAGAGTTGTCCCTTAGGGAGGGCGACATCGTCAAGATCTACAGCAAAATCGGTGGTGACCAGGGTTGGTGGAAAGGCGAAGCCAATGGCAGGGTAAGCAAGTAGCATCATTTATGAGGATCTAGGAGGTCTGACTAGCTCATACAGGCTTGTACTGTGGAATGAATACACATACAAACTTTACGTGAAAAACTGGACTGTAATATAGGGCTGCAACGATGAAATGTTTAATCACTGAGGAATTTGGAATGACTATGCTCATAGACAGCACTGTACCCTATTATTCTTAGGTTGGCTGGTTCCCCTCCACTTATGTGGATGAAGAAGGAGTACAGTGATTGGACAAAGCAATGATGGCGTCTGCTTATGAGGGGACACCTTTTTGGTTTTGTATAAAGAAGACTTTTAAGAGGATTCTGGCAGCATCCGCGCAATATTTCTTTGGAAAGAAAATCTGATCCATTTTATCGTCTAAATTTCAATGCTGAAAGACATTTTCCTTTTGATAGGAAAACCTACAACAGAAAATAATTACACCTTACTGTAAAAAATCCTGGAGGAAACACAGATGTCTGAAAAGACAGTTTGTGAATAATTTTTGACAATTAAAAAAGGACTACTATTGATGTTTAATAAGACAATGATGCCTTGACGGTCGGGAGAGGGAAAGGAGCAGTGTGAGTGTGCAGCTCTCTCTTCACCTTGCACAAGTTGCCCTTCTCTCACACACAGTGCCTTGGAAGGGTGACTGGCATTCCAAAACCACCTTGCATGTCCGTCACCGCCCACTACCGTTACATGACTGGATCGCATCCCATGATCTACCATTTAGAGAATTCAAAGAGCCATGGACGAAGGTGGCCACTCTCTTCAGTCTTTGTACAATAGGACAGCTGTAAACCTCAGCCTGACGTGGAAATGTCTGTCAAATGGGATATAAACTTCACAGGACAGCAAGCTGACAAAAAATACATCTTATGTACTGTTAATACTTTACCTGAGACAAAATTAACAATTTTCTCTGAAAGAGATTATAAATATATATAAAAGAATAACTTATTTCAGCCTGTGCACTGTTATGAATAAAAATGTTAGTATTTTTGTACATTTAATTTTAATGATCAAGGCCAAATGTTTCTATTCGATAATGTTAAGTAAATGTTTTTTAATTCCCTTGTGTGAACATTTCAGTGTTCTGGTTTTGCCTAAGTGCAAGTCAGCATCTGGTGCTGAATTTGTATTGATGTTGACACCTTCAATGGCGATTTAGTACCACGTGGAACCAAATCCTTAATATTAAATGTGCTCTAGAAACAAGTGTATTTCCTGTATGGGAATGTGTATCCTGATATATCCATTTTAAATAATTAATACTGTACATAATGCACAAACACAAAGTGATCAATCCATCTCATGATGTTCAATGTGCATTGTAATCTAATTCTTGTATTTCTGTAACATGACATGATCCTCCACTGAGAACAACATATGACATCCATCTTCAAACCTTTAGCTCAACATGTACTTGCATTCAGACCAAAACATGATAAAGAATAACCCTTCAATTATATTAAAAATGCCATCAAGTACTTCCAAATTAGTAACATTACAAAATACAACTTGTAAGTTGTCCCTTTTGGGGGTAACGTGTGGCTCAGTGGGCTAAATCTCTGTGCCTATGGTCAACAGTTTGAGCCCTGGCCTTGGTAGAATAGTCTGCGTGTGTGGGCCCTTCAGCAAGGCCCTTAAACCCCAGCTCCGTGGGTGCCACTATGGGTGGCTGCCCTTCACTGCAAAGCTTGCTCAGACCTATATATATATATATGTCTATCATGGAGAACAAGATGGGTAGGCGAAAAGAGAATTTCCCTACAGGGATCAAATAAAGTATCATTCATTCATTCCATTTAGGGGGCAGCAGTGTGATCGGAAGATTGCTGGTTCAGCCCTGGCCTCAGCACATTTGTAAGCCCTTAAGCAAGACTCGTAACCCCTACCTCCCTGGGTGCTGTTATGGGTGACTGCCCTTTACTGCCAAGGTGGGGTCAGTGAAGAGAGAATTTTCATGGGATCAATGAAGTTTCATCATTCAAAACTTCTGAATAATCATGCTATGCATTTTCAAATACACATTCGCCACTTTAAAGGAAGACTATCCGTTATCTTAGGAAGTGACTTAACTCATTTCAAGGCAAACCAGAACAGAATGCCAGGAGAGTTGCAGAAGGGCTAAAAATGCAGTCTTATTAGTCACTGCTAGTGTTCTTGGGTAGATGGCTTCATTCAAAAATTTATCCCATGGCTTGACAGACCTGGTAGCACTCCAGGTCAAAATTGTCATTGTCAAGGGTGAATTTAGGAACAATAAGTGCTGTCTAAGTGTACATGGAAGTGACATGTCCATGAAATGCCAAATATTCCAGCCATAAGAAAAAATGCAACTAGCAAAGTGAAAACAAAAAGACACAAAATTAAACTGCCAAATGCTTCAATCTTTATTTTAAGTACAAAGGTACAACTTAAAAATGCATCAAGTCAGCTGAAATCATGACTCCATTAAGTAGAAAGGAGGAGAAAGCACAGCATGCCTGAAATGTCTTGGGGGAAAGAAAATGAAAATCTCACCCAAGTCCCACAATCGTGTTAATTTAAGTCGTTAAAGTTTCAACCAAGATTTAAAGCATTAGCACTTGGGAATTTCGTTATTCGATGCATCTATTTATTTGATGTATTTAGAAAATCCAAGTCAGATAAAGCTTCTCATTCCACAGCATGGCAATGAGATGGGGCACCATGGTCCAGCTGCAAGAACCAGGTGGGATCAGCCCAGATTGGGGGAATGAGGGGATGGAAGGTAGGTGATGTTGGTCGGGGTGGGGGGGTGGGCTGACTTCGAGGCTTTGTATTCATTTCTTTTTGGGCCCAGCCTCAAGGGGCTTCCCAATGTCCTTGCCTCGCAACTTCAAGCCTGAGAGCAACATGGAGTAGAACGCGTTACACTTACTGGCAGTTCAGTAGGACGACATGATGAGCTGGCCTCTTAACATGCAGGCAACACCCATCACAAGGTGAGGAAAGCGATTCTATTAAACATATTCCCACTCCCTGACGAGTAATAGCATATCTGTTACAGTGTAGTGCTGTATTATTATTTGACCTAATCTTTGCAATGTCAAAACTGAAAATTCAAGATGCAGGTGCCAAATAAAATGAGTTTGGAACCGAAATAATTCAGTTGTGTGTCCCAAAAAACTCCAGTTTTACCCACTCTATAGACAGACATCTTATTTACCCAAAGGGGCAGTAGCAAGACACCAAGGTCTTACACAGCTAATCTACACCACTAAATAGGAAGGAAACTAAAACCAGGCACACAAATATTGACAAAAAAACCTACTTACCGATGGCCCTCTCAATCTTCCCCATCACCTGGTTATTTGGAATGGCCCGCCCACATTCATAGTCAGCGATGACCTGGGGCTTCTCGTTGATTTTCTATAGAAGCACATTTAATGCATTCAATGACACATACAGATTACTAACTTATGGGCATCACAATACGCATCTCATTAAATACACAGTCACACCCTATATTATTTTACACATACCATTTGTATTCAAAAATGTTGTGGATCTACTTGTGAGAAATCTGTTGCAGCTGTTTGGAAATATCTCCATGTGCACCTCCAAAGACTGCATTCCACCACAACACCAGATCTGAGAAATTAACTTCTTAGCAAGCATTTAGTTTTTTGAAGCAGTTGGACTAGTGAAGAAAAAGACGCCGGGTTTTGCAGCAAGGACTTGAGATCTACTGCTCGGGTGAACTTTACATATGCTCCTATACCAATCCACACCTACAGTCCAGAACCACATGGGGCTGGGAGAACATCACACAACTCCAATACGACGACATTGGAACATTATTCATATATTATTTTGAGGGTTCTGATTACCAATGAACACATTCCAAAAGGGGCAGTTCTCCCTTTAACTATTTAAGGTTTCTTTAAACCAGAAAATCCAAGCACAAATGAGCCTAGTTGCATCTGTCAAATAATCACTGATGAATGGAGTGCCTTAGGAGACACCAGCGCCCCCGGCAATCCTTACAGTGGCCAGGTCAAATAATCACTAGGGTTGGGTACCGAAAACCGGTGCCAATACGGCACCGGTACCTATATAACCGGTATGTACCGGACCGAAACAG
>JAODJU010000040.1:18165317-18185270 GCA_026776725.1 Gnathonemus echidnorhynchus | reverse complement strand
TGGGGGGAAACCGGAGTACCCGGAGGAAACCCCACGACGACACGGGGAGAACATGCAAACTCCACACACATGTAACCTAGGCGGAGACTCGAACCCAGGTCCCAGAGGTGTGAGGCGACAGTGCTAACCACTGCACCATATATTATATTATATTATATATGATGCTGTGATGATCCCCATTAATCAGAACCAATACATTCATTTCAAATTGATAATTCATTCTTGAATAAGACCACACATCTTCTTCCAGTATAATACAATGCAATTTCAAAGCTGCCAATGAACTGACCTTTGTAGAGATGACACCAAATGAAAGGCAGAAAAAAAAAACATGGAAACTGAAGAACTACGCTGGCTGCCTTCCGGTTTGTTAGGTAACTATGGCATGAAAACGAGTTCCTCACCACACCCTGCTGGTTTCACTAGCCGAGGATATTCAGAAATGAAATGCAGTGTTTCGGAGGAGGGCTTCTGCTTACTTGGGGGTGATGCTGGATCTGGAAGCGAGGAGGAGTTTTCTGATGCCTTGTGGAGTCCAGAAGAGGTGATGGTGGCTTGGAGCCCTCACCCCCAGAGCTGGGGCCCGGAGCGGCAGTGTCACTGCAGCCCACGTCGTGATGCCCGCCAGAGGGCACCTCAGGAAACTCAACTGCAGCACAAAACCACGGGGAGACATGAACTACTGACCAAGAGCTTCTTAACCTAAAAAGTCTCCCTTTGAACAATTTGGCATCTTGACAATTCATACCAACAATCTAACTTATGATTTAGTCTATTTTACTATCATATTAAAGTACAAAACACCAAAGAGAAAGATAACAGTAATAATTATCTACATCTATCATTTATATTAAATCGCTTCCTAACTGCACGGCCTTCTGCAGGCCAGGCCCAGCAGCCTACCCTGCCTGCTGCTCTGTGAGCGCTTTGGGCTCGGTCTGGAGGAGGCCGCCAGCTCCCCGCCTTCCTGGTCCCTCAGGGCCTCCTCGGAGCCAGCAGTCTTCTCGCTCTTGCCAAACTTCTCGTCCAGCTTCTTGAGCTTCTCAGCGCAGGCGGCCAGCCGCTCCTGCCGGACGCGTCGCTCTTCCTCCTCCCGGCGCCTCCGCGCACGCTCGATGGCCTCAGACACCCCCGCAGAAGCAAATTTTCCTCGGGGGCCCTGGCGCGGCTCCTCCTTATCTTCTGGACACTCTCCGCGGCAAGGCCTGCTGACCTGTGGCTGAAAACCAGGGACCGTAAGGGAGGGAAGGCCCGCGATATCAGACACAGTGGGCACAAAAGGCAGAGCAGCTTGTAGACAGGGAGCCAAGTGAGGCACATAGAAAAGCACTTCATGGTTCAGTCCATACACCATCAAAAAGTTATTCAAAGAATGTATTTTTCGCTTAATCAAGATTTACCTGGCTGTCAGCAGGCGCCATCCAGCCGTTGGCCTTTCTGGGAAGCCGTGGCTCCTGGCAGGGTGGGTAACCCCCCTCATCTGCAGAGTCCTGGCCATACGGTCCCTCTGCAGAGCTCAGGGAAGACTGTCGCTCACTGCGGAGCTCCGCCTCGGCCCTGGGGGCAAACAGCAGCAGTGTACTGCAGCTCGCTTGTCTGCATAATTCATCATTATTATGATAGTGAGGGAGCGTGCGATGTGGTCAGCGTGCGATGTGGTCACCTTGGCATTCACATCATTGGGTTATAGATCATACAACCGCAGGTGCTGTTAAGCATCTGCTGAGCCAGTAATGCTACATCAGAAAGTGGCCCGAAAGATACCGAACCAGCACACAACAAACGCCAGATGCTGAATGGTCAGACTGAAGAATGTGCTCACCATGGCTTACGCTTATCACCGCCATTGTGATCCTCTTCATCGTCACTAAACTTAAGCTTCTCACTGTAGTCCACTTCGTCATGGAGACCTGCGGTGGAGAGGAGATGCTCCCAGTCTGGGCTGTTGCAGCCTTCAGGATGGTCCTTAATCTGATTTGCTCCGTAACATAAAATCGGAGAAACCAAGCTACTCGAGTCGTAAGCAATTATAATAGGCTGAAACCAAGTTTTGAAACGGTATTGCATCAATTTACACATTTTCATGCCTTTACACATTTGCCTGTAGGCAATACTAATCCTGCTGGTATTCACACAGGAGTGTGTCTGTTTAGCTGTAGAACTTTCCGGATGCGAAACCGCATGACAGTTAGCTATGGGGTCTACACACATAGCCAAAGACAAACAGGAAGTGAGCGAAGCTCTGACCGGCCCAGCCATCTTCACAGCTGTTGTCCAGATCGTCCAGCTCCTTCAGATCCTCTGGGTTAATGATGGTGGGACGGGGTGTTCTGTTGGCAGGTGGCCGGGGGGGGCGCGGAGTGGGACGAGCAGGAGTGCGGAAATAGCTGCCCTCCCTCCCCGTCTTGCCGCTGCAGCAAAAACAGACTGTTTAGATGCAGCAGGCACGCTGTATACAAGGATAGCTGTCAGAACAATTCACATACGACAGAAATGTGCACGAGTGACTCCGAAAATCACCATTCCTCACAAATCTCAGGGAGTTAAGTGACCCCCCCCATGCTGAGCTCATGGATCTCCTTATAAACCTGTTACTGTTGGAGGGTTATGAGACATGTGATCTGAACACAAGTGCAAAGAAGCATCACGTTCCAACAGGACACTGACTTGATGGAGTCTGGGGCAGGAGGCTGCTGCCTGAGCAGAGGGCGAGCTGGAAAGCGGATGGGGGCGGGGCCTCGTTCCGAGGACGGTGGAGAATCACGCGACTCCTTCAGGCACATCTGGAACCAAACGAGTTAGAAGAACGTTGCCCGTCACATACTGGGGTTTGAAACATCAGCAGAAGCTGCATAATCAAAGCACAGTGAGGTGCTGGTCCTAATCAATCAGACATGATCATCTCCCACCATCCGTACTCACAAAGGCAGGCAGCATGTCGGGGTAGACTGTCGCTGAACGGTGCTGCTGGGTCAGGTGCAGCTGGGCAGAGGCCATGCCCCGGCGTGGGCTGGGCTCCCTGTCTCCCAACGGGGCTGCGGGGGTCAAGCTGGATGGAGGAGGGGGGTGCAAGGTGGCAGGGGATCCTGAAGCGGAGGACGGAGGAGGGGCCGCTGTGGAGGTGTCAGCCGGCCCACTGCTGCTTCTGCCCTCGGGCTCAGCAGGGGGAGCAGATGGAGGGGGCAGCGGGTGCAGGCTCTTCCCACCCCCTTCCCGCCAGCTCGTCACATCTGACAAGCACAGGCACGGTTACAGCCAGACACTTACACAGGTTTACCATTCAAAAGACACACACGCGCACACACACACACACACACACACACACACACACACAGACACCATGGGGAGCATTCTGAATGTCACCACCATTACATTTACCATCAGTGTCTTTAAAACCTCTTTTCACACAAAAGCAAGACTGATATTTAGCATCCATCCAAAAATCATCCCGTTAATCCATTCCCAGTCATATCTAGCTTAAGAACGGCATATAAGCATGTGCCTGAGTTTGCTGTGATGGACAGGCATCCAGTACAAGGCCCTATGCTGTCGGGGACAGACTCCACCACCTCCACTCAACCCTACGGTGGATAAGTTGGAGGATGGATGGATGGAAGATTCAGGCTAATGGCATATAGTTGCAGATTCTCATGTGGCCCATAAGCATCACTATTATTAATAAGTGTGTCACTGTGGCTGCAGTGAGCCCAGCTGAGGTACAGCATATAGTTTTTGCCACATCCAAAGAAACATCAGTTATAACCGTTGATGCAAATTCATATGTATATAATTATACATTCTCTCTATGTGATATATCAGGATTACACCCACCATGACAATTTTTGTTAAAATGTTAACGTTTGGTTAATAAAGATCTTTCTGATTCTGAAGTAAACAGGGTATCTGAAGTCAGACAACCACAGTGGAAGTCTCATAGTGACACACTTACTCTGGGGGCGGAGGCTTGGTCCGGGCCCATACGACAGATCGAAGGCGCTTCTTTCCTTGCCGGCCTTGCCCTGCTCGCTGGCTGTCTTCAGCGCTGGAAACTCCTCGTGACAGAAGGGCTGCAGTCTGTTTGAGACCCTTAAACCTGGGTTAAAAAACAAATAACACATGAATGCAATACAGCGACCAGGCTGACATGCAACCGTAACATTATACTAATTTGTTCTGAAACAGCACAACAAAAGCATTAGCTCCATGTGCTGCGGAAACTGACTCACCATCTCCTTCTATTGCCTTTCCATTCAGCTGTGCCCATTGCTTTGGTCCAATGGTAATTGTGCTCTGAAAGAAAGACGCTCATCTAAGGAGGCATCATGGACTCAGAACCTCACCACCTTTCATTCAATGTGTCATAAGGACAACAGAATAAACTTATCCCACTTCACATAAGCTGCTGATGGTAGTCGGCATCTTGCTAAAGGCCGGTTCATACTTCACGTGCAGACTGAGCATTTGCATATTCGCACATGTAACTGACACTGAATTGTTCATACTACATAAAATTCTACATAAAATTCACACATTTCCATATGTAAAGAACACATGGGAGAAACTGGAGGAAAAAAGAATTCAATTTTCATACTAAAATAACAAAAGGACAGACACCACGTCAAAATGTTACTCAAGTCATCCAGGGAAATACTACATGTAAAAATTCCTAGTTTTAAAAGTACCCAAGTAAAAAGTACTGTACATGCAAATCCGTTGAGCTTACAAAAATTCCCTTAAGGTATGAATATAGCATTGTAAGTTACACAAGTTACATATTGTAAGTTACATCACAATAAGGGAAACCCAGTCGCATATTTTCTTTTTATTCAGAAAAAGTTGTGAAATTTGCTGAGCTTGCTGGTGGCTAGTGCTTCCACTTGTAACATTTCTCTGTGGCTGACCTCCACCCAAAGATCTTCGACCAAAACTTCAATCCAATCAATCATATAATCCAACGCCTTGACGACTCGCCTGGGAAGCCTGATTCCCGCCCCCACTCCCAGAGCACAGATTATGGGATTTAGCTAGTTAACAGCACTAATAGGCTATATTACATTATCATGTAGCAGACACTCTTATTACTTTTATTAGAAGGTCTAAGGTTATGAGACATCCCTCTCCAGGCTCTCTCATACTGCATTCTCACACACTGAAACCTGCTTATATATGGCTATTCTACCATTATGGCGTCGTGTGGAAATGGAAGCAAAATGATAAAATCCCGCTAATCTATCCCCTGGTGACCGAGGAACATTAGCAGCAACCTTCTGACATGGCTCCAGTGTGAATGTGAAACCATAACAGATGACCATACTAGAGAAGGGCGGGGGGGGGACTTCCCCCCCTTATTCACTACATTAATATCAGTTGGGAGTACACAACACATGCTTACTGTTATGGAAGACTGAGTGGGTATTAAAATATATCTATCCTGTGTTGTTTTTATCTCATACATTGACGGGGGTCACACACCCAACAAAAAACCTGCTAATTTCGAATGAGTCATACAAAGTACAGTTAAGCTGCGTGGAGTGCAGTTAGGCTATTGATACGTTATTGAGCAAAGCACTGGAACAGGCAAACTGCCAAAGACTTCATTTAGCAACCACTCAAAAAATGAAACACAGTTAGAACTGTCACTGAGAAGTAATTAATAACTGTATGAATTCATACAAGCTAAGTGTCAGTTTACCTCCAGAGACAGAGAGGGAACATTACATCATTAAACAATAATAAAAAACATATGTACGACAAAGGCCTCACATCTGCATTTTTAATGAATAGTACCCCTCCCCCATCACAATGCCCCCACAGCAAACCTCTTGATCCACAGGAAACACTGTGCCACAGATTAGTGGAATGACTTCTTTATTCTGTAGAAAATGGAAGATCAATCTACAGGAATGATTTAATAATGAATTCTCAGCATTCTGCAGGCCCGTAATCTAAATCAATAAAAACAAATAAATAAGGTTATTGTTATTGTTAAAATAATAATAATTCCAAAACAGAGACATGCACAATGGGTAAAGACCCAGAACGGCTGGTGGCTGTGGAGACAGAATCTTGGTCAAACGTGTACATGTATGTACACATGCAGAGAAGTAATAACTGGCGTTTATGTAGCCTGCTGTAACTCCCGCATCCAAGAGTGGACTAAAATGCCCAGGAGACAGGATACCCACCTGCAGGTTGCTCGCCACTGGGGGCTTCTCTAGACTGGAGACAGATTTCTGCAAAGCCGGCTGAGGCTGCGACTCCAGCGGGAGAGCTGCTGATGCAGCAGAACTGAGCAAACATGAGAGACAGAGAATTAGACAGAAGATGGGGAACACGTGCAGCTATGGTATTGCACAGACATGGAAAAGACAGAGAGATTATGCAAAGACTCAGGCCCCATACAGGGGGAAGTGACAGAGCGAGAGCTTGAAGGACACATCTACTACCCATGTACTAAACTTTTGTTAATTGTGTTGTTCTTTGTCCACTGGGCTCAGGCCTGACTGAGGGCAACCGCATAACTGTACACACACGCACGCACGCACAGACACACACACACAAGTGAGCAGCTGTGGGCACTCCGCCTATCTGCTCATCACACACTCCAGCAAGCCTCTATTGCTGTCTCCCACCCCTCCAGTGACATTTGCATCTATGCATCACTCAGATAGTAAACTCACATTCCTTGAAGGATTTGCTGACCTCTGATGACACGTGAGTGAGATGACAGACACGCACCTCTTTTGGTCTGGAAGATCCTGCTTGTTTGCCCATCCCGTTCCGTCTTTGGGCACAATAATCACGTTAGGGTCCTTCCCTTTATTTTCGGACTTCAGGCTCGGCAGGTGAGCGGGGGGGGGCATACGCCGGGCAGCGGCCACTTTACCAAGACTTTGCAAGCCATGTCGAGGAACAACTAGGGGCAGAGTGTGAAAAGGTCAAAAAAAAAAAGAGAAAAAGTGACAGGACCAAAAAGCAGCTTTTCCTGCCAATTGTGCACTGATGGACATTACTCCAGAAAGCCTGAGAATCACCTCACTCACCTGTAGTTCTCTGTGTATCTACTGACTTCCCCTTATACTTGTCAAACAGGCTGAGAGAGGAATACTTGCTTTTCCCATCCTTGGACTTGATTATTTGCCCCAAACGATCGGACATTGCGATGTAATGTCATTGAGTATGGGAATTTTTCTTCGCGCCTCTCCCTTTGTCCTTTTGTTTCTGTGGAGGACAGAAGGCTTCAGCTGACACTCCACACTGCATATTCAGCCAAAATGAGAACTTACCAAAACCAGCTTTCAGAGATCCACATACAACCTCACCTAAAAATATGTAATACTATCCCTTAGAGGCAACTCCTTTCTATTCCCCAAAACAGGCCGACAGCATAACCACAGCAATCAGCTTGAACACTTCCTGAGATTAACAAAAGAGTGGGGCAGCTTTGATTAGCTTCATATCTAAAGGGAACACCACTGACTGCTGACTGTATAAGATTAGGGCAGCACACACAAAAGGCAAATGCCTTTAATTCCATGGCATAGCAGGCTTTCTGCTGCAAACTTTTACTATGTACCCATAGTAAATGTTACTATGTTACAGATAATACAGATACAGTAAATGTTACAGATATCACCCAGGTGAATATGGGCAGTTCCAGTTGAGAAAGCAACTTAAAATCACAATGTAGCAAAGAGAGTCAGGCAAAGGCTAAGCACTAAAAAGTGTTGTGCTTTAAAAGCGACTTGTACTGATCAAGAAGTTCAAGGAGCCGCCTGAAGCAAAATATGACAAACATATGCAGGAAGTTATGCAGAGTGTTTCCTGTGCAAGTAAACAAACGCCTTTTGGCGCCTTAGTTATTCTGTACATGGTAAATAACAGCCAAATACATGGAAGGACATACGCATCTCCTCATATGTCTCAGCTGCTGATTGTGACACTGTTCACTGCAGGTAATATAGTAAGAAATAAACATTACAGCCACCCAAATCATTTCAAGTTGTACTGAAATTTGTGATAAGGGGGCTTTTGAAACAAACTAGTGATTGTTTGGGAGGTTCTGCTTAAATAAGTTTAAAGGAACCCTCCACCCAAAAAAAATTTAAAAATGTGAGTTACATTACAAATATATCAACAAGTATTTTTTTAGTCATATATTTTGATTTCACGCTGACCAGACCATCAACAGATACAAGACTAGGTCACTGGCTGAAATGGTTACTGGCTGAAAAGCTCAGCAGCGGAAAATCATAGGGCTCCCACCATTCTACTCTACATAAGTTGTCAAAGACATATTTAAATAGTTATACAATATTATAATAAGTTACCAGACTTGCTATTTCAACCGAAAACTAGGCAGTGGGTACATATTTCCCTAAAAAAAATTCACACAATTGAAAATCCAAAGATAAAAAAGATAATTACACCTGAGAGAGTGCAAGACCATGAACAAAATAACGATCCCACAATAATACCTGATGAAGGTTTACACTTCAACCTCTCTACCAGGGATAAGAAAAGCATTCAAAACAGACTGATTGCTTTTAAAAATAATGAGAAAGCAAATAATGCTCAGTCATGCCCCGGACTAAACTACAGTTTGGATGAGACAGTGCAGACGAGGTTGAGCACACAGCTAGGCTCATGACTTACTGATCAACAGACAGTGCACATTAAATTCATGAGAAGGTGCTATGAAATATCTGCTAATCACATTTAAGCCGTGTATACAAACAGTGCAAGAAGAAAAAAGGTTTGATGTTGAACAAACAATTAACGCAGGATAGAAGGGGTAGTGTGTAGCTCAGTGAGACAGAAATCTGGGCCTCTGTCCAGAAAGTTGTGGGTTCAGGTCCCATGGCTGACAAAGTGAACATTTTACCGTTTATTGAGGCCATTAACCCCAATTACCGACCCTGCTCTAAGGACAAAAACATCTGCTAAATAAGTGAAAGTACTATCTTTTCAACTAAAGAAATACATAAGCTGCAAGACAAAGGCGAGGGGTCAAAACATTGAGGGACACTTAATGACAAGGTGAAGGGATGTTTATAGATGCCCCAGGACACGTTCAGTTTACATAACAGGGGAATTCATTTCCAGGAGCAAATGGTCAGGAAAGACTGCTCTTCATTCTAAAGTGTATAACTAAAGTAAATGCCTTAGTGCAAGTATGAATGGAAGTAATTAAAACAAACACCACATATGAGCACGTTCATGTCAATAAAGCAGATAAATAACCCACTTCTGCGAACAAGCGCTAAGCCAACCCTGTGGGGCTGCTTGATTGCAGCTATCCAAATAGTACACTGCACTGGAACTGGAGAAAAGACACTGAACAGCAGATGATCGCTTAATCTCTTCGACCTTTTAACAATCCGCACAGAAATCTCCTGGCCCCAGTACCCTCACCCCCCAGTCATTGTCACGGACAGCCAAGCTCACGGAGGAGCTGCGACCTGCTCACAAATGTCCCTTAAAAGGATGATGAGCTAGCTGCCTTATAATGCAGAGTCAGACAGCCGCGATGCTGAGCTAAGCCCTGAACTTGTTCTCTGCTTTGTATTAGTTAGTATTTTTTGTGTATTAGCTAGGCTAGCATTAAGGGGTTACATCACGCAGGCAGATACCCACAGCGCATTCAGCGGACGTGCAGCACCTGGGAGTCCAAACAGATCCAACAAACCGACATTATAAAGCGGCATATACCGGGAGGGGGGGGGGGGTGCCGTTACAAGCACGGGCCGTGCGGCGCGGAAGCCCTCACAGGTCAGCCGCATAAACCCCCAGCCGGGGCACTGCGAGGCCGCCGTCGGGGCCCAGGTCGGCCGGGGTAACTGAAAATGTGACTGTCCTCAAATACCCCTAATAACATACCGCGGTACATAAGGTTAAATAGCAAACATGGCTGTTTGGAGAGAAAACTGCCGTTAACTGGTCTAGCAGGCAAAACACGGCCCGTTACAGACCGGGGTGTGAAACGCACGACACTGACATCTTATTAATCTCAAGTAATTAATGACAACAGACAGGCAGCAGATGACACCTTACCGTTGCATTTTTAAAGCGGTTAATGACAGAAAAACGCCTCATACACATTTTAATCGTGATTTCCCTCCCGAACCAGGCAGGAACAGCCGCCGTGCTGACAGCCAGAGCCCCGTTATATTCACAGCTAGCGCGACTCTTTCGCACCGCAAGCTACAAAAAAACGTGTTTCTCCAACAATAAAAGGCAAATAAACTATTAAACATGATTAAGATGGCTGCTGCCCGGAACAAAGCGGCAGGGAGACAGGCTGCATGAAGCCCCTGGTTGTGTCGCATCAACACTCTGGCGTCGGGTCCGATCTTTACCTGCTTCACCTACGAATGCCGGGTTACACAGTTAGGAGTCCGTGGGGACAGACCGCCTGGAGGATTTTATTCCCGTCTCTGCTTAAAGTATCCCTTTTTTTTCTTTAAACACCGGGTTCCGGTATGTATCCTCCGTGATTATAAGAGCCGCCTGGCCTGGGTGTCGCTCCCGTTAAACGCCAGCCTCCGTGAGAAACGGGTGAAACAGCGCCCCGCAGTGTCGGCCCGTGTCACTGCCGTCGACTGTTGGAATTTCAGAGGCCGTAACAAACAACTACAAATAAAATCAAAGCACTATTAGTAAAAGATTGTAACACAAAAACAGTCGAGCAAATCAACCGAAAATTTTGAATACTCTGTTACTGAATTCACTTGTTACTTAATTAATTGAATAATAATGGACTTCCTATGTAACTTACACTTAATTTAGCGACTTACATTTGATAAGTATGCTATCCATTTGATCTGTTCTACAATTATACTCTAACTCTCGTGCTTTGTTTAAATTATTAGTATCATTAATAATAAAAGTTGTTAATTAGGTGCTGCTGGCACTTTTGTTTGATGCATGCATAGTGAACTAGATGCATCATGTGTATCCTGGCTTGACTCAGCAATGCCCAGAATCATTCCAGTGTTTTGAACATATTGTAGCCCTGGCGGGGGTCAACATATCCCGGCATGTCGCAGGCAAGCAATCCTTCTCGTCCTTCGCTGCTCGCCATGCCTCGGTTCGTCCAGCACCACAATATACTGCTGTTTATGCAGTGACCTGTGCTCAGTGTGAACTGCAGTTGTCATGAAAACACTCTGTAGTGCCAGCTCTGTATTCGTGTACATGGGAAGAATCAGAGTCAGGAATTAGTAGCCAAGTATGCATGCATACAAAGAATTTGATGTAGTGAATTTGTGTGAAGTTAGTACTTCATTTTTTCAACACTGGCGTGGTGCAAGTGGAGAAAGATCATACAGACCTGATGAAAACCTGGAAAACGGAGATTTTGGATTACATGAATAACAAATATGAAGATGATGATGCCCAGTGCCTACTAGACATGGCATCCTGTATGGATTCCAGGCTCAATTCACGGGACATCAGTGAAGAGAACAAACCTGAAGTTAAGGCCAAAGTGATATTGGAGAGCATGGAATGTCCGGTGGAAAGGAAAGCCAAGTGGATATTCGATTTAGTGAAAAAATGTGTATGATAGAGGTGATATAATGGTTATAGGATTGAACATAATACAAATGTTGAAATGACATAAGTATTAATAGCGTTAATTTCTGATCAGCTGTGATATATAACAATGCATATCTGACAGGAACTTGTGCTCTTTTCAAGGCGGAGAACTCAAGTAGCAGCACTGAAGCAGGACTCATGGTTGCTCATGTAGATCTTCAGATTCAGTCTTTATCGCTTCCTCACAGGTTACAACCAAGGCTGGGCATGCCACAGAAGTGTCTATTGCCATGTTGCATACATCTTTTATACACTTTCTCTTATCAGATACTTTGTCACCGGGAAGTCTTTCAGCGTCATCTCTTCCTTTCCAAGGCAGGCCCAGGCCCTTTCACGTCTCCATGAGATTTTCCTAGCACCCACACCATTTTCCTACTTGGCTCCTGAGGAAACATAATTACAATGCAACCGTCCCTGTCCGAGGCATCTCCCCATGATTCACACCATAATGGAACTGTCCCTGTCTGAGGCATCTCCCCATGATTCCCACCATAATTATAATGAAACTATCCTTCTCCTAGGTGTTCTCCCAGAATTCCCATTAGAAGCCTAAGTAGCTTCCTTCCATGGTTATGTGATATACTGTATCCTGCTTCTATTAATAAAACAAAGTTGAAATCATCAAATATCATAAGACGTAGTCCGGGCCAATAGCGTGGGCTAGTACAAGGCCCAAAACCATCCTTACTTTGATGTGATTCAGCAGCATCCAAGCACTGCTTAAAAGGTTTTGTTCCACTACAAACTAAGCTACATTTTTTATGGGTTACATCCTTTTAGTATTGTTGTAAAGATTTGAATCTCTAAGTGTTAGGTAGTATTATACTCCATATAATATTTTATAGCCCACCTTTGATAAAGAAGACCAAGAAGTCCCCTGGGACTTTGTTCAAGGCAGAGCAGGTCCGCAGCAGTAAGTGTGAGCTGTCTGTCCCCTCAGGATGCAGTAGAAGCAGAGTTATATACATACTCACTATCACCATGCATAGATGAAGAGGAAGATCTGTTGCTTGCTGGTAAACACACAAGTGGAAACATTCTCACTTGTCACAGATCAAGTCTAAAGCTTGCAATGGTGGAGAAACTTGTGTTCCTAGCTAAAAAATCTGTAGGTGTTAGTATAGTAATGTGAAATTGAGCTGGTATTGTTGCCACCCACCGCAGGACGGAGCAAGCCAATTAGCAGCAAACACTGATTTCACCTGCTCTGCCATCTTTAAAACCCTGTTTGCCCCTGGCAAATTAGGCTTATTGTCCCCGTTCATGAGTCGTACCGAGTCTTTACACCTGGTCCTCAGTCTCTCCCGCTTCTTACCCGCCCGCCCACTTCCTCATGTCCCTCTGATCCGCCTGGTGTTCACACCCACAGCCCTGTGTGCCTCAGTTGGACTGATCTCCCTGGTTTCCCACTTTACAGCGCCCGTGACCCCTGACTACATTTCAAGCCACGGGTTAATATCATGAAGTGATATATATATATTTTTATTAAACACATCTATATCTTAGAAGACAATATTGTCCTCTTACAGGATATCAGCCTGTGTAATCCTGCCTCCCTATGGGCGTCGCTATGTCCGCCCACTCGGGGCTCTGGGCCCATGTGCACTTGACTTAGCCCCAGATCTTTTCAATAACTAGAAACTCCCCAGTACCTACTAAACCCTGTCTGATGAACTTTGTCTAAACACAAAGAATCTGTATGT
Source organism: Gnathonemus echidnorhynchus (assembly GCA_026776725.1). Lineage (NCBI taxonomy): Eukaryota > Metazoa > Chordata > Actinopteri > Osteoglossiformes > Mormyridae > Gnathonemus > Gnathonemus echidnorhynchus. The sequence goes on along the minus strand of JAODJU010000040.1, from coordinate 18,171,969 downwards.
TTGGTACGGCCACGTGCCTCTGTGTGGGGTGCAGAGGAATGATCTTTAATGAAAAATGTGTGAAAACCTCAACCCCCCCAATGTTCACCCCAAAATTATGTCCTTGATTTTAGCTTATCTATTTTGCCTTGCTGCTAGCCTGTAAATCCCAAGAAAACAATAGGCATGATTTTTTTTTATTCTCATTATGTTCTGAGCTTTGGCAATTTCCCAGAATTATCACTACATAATCAATAAATGAATTAAATATTGGGTAATGCTTTACATTAACTGCACTCTCATAATGCATTCATTATGCATTCATAGAACATTCAGTGCACCTTCCTAATGCATTTATAATGGATTCATAGAACATTCATAGGCAGCATGTAAGTATACCTTATCCTAACATACCTCAACAACTTCAATATACATTAATGACAAACATACGATTACAAAGTTTGTTATTATCATATAATGTTCGTTATTAATGTGTATTAAAACTGTTAAGATATGTTAGGACGTTGTGGTATATTTACATACTGAGTGTTCTATGAATGCATTATGAAGGTGCAATGAATGTTCCACGAATGTATTATAAAGGCATTATGAAGGTGCAGTTAATGTAAAGCCTTACCGTTTATTAATGTATATTAAAGCTGTTAAGGTATGTTAGCATGTTAAAATATACTTACATGTTGCTTATGAATGTTCTACGAATGCATCATAAAGGCATTATGAGGGTGCAGTTATTTTAAAGCGTTACCAAATATTGTCATCCTTTAAATTCGCGTTCAGTTTTTTTCCCCCCAGTATCAGTAACATTTAGTATTTGCATTTACCTAAAAGATGACAAGACTTTTGTGGATCTTTCAAATACAGATGTACATGTCAGAGATTCCTAAGCCAAACACAGAGGAGGTGTGCATAGTTGATAAACAAACAAATAAAAAGTATTTAAAAATAAACCCCAAAATGAGTGTAATTCTTATGTAAGCCAATAACTCCTGGCCAGCTGCCTGTACTGAATCAATGGGGCTGCCAGTTGGCTTATCTCACAGAAATACCAGCACAGCTCGTGTTGGAAATGATGATGTGTTAGAGTGATACACACAGTGTTCCAGACAGGTGAAGCGAAACCCACACATGTGTAGCCTGGAGCTGAGAGGACAGGGGGGGGAGTAACAGCATCCACCATAAGTGCAGTGTGAGATACTCTGTTCACTATTTAGAAAGGATGCTTTGTAATTGCAACAAAATGTAATACATATTCTGACAGGTTTTGTGGGTTGGAGATTAGATTGTCTTGAAAAATTAATAGCTTGTATTCTCCAACACTGTGTCTTATGCAGTACTTTAGCTCTGACTTTTAAATTTTAATTTCCATCTATTCAGTTTTGACATTATGGTGATTTTCTTATTGGATGAGTTTTAAAAATGAAGGGATATTTTATCAGAAACTATTGAGCTGGTGTATAATTATCTTATTAGGTTAAATTAAAGGACTTGGACTTGACCTAGTTGCACTATTTATATTGTGCTAAATTTAGCTTGTATGCTACACTTTGTATTCATGAACACGCACCGGCCAGTTTTTTAGGTATACCTGCTTGTTAATGCAAACAGCCTGTTCCTCCAAACTGTAAATCATGAGACTGAATACATACAGCAAACAGACAGAGTCGAGAGGTTCATTTACTGTTCATCTAAGCATTAGAATGTCTTTGACGAGTGCTCCAAAGACGGTGTGATGGTTGGTGCTGGATATAGAGGCTCTAGCGTCTCAGAAACAGCCCCTTGCTGGGGTGATAAAGAAAAACGCATCCAGGCAGTGATGGTTCTGTGGGGAGAACACCTTCCTAATAAGTGAGGTCACAGGAAAATGACTAGACTTGCTAAAGCTAACAGGAAAGCCATGAGTGCAAAAATAGCAGTGCAGTCTAGGACTGTGGTGCAGAACAGCTTCCCTGAACACACAGTTCATCTACCCTCAACGTGGTCCTGGAGGCAAAAAGTGGGGCCTACTTCATAATAGCTAGGCATACAGGTATGTACTGTATTATTGTAAATTGGAGAGCTGAGTGTATGTTCATTTATCTTGAGGGCAAGAACACTACCAATGATTTTTATTGTGTCTGCTTTGATTTGGTGTTCATAGATTTATGGAGTTATAACTGATGTTTTTTATTGCTGTAAATGCAAAGCATTTGTAAATATACAAAGTCAAAAACATACCCTGTATTTACAATACACTGCATTCCTGTAAATGCAACAGACAGGAAATATGATTCTGAAATAATGAGTAAAACTAAGACAACTTCAATTTTTCACCCAATGCAATGTACCGTTTTTGAACAATAGGCGGCAGCACTGAATCATGTCAAATCAAATAAGTTGGCGTGAAATGGAAATCAGTTATAGTCTTGATGATTGAAAATGCGACTTATAAAAACACAGTGAGATATTGCATATTGCTATAGTATTCATTTTCATAGATTTCATGGTCTAGAGTGAAATATGCTCTGGTGCAATGCTGTGCAGAGACTTTTCAGAACTCAGAATTCAGGCACTTCATTGCCATTGTGTATGAACATACAAGGATTGTTTGTGATCCAGTGCCTAACATGAATAACAGAACAAAATTACAAAACATAAGTGTAAAGTTAAGAATACAATTAAAATGACAGATTAATAGGAGACAAATTTGAAGGAACACAGTGCAAGATGTCTCAAGGCAATAAACAACATCAGAGTACCATGTGCAGAAATGGCTGCAAGTGCAAGGAAAAACAGTGTGTGGGTGGGTGGACTACATGTCAAGTGTATTTAGCAGCTGGACGGCTGCAGGAAAGAAGCTGTGGAGATGGCGTGAGGTCTGGGTTGTGATGCACTTGTACCTCCTATGTCTGGGTTGTGATGCACTTGTACCTCCTCTGTGATGGCAGTTTGGTGAGCAGGTTGCTCCTCAGGTTGCTCTACCAGAGAGGTGGTGGGGGGGGGGCACCTTCAAAAAATTTGCTGACCCGGGGGAGTGGGTAATTTTGCATTTGGGTAGAGCCCCCCCCCCCCCAGTGTATACAGTAAACAGAGCCACATAGCAGGGGGAGAGTAGGAATGGAGAACTGGTTCATTAGGGGTGTGAGGGCACATTAACTGGGTAGGGACGCCCATCAGAATATAACAGATGAAAACTAATGAACAGGAATAAAACTAAACAAGCTCATTTTCCAGATGGGAGTACCAGGGGGCCAAATCTGGGCCAGGCACAAGTCAATCTGCCTGGGGGCATGTAAGAAAAAACAAAGATAAACATTTATAGCAAACAGCAATGTAGCAACATGGATTTATCAGGTGGAAAAGGGTTAGATGGAATATATTAACATGAGGGCTAACGTCCCCCCACCTTCTGTGTCTCAAAGCTGCAGTTTATCACATATTAGTCTCAGCTGTGATACTAACAAATTGTGGGCATTCATTTGTTATTTTAGCCAGACAATCCTTTTTCAATGAGCTGCACAATTAGTGAGATTGTTTTCTTCATGCTGCATCTCCTGGGGTGGGATGTGGCTTTGAAATCTCACAATGTTCTCATCGTCTTACATCATCATCTGTTGCTGTCAAGTTTTGTGATCAGTTAGTGAATTACAGGTAAAGACACTTTCAAAACAAGGAGGGAAAGGGTGGCTGAATGAAGCATCGCAATGAATGATGAAACCAAAGCAAATCAACAAAACAAAAGAGGAGGCGATTAAGGCAAATCAGGAAATAAGTGCAAGAGGTGATCTCAAAGAAATAAAAGGTCACGGAATTATCCAGATTCTGCCTAAATTATCCTGTGGCAATATTGCTTTGAAAATGGTGAGGGAAGAAACATCAGTGGTTTATGTGATGATACATCAATGTAGAAAATCAGCAGACTCTCCTAAGTGCTCCAAGAAAACTGTGTGACAGGGCGACAAAATACCAGCATTATTATAACAAATTGTTGGCGTTTAGATGTAAATGAAGTCATGTAAAATGAAGTCGATGTGAAGTCAAGCAGTGTGTTTGGGGTCTATAGCTGGTGCTATATGAGTCCCTTGGAAGGGGCTGAAAAGCTTATTATAAATAAAGAAATGACTGGCATAAGCGAATGCCCAGGAAAAAACATTCTGAACGCCATGTCATTGAGTGTCCCAGTGAAGGTCATGACCTGAGTTATATTATGCATCTGTTGGATGGACTGGCATCCCATCTGGGGTGTAGCCCAGCCATGTGTGCTGCGCTGCGCTGCCTGGGATGGACTCCAGGCCTCCATGCTACCCTGACCAGGATGAACAGACAGAAGATGGATGGATAGATGGATGGAAGGTTTGGTACAGTCAACTGATCAGTGTCTCGCTGGTCTCATGTCAGCATAGGATATAAATTTCCCATAGATAAGTGAAAAGCACACATTTTCAGTTCCGAAAACATCATTAAGAGTTCTAGGAGGGCTATTGTCTCATGCATGTTTTACTTTAGCAGTAAAAATCTTTCAGCGTACATCAATGGGAAAAATATCAGTTTCATGATTCCTTACATGACACAGTGCTGAAGTAAGTATAGACATGTACCCAACACGCCAATGCTAGAATGTTTACTTGAAGAGTAAGAAAAACTGGCAAACATAATCCAGAAAGAGAATCCACTGCTGGCATAAGCTAATTCACATTCATAAGCTAATTCACATTCATAATTTCCTATCCGTACACAAGGTGCTGTGTTACTTTCATAGGTATGGAATGCAAGTTATGAATTTAATGCACAACTTACCCTGACAACCTGACCACTACAACAAACACTAATATCTTTAATTAAAAAAAATTAAATAAATAAATAAAAACATTACATTCCCTGTACTGGATGAGCACTTTTTGAAGATAAATGGATGGGTTTTTAAAAAACATGTCCTAAGTGTATTTATGCTCATTCGGTGGCCGTTTCGTACCGATTAGGCTTGGCGAGCATTCGGAGATGGTTTCTGCAGACCACTGCTGCACTGAGCTGCCATCTACTTATGGCCTCCTGTTAGCTTTAATGACTATGGCTGTTCCCCTGACCCTCTTATTAACAGGGCGTGAATTGCCATTGTCTGGATGTTTTTTTCTTCATCCCACCATTATCTATATACTCTAGACACTGTAGTGCATGAATCACGCTACATTTAATCACACTACATTTAATATCACTTACTGTAGATCGCTCATCTTATTTGTTCTAATGCTTAGCCAAACAGCTGTTAAGCCATTTGACCCTTCTTGCATGCTGTATAAATTCAGCTGCACCCAATATGTTAACAAGCAGGCATACTTATTATTAACACTTGCAAGATTTTAATGACATTAAATGTCTTCACAATTAAATGCTTCACATTAATGAAACATTACAGAGTAGATTCTAGAAATTGATTCCAGTTGCAAGTGAGGAATAAAATAACCTGTCCCATGTGTCTCCAGAAAGACAGACCTGTCCTTCTACAAGTAGTCCCTTTGTAAGATGGAGCAAAGCTACTCCCTGTGAAAGCATGACATGACAAGCTGTAACCACACTGACAACGTGTGCCTCTAGTAGCTGTCCAGTGCCTGGGACAGAGTGTCTGCTGAGCTAAAAGCTCTGCATGGTTCCAGGTTGACACTCCTGGAGACATGGAAGACAACCTTGTTCTCCAAGAATGATGCATCCATTGCATATTTGCATTTAAGCTTTGTCACTGACTTACCCACTGGATGCTTCAAAGACAGTGAGAATGGGCCCAAAAATTCTTTATCAGTAGCACAGGAAGTCTAGCCTAATGTTAGGAGTTATGCAGATTGGAAAATCTATTCTGGGTAGATGGATGAAGAGGCTGCTGAGGATCTCTGAGTCTGGAGCCATATTGCCGCGGGCTGCTATGTGTGAACTGTACGGTTTGGTATTTATAGGGTGCTGAGTCAGGGCCTCTAGCAATGTTACCTGATCGTCATGGCGAGTGCTGGAGGGGAGGGGAAGGAACTGACAGAAACAGCTGCCCCCATCTGTGGACACACACTGGGTCTGTCAGGAGATTTCCCAACCTGGGCACTGTGCCGGGCTTCAGGGATCCAGTGGAAGACCTAGATTAGAAGTTTTTTGCTAAAAGCTCACAGACCTGTAGGTCAAGTGTGATTTGTGTATCTGTTTAGTCACTATAAGACTTGTATGATATCAAAATGTGGGATTTTCCAGTGTACACAGTATACACATTATACACAGTATGACGAGAGACATTCTGAAGTGGCCTTTGGGGTTGGCTTCAGCGTGATTTCTCCTGTGTTCTTGCTCTATAAACTAAAGAAACGGTCATCAGGCTACGGCCCTGTTGACCACTCATGTTGTAAAAATGGCTGACAGGGGGTGTTTATCAATACCAAGAACACAAAGAATCGTACTTTTACTCTTGGCAACAGTGGTCTTGCTAAGTTGCCTCCAAAGACCAAACTTAGGACGCAATGAATCATTGGGATTGTTGTCATTATCAAGGATGCAACCGATGCATTCTTGATTTTTGGAGCAGCGCAAGAACGACATCCGGAGATTTTTTTCTGTTCTCCATACTTATAAGAACATAAGAAATTTACAAACGAGAGGAGGCCATTCGGCCCATCAAGCTTGTTTGGGGAGAACTTAACTAATA
>JAODJU010000040.1:18146358-18161870 GCA_026776725.1 Gnathonemus echidnorhynchus | reverse complement strand
AGCTCAGCCCTCTGGAGTCCCATTCACAGAGAAGCTCAGCCCTCTGGAGTCCCATTCACAGAGAAGCTCAGCCCTCTGGAGTCCCATTCACAGAGAAGCTCAGCCCTCTAGAGTCCCATTCACAGAGAAGCTCAGCCCTCTGGAGTCCCATTCACAGAGAAGCTCAGCCCTCTAGAGTCCCATTCATAGAGAAGCTCAGCCCTCTGGAGTCCCATTCACAGAGAAGCTCTCCCCAGCTTCAGAATACTCCCAAGACGATGTAGCTCAATCCGTGTATGAGATCCACCTCGGTGCGCTTGTCCATCAGAAAGAAAAAAATTCCTGAGACTTGATTCTCAAACATTGATTTAATGATGTTCCCATAAACTACTGAACAGTTTAAGAGGGAAGCGATTTTTTAAAACTGCATTATCTAACAAACACCTGAAATTTCTGCATAGATTGTTGAAAAGTGGAAAGCCAACCATCACATTGCATAACAGACAGACGAATGAACAACTTCTTATGCGAAGTCAATAGCATAAGAAACACAAATGATCTGACAGTGGTTGTCAATGTTTGTTTCTTTATGTGTAAATATTTAGAGTAAACTATTTGGTGTTGGTAATTGTATGAAAAGCGGCATTAAACCTTGACATATAAAAATGTCGTTAGTCACTTCTACTTGGAACAGTAATCTGTGAAGTGTGGCGATAGGAGACGGATGGCTGGGGGAGAGAGGCAGGGCAGCGGGCTCAGAGGAACAGTAGAAGGTGTCGGATTTTTAAATTCTGAACTGATCCATGCAAATAAACCAAAGCTGCCAAGTCCCTGATCCGTATTCGCAGATGTGCTCCTGAAATTTTCATAAAAACTGCTAAGAAAACAAGGAAAACTGAGCTCTCACTGCCCATGTTTGACACTGTTCATCAGCGCAGAAACTGTTCATTTTCGATTGTCATGCTGACAACAGGGAAAATGACTTGCAGATTACATTTCTGAAACTTAACGAGCGTTTAAGATGCGTTGTAAACTCCCAGCTAAAATATCCACCATGACACTGATGGAAAAGCGAACCATTCTTTACCTATGCTTTGGCATCATATGTACAAACTACTTTTAAAAACGGAAGCAAATGGGAAGAAGGAGCGGAAAACCGGCGGACAAGGAGCAGTGGGCACCTAAATGAAGGGAGTGCGAGCGACGTACGTGCAGAGTTAAATAAAGGGACTCCAGCTGAGCGTGCCGATGGAGATGAGGGTCTGGCAGGTGCTGGAGGACAGCCACACCATCTCCACCAGGCTGTAGTGCAGGAAGCCCAGGGCGAAGCCGCAGCCCACGTCGGTCAAGTGGTGGCGCCCGAGCAGGACCCGTGAGACCCCGACCAGGAAGGCCCACAGCACCAGGAGGATCCGCAGAGGCACGGCCAGCACCAGGTGCGACAGCAAGAATTTGGCCACCATGACGGCCCGACTGGCGTGGGCTGCTGGAAACGAGTAAACATCCATAGCCACGTAGTCCAGGAAGCTGGGGCTCAGCTCCAGGGGTCCCTTACGCTTCACAAGCTTCTGCACACCAGCAACGGTCATCACATCCAGAATGAGAGCTTCCAGGAAAAATGAAGAGAGGGGATACAGGAGGTTAATACTGCAGCCTCAGTGGGGAAGGACAGGCAAGATGTTTGCATAATGTGTTATATCCTATTGTCTTATTGTGTAGCCTTTTTAAAAGATGACCAACTGGATTGCATTTTACTGAAAATATCCATTCATATTTATGAAGAATCCAATTCAGCAAAGAATACCAACCTGAACAAAAAAAAACCCAATTCATATTTGTATCTGTGCACTTCCATACACATTATATACAGTGAGCCACTGGATCCAAATAGACTTTGATTAATAACATCTTTAAATAAAAGCATCCAAGGAATGTGGCAGAATTTCATTTCGGTTTTGCCCACTGACACATATATCTGCTCCAGTTTGAAATGGTTCAAGATGTACCTGTAAAGATTTTCTATGACGTTAAACTCTCATGTAGTAGATACAGGGCTTGATCTCAAACTCAGTGTAGAGATCTGGACATTACTGAATGTGTATTTATTAAAGTGACTTTTATTCACAATGAAACTTGCTGGAAAATGAGGTGGTCATGCGCGTTATTACATGTAACAACAAAGTTTGTTTTCCTCTGGCTGATATGGTTAATAATCAGGGCAGATTGTTATAAATATTAAAATGAAAAGTTGAAACAAATGGTAAATTGAAATCTGGAGTATTCCCCTGGAAAGATTGACCAAGACGACAAGGTAAGACCTGCCCGCTTGCTGGCAGCTGTCCAACTGCATCAGATGGGTTTTCATTGGGAAGACTAAACAGGGAAGGGAAATATTCACCCAGCAAGCATAATATTAAGCTAATGGTTGGAATATTAGCATTTTTCCAAAGACTGCAGCTGTAGCTGTGATATGAAACAGTGCATCCATTGTTGGGTGGATGGAGATGTCCTGGAGATGTTCTGGAGATGTGTAGCTCCTCAGCTGTTTGCTCATATCGCCACCCTATGAAGGACAATTCAATGATCTTCCTCCATGATTCTTCACCATCTGAGCTTTTTTCCATGTGTAGCTTCATAAAAACATTAGAATCAACCGTTAAAACCTTGTTCCAGGACAAGGTTGCCCTTATTTTCCCAGATTATTCCTTTAAACTTCAGTAAAAGACATATACCAAAAAAAATAACAATTTGTGGAAACATTAATACTGTCTGTCATAAGTTCTAAAGATTATCATCTGATGGGCTGGTTTTAATGGAGCCCATGGATGAACAATGCCAGGATCCATGTTCCAGATATCAATTTCTTCTAGGAGGCTGACAGTACACTTATTGTTCCAGTGTAAACCAAGTAGAACTAGACCAGTTTGGTCTGCTTTCATTGTTTATTCCTTCCAGAATCATGACATCTACCATAATGCCTGTATTGTTCGACTTGGCATTGGAGGAAATACACTGTGATGTTTTTCTGGAAGGAACTTATGTCTGACATTAGCCTGATGTCTCATCTGAAAGTAAACAGTATGCAAGGTGGAAGCGTGGTATTCCAACCACAATACCGGGCGTTATGATCCAAATGTAATCGATTCATGGTTTTTCAGAGGCTTAGAAAGAACATTATTTAGCATGTTAACCAACACAAAGTTTAGGAAATTGTAAATCAAATGCATTTATAAAAAACAATAGGGACCCAGCAGCTACGCCGCTTGGACGCCTAATACTCTGCCAGTTAAAACAATCAGCCCCAAGCCAGAGCCTTCAACAGATGTTAATTTCAGGGAGGTACTGCTAACTGTCTGCACAAGGTTGTTGATTCCTCATTACCCACCCATCCTCTGTGCCTGCATGCCCTAAACGATTGTACTGTATTCCCATCTTTGTTGGGACCGTCCATTCGTTTGTACGGGAAAAACCCTTATTCCAGCAATGACAACCTTAGCCCCTACCCAGCCCTAACCTTACAATAAGTAACCAAACAAAATGTAAGACTTTTGGCATTTTTAGTTTTTTTGACTGCAGTCATAGATTTTTATAAAATTGAGTTTCCCCTTGTGGGGACCGAAAAATGGTCCTCACAATGTCAAAATGACAGGTTTTTATCACATCAGAAATCAGAAAAACTTTATTGATCCCGGAGGAAATTGCTCGTTGTCACATTGTCAACAACAACATATGAAGCTGGGGCAGAGACTCAAACCCAAGTCCCAGAGGCGTGAGACAACAGTGCGTACCACTGTGCCACCCTCAGCTCACATTATGACATGATAAAATATGAGATGTTAGAAATTAATGATTAATTAACGATTAGAATGATTAAATTATATATACGTCATTTATAGAAGGTATTGAGAGTCCTGCATTTACTCCCAAGATGCAGTTTCAGTATCTAAAGACAAAACTATCTGCTGGCAGGAAGAGTGGCGGCTGCAGGCTTTTCCACTCAGCAGTCCTTCAGGGAGCCTCTCAGCTCAGCGCTGAGGACTGAGCCATCACACGTGCTATCCCATCAAAGACAGATTATCTGCTCTCGTATTCCCCTATCTGCTGACCCACAAACCTCGCTGCATTCCGCGATCCTGCCCAAAAAACCTTCACCGTAATCAAAGAGGCTCAGCTGCAATCGGAACAGGAACGGCAGAGACGCACAGCAAGGCCGTAGGAATTGCTTTTCCGCAAAGGATTTTTAGGGGCTAAAAATATACAGAAAGCAATTGTAGTGAAACTTCAACAGACTATTGAGACAAAGAATATTGCATTGAGAGTAACGCAATCAAAAGTCAATTTAAAAATGTACTTTGTTGAGGCTGCAGAAAGCTTGGTTTGTCAGATAAAGGTACCTGATTTTATCAAGATAAATTATTTTTGAAAACTAGAAAACAAATGAACAAAATGCTTATAAGTGTTTTACAGCTCATTGATCTTGATACTTTCATAACAACCAAACTTTTTATTAAAATGAGAAAAAACTTAAAATGCTAAAATAATTATAAAGTCACATAATTTACTATTTATCTTTTGCTTCAATTTAATCCAGTTGGCACAGTAAATGACTGGAAACCTCCCGATGACCTACACCTTGCCAAGGCTATGTAGTGAATCTAGATTTACTAGATTGTAAAGGCTGTGAAGAATGCTGCTTTGTTGAAGCTGTATGAACTCACAAAAACATAATTTAATATCCTACTGCACCATTCTGTGTTTGATCAAATGTATTATGCATTATAATTCCAAGATAAATCCATACCCTCCAGCACATTAAGTCAATACATTCAATTAACTCACCCAAGTGGAGTTTTTATATATTTACAACTTTAAAAATTGATAAAATGTTCAAAATTAAATGAACTGTGAATTATTTTTGCACTTTAAATGCAAATGCAGCTTAAAAATCCGAATGAAAAATGAGGGATTTGGCTGTCCTGTCACATCTTTCTAAGAAAGTATTGCTTTTGTGTAAAAACTAAATATCCCTGAAAATCATAAGACTGCCAGATCGATGTGAGATGTAGTTTGGTCTCTATGGCAGGGTCGACTTTGGGGAAAATCCGCTCCAGCTAGACCTGGAGATCCACTGCATGCTGCTCTGGCAGGCTGACCAGGTTCTGCTTGAGCTGAGCCAGGTCCTGGCAGGGGTCATCTCAGACCCCAATCTGCAAAGAACCTGCAGAGGTTGCCTGAATGAAATGGAGGTGTGCTGTGTGATTATCTCTGTCATTTAATCCTTTGTGCCACCTCACAGGGCACTGAGGCATCCATGCGGGAGGTGAAAGAGGGATGCCCATGACATCACTGAGAAGCACCCAATCTGCGGTGTACATTTCAAGGGGGACATTTTTAACCACAACATTCAGAGCTGGAAGACCATGACTACACCCAGTGTTTGGATGAACCCCACAGACATGCTTCAAAAACATGTCAGGCTACGGTGTCTAGGCGCTATGATAGAGCACTTTACTCTTTCATTTGGACTATAAAGTTATGGACGTTCCAGAAATGGAAGCCCGTGGGTAACAGGATGAGACCAACCCTGTGTACAACTGAAGAAAAATAACTGTGCGAAAGATCTCAATTTTATAAGTGCAGGAAAAACAGACATAGATTCAGTGAGTTTCTTAAACACCTTCAAAGGTAAACAACAGTATTTTGAATTTACTGCCAAAAAGCACATTTATTAGCAAAATATATTCCAAATACCATTTCACCCACTTCAACGAGAATGACCCATCCTGAGAAGAAGAGCCATGGGGCTGTAATGATGATACGTCACCTCAGATGATCTGCCGACCTATGATCTTCCTCCCCGTTACCTAAGATATCACATATTCTGAGAGTCCCAGCACATTTGCCAGGGCGAACTCCTGCGACTCACGATGGCTTCCCGTGGGTCAGATTTCCCTGAAGGCACGGGCCCCTTAAGTTTCACCATCACCCCAGACGCAGGTCTTAAGCAGCCCATAGGACCGGAATAGACTTTGTAGATAAGCTATAGTTTTGGTAACCATTGACATTTCCATGGCAATTTATTGCCAGGTAACTCAATTCATAAAACCTAGCAGTTCCCAACTGGACTAATTGCCTGTTTTTGGTTTTTAAAAGGGCAGCTGGTTGGACACAGGGAAACAAATGAGGAAGGAGATCAGCTAAATCACACACAAAGGCTCAGCATTGTAACATTATTTCTGATATTGTTATGCCTGTGTTTGTGTTACTGTTTCTCTCTCTCTCTCTCTCTCTCTCTCTCTCTCTCTCTATATATATATATATATATATATGTGTGTGTGTGTGTGTATTTCAGTTTTATAACCCAAATTAGCTGTCGACTCATTTGTGCTTGTTTTTTCTCCCTGTAATATGTCAATATAATGCAGCAAACTTCCAGTTCGCAACCAGTCTCATTGCACTATATTCATTTAGTTTACCCAAATAAAAGGATCTTCAGCATGTATTTCTCACAAAACACAGACGATAGATAGGGTAAATTGTATAAAATAGTATAGTGTAAAAATAATGCTATGCAAACTGATTCCAATAGGCCTAAATCACTGTCCCAATTTAGAATTAGATAGTAATGTAATACTTGAACAAAAAAACAGTGAAGTGATGAAAGTGAAGAGGATATTGCTTTTCAATGTGTATTTTCTTATAGAATTGAAAAAGGGGGTGTGAGTCAAAGGAAGAGGGAAGGTTGTCAGAGATACATGCAACCAATATAAAACTGCCCCCCCCGTGCCAAGATATTTGCAAGCTAATATTTCATCTGGCTTCCGGGATAGGCTCCGGACCCCCCGCGACCCAGTAGGATAAGTGGCTTGGATAATGGATGGATGGATATTTCATCTGTTCTGTCAGATTGAACTCGCAGTGCAAGCTGTTCAAGGTGTTTGGGGAAAACTGCAGTGGTATGAAACAAAATCTAAGAACTGTCCCTGAGACCCAGTGCTAAACTTCAGAGGCAGTGAACACTGTTTGTTTAGTTTACTTCTGTCTTAAGTGACTTAGGGTTTGTATACTCGTGAGTGCAAGACAACTTAAGTTTCTATTCTCAATGAAGCCAAATCCAATTTTGGTTTTGTGTAATCGGTGATGAGACACCTAATTTAAATCACTGTGTGGCGATCGACCGTCTGTGAAAATTACAAACAGCAGTCAGCCTGCTTTTAGCAACACTATATAAGAGTGGTGGAGTGAAGAGTATGTGTCCACTAGTACTGCAAGCTGAGACAGACATTTGAGCCAGGACAGCCAGTGACTTTCTGAAATACTATGCTGTCGCAGCAGCGCACACCAGACAACTGCTGCTTGAGACTGCACAGCACTGTTAAACTCCCCGCATCGCCCCCCACACGTATATACAAACCTCGTTACAGCTTCAGATATATCTGTATGTGTGTTTAGGTGATGTTCACTAAGATGCACAGAACATCAGTTAGCTGTACACTTTGTATGAACTTTGTCTATTTTTGAGATCTCCTTATCTACCAGTGATTCCTCTGATAAGGTGGATGCATGCAAATTCACCCCAGGTCACTCCAGTGAGCAGTCATTCCAACCAGTCCCACCAATTCACCTGAACTGTTTGTGTCTGGGTATTTGGAGATAGGGATGCAGACCTGAGGTCATGCAAAGTACACACACACACACGCACACACACACTTTTATCTTTGTGGGGACTCTCCATTCATTTCTATGGGGAAAACTCTATATAATTCCAACATGACGATCTTAATCCCTACCCAGCCTTAACCTTAACCATAGCTAACCAAACTAAATGTGAGACTTTTGGCATTTTTAGTTTTTTTGATTGCAGATTTCATATAGATTTTTATACAATTGAGTTTCCCCTTGTGGGGACTGAAAAATGGTCCCCACAACATCAAAATAACAGGTTTTTATCACACTGTGGGGACATTTGATTGAATGGGACATTTGATTGAATGGGAGTGTAAGGCAGGTATGTTACCTGCAAAGCCACTCTTTTAATCTCTCAAACTTTAACAAACGAAAAAAATATTATAATTTGTGAAGATATAACGTACAATATTTCAATGTTTGTAACACAGAACGTCGGGCTATTGTTGTGGTCTTTTTTATCGTAAATTAAATTCTGGAAGGAATTTAAGTCTGGAGCAGTTTCATACAAATCCTTGCAGGAAGGAGGTAATTTGAGACCCAAAGGATAGAAATGCACCCAGAACAGCCTATTTATACACATTGACAGACTTAACGGCATTGGTAACTAGGCTTCCAATATGCCTAGGTCATAAAAGATTTTTTTTCAAAACCGTGTACTACACATCACATTAGGAAAATAATAATCATAAAAACACTCACTTTTCCCATAGCGAAATTTGCTTATTTGGGGTGCATGCATAACATTGCAGCACGACAGACTAAAAAAGGCTACAGCGTATTTTCATAAATGATTTATTAGGAGCAGCTCACCGAGTAGAAGGTTGACCAAGACCTCCTGCCCTGCCAACGTGTTGCTTCTGCTGAGACACAGAATGGTGCCACAGATCCACGGGATGAAGTGGCCAGTGAGCGCCAGGAGGCCCACGATGGAGCGGATGCTGCCCCAGGAGGAGTAGGCGTAGGCGCAAACCCCCAGGCGCTTGGACATGCACAAGTCGATCGCCAAAAGGGAGTTAAACGCTATGCCTTTAAAGGAGGGGTTAAGCTGCATGCAGTCTTCTTCGGGTAATTTGACAGATTCCCTTCGGTCCTTGTTATGTTCGACCGATTCCTGTGCATGATCAGCCTGTTGGTGCGGGCACTGCGGGTGCTTCGTCTGGCCGGCTCGCCTCGCAGACCCCCGAACTTCAGCGCTACTACCAGTCCTTAGAGGGTGGTTCAGTGACATGAACTCGGGTCTGTTCAGGACATTGTTCCGATCCCTTGTCCTGGATCTACTCTGATGTGCAGGCATCTTGATGTCGTGGTTGTCGTTCTTCTCTCTTCAGTTTATCGCTTTAAGCAAATCAATCTACTTTTCTCGCCGCTGACAGATGTGTAGAGGTTATAAGCGAGTACGGTCCTCCTGACCTCTTACAGCTACAAACCTCAGCTATATTTAGCCTAACTCCCTTACTAGCTTATTAGACGAAAAACATGCAAATGCTGTTTACTCCGCGCTGTTAACAAGCTTGCACACGACTGACTGGCATCTGGTACAGCCAATGCAGTGAACGGCAATCTACAGAAAAAGGAACAAAACAAACGGATTAGTGACAGGCAAGAGCCTTCGAAGACAGCTAGGATATTTTAAGCCCCATACCGTAGATACAAGAACAGTTTCACTCTGCAGAGCATGTTGGGAACTGTATTTCCCATCCTTGGTTTACGTGCTTTTTATAATTTCTATATATCATGTATCAAACAATCCGACGAATCGGTAGAAAGTATAGCACAGATGCAACACTTCAGTTTTGATGGACTATCAAATGGAAATTGTCGAAACTTTTTCAGCGCTGTCACTGCCAGATTTATTTTTTAACGTGTGTAGCCCATTATAAAGTAAGAAGACGTGTGGTTATGTTTATATACATCGACTCTTGTGTGTAATCATTACAGTTGCCCACTGCGCTGCGACACTTGCATTTCTCTTTATCGAGTGCATTTTTCTCCATTTAAAACGTTGCCAGTGGGAATTTCTCCATGGTACTTAAGTGGAAAGCAAGCATTTGAAATTTGGCACGACTGCAACGGAAATTAGGATATTACAATTACCAGTCATCACCAAAATAATTACTTTTTTCCCACAAAAATTAGAAGACATTGCCCCTAAAACGTGACATCGTACATGCAATATCTAAAAGCCCATAAACGAATATATACATATATAAACATAAATACAAACATAAACATGAACATATGCATTCTGCAAAGAGAATAAATCGTCCATCGAATAGATAATTTATTACTGAGCATCTATCCAGATTGTCAAAATCCATACCATTGTTACGAAGCACAGGACAAGATGCGTTCTGGGTGTTTGAACTACAAATCCCATAACATCAGCTCTCTTAGGCGGAAGTGTCGTGTCAAAGCTGCTGGGATAAAAGAGCTGCATCTCTACCAGCTGAGGTGTAGAATTGCATGAGAGGCAACCTTCTGTGGCTGTGATGCGACTGGCAAATGGAGCGAAGGACTCTCCTGGATTCATACCGAGGAGAAAAGGCATACGAAGAAGTGGATTGGGTCGCAGCAATCACACCTTACTACGGCAATAAAATTATTTTTGTGGCTTTCTTTTCTTGATGACAAGCGAAAAGTAAAAGAGGAAAGTTGACCTGCCTACCTTTGGCTATTTCAGTGTACATTGTACACTTGAAATAAATAAAACTTGATAACATCTTGGCGTTATGTTAATGGAAAGAAGATACAATTACTAAATTGTCCAAGAATAGAAAACAATGATGAGAAGTGCTTCACCGGAGCGTGGCTTTGGACAGGGCAGTCTATTGCGAACAGTTACTAATGCAGACCTTTCTATTTAAAAGCTTTCTAATGTAACCGACAAGTGGTATGTATTTCTCACTTACCTCCCGACGCCCGCCGCTCTAGTCTGGTCCTCCAGATAGGCTAACCATCCTCCTTTTAATATGTTGAAGGCAAACCATAACAAATGGCGTTTTGCTTGGCATTTTTTATTCAACAGGGAAACTGAGAATTATTTTAGGAAACATTTACAACCAAACAAATGAATGGTCTTGCTTGATTTCAGTATGACTCTCTGATAAAGCAGGTATATATGCAGCTTTATACAGCTTTAAGAAAATGTTGCACGCTATTTATTATGAGATACAACACGCATAACTGAAATTTTGTCTTTGATAATTTTTCTATTTTCCCCCATTAACTCCTCGCATCACCAATTTGAGTACAATATGTCGTTAGTTTGACGGGTGTATATTTCACCATAATGCCTTTTACGTTATCAAGTCGTTCAGAACTGAGAAAACTATTAATATAATTTATATTGTCGCTAGTATAAAGATTAAATTGAAGTATTAACCGAAAGCGACACGTTTAAATTGAGTCTTAGGTATTCACCTGCTTAATTGTAGCTGTTTTTTATTCTTGTCTTATGGCCTGAATTTAACTGGAGTCCGAATACATAAATCGCGCAAAGTTTTACGTAGCGATTGTAACTGGGATTATGTTCACTTGCTGTCATGATAAACCACTAAAATAGCAGCCGAAACGTGTGTTCAAGTCAGGAGGCAGGAGGAAGCAAGAAGATACGGAAAAGAAACTTGCTTTTGTCAAATTATTCGACGACAAATGTGCACTTGTCACCGAGATCACTGGCAATATCACTAAAATGCCAGTTTTGAAATCCGACATTTTATAAATCTGCAGAATTTGACAGGTGCAGGAAAAATACAAAGTATACAATCAAGCACAGCGTGAACTTACACGATCTGTCAGAGAGACACTGTCCATGTGTGTGCAAACCGATACACCACAGGCGACTTCACTGTGATCATACGGATATTTCAATGCGGCTTTTTTACCGAGACAACTGGAAGATCTTATGGCATATATGCTTATTTAATGCGATGGGTTGTGTTCAGAGTATCAGATGCAAGCCAAAGGGTTTCCGTGAAAGTATCAAAGTCTTCGAAGTCACCTCTTCCATCGACTCGAACCCCACCAGCATCGATGAGTCCTCCAGCGTGGTTCTGCGGTATCGAACCCCGCACTTCCGAGCCTCGGCTCGCGTACTGGTGCCTCCATTCGCCTGCAAAGAGACGTGGATAGTGGGATGGATTCAAGCGTGCAATCACATGGAGTTCCACAACAAGTATGGGAAGAAGGGGATGTAAGTACGACCTTTTCTGATGTGTGACAGCATTAAAATAGCTTGCAATAATTGTCTTTTGACGCAGATGGCTGGGGCCATGTTCTTATGAAACATTTGACTTATATTGACTTTTTGATATGTTAATATTATACCTGAATTTAATGTCAGTTATGGTACGGATTTACGTAAGGGCTGGACGACAAGCATGATTTGCACACTATTGCACCAACGGAACAGTGTAGGCTACATCTGTTTTTTTTAGGTCTTTAGAATGCAAAATCCGTCTTAATGTATGTTTTTGGAGGCATCGAGTGAAAACCATATTCATAGCAGTTCTTAATATATCAGTGCATGTAATTAATATATTTATTGAAAACCTTGTATTGACCCAGGGGCATATTTAGAGATGAATGGATAAGGGGGCTGAGTCTTTACTAGGGGGTGCTGACGGCAAACTGCTTATGACTTAAGCCAATAAATGCATATTTATTTAGGGGGCGGGGCTAAAAAGCATTTTAAGGAGGTAAAAGCCCCCCTACAATAAGCGTATATAATTACGCCCATGTGTTGACCTGTTGCCTAAGTAGTAAAACGGCGTGACAGTAACGTGTTAAAATTGATTATTGATATTACAGCACTTGATTACTTCTGAGCCAGAATTATTTCTAACATTGCATTACCATTTTCTGGCATGTCCTTGTGACACGGTACACGCGAAGTTTCAATGCATAGTGCTTTAATTTAGATAACAGATATTTTCATTCTTAACGAACCAAAGTTATTTTAAAAAGAAAAAAGTTATCAGCTTGAAGCAACCTCTATAGTGAAGCCGCACTATCTAATTCCATTACAGTACTTAAATAGTGTGATAATGAATGTATTTCTTCGCGAGGCTTTTTGCTCAAGCCTGCTTTTATGATCTAGGTCTGAAAAGATATAATGCGGCAGTACTTCTGACTATATAGGCTTTCCCGTACTCAAAAGAAGTATGACACACCTCCGGAGGTACCAGCAGAACATGCACGTAGGAAACAGCACTGCAGCACGACATAGAAAAGCCTGTGACAGAGCAAACTCTAATGCGAGTCAGAAGGCGCACGAATAAATCTGATCACGAGCAGTCAATTTAAGGTATCCTGAGGCAAACAACAAAACTAAGGGGGATAGAACTAATCTTGAGGAGGAACAAGGAACAAGGAGAAAAAGGAACAAGGAAACCAGATCAATATAATGATATTAATAATAATAATAATAATAATAATAATAATAATAATAATAATAATAACTCAGGTTTCCCCACAGTCCAAAGACATGCTGGGGCTAATTGGAGTTACTAAATTGCCCATAGGTGTGCATGTGTGAGTGATTGGTGTGTGTGTGAATGGTGTATGAGTGTGCCCTTCGATGGGCTGGCCCCCCATCCTGGGCTGTTCCCCCACCTCGTGCCCGTAGCTTCCGGGATAGGCTCCGGACACCCTGCAACCCAGAAGGATGAGCGGATTGGAAAATGGATGGATGGGATAATAATAATAATAATAATAATAATAATAATCATAATAATAATAATAATAATAATAATAATAATAATAACAAGAATCAAAAGTGTACGGACAGATCTGAGCTATATAATAAAAATGATGTGTCTGATGTTGTAAAAGGAGACGGATAGTTGTGGCTGTATGTTTCTGCTCATTAATGACTAAAATGGAAAGTTGAGAAACTTGAAACTGGACTGAATTGAAGAAGCAGAGTGCAGAGTTCTGAATGTCAGAATCGATAGTAAGAGATTACACATATGTAAAGTTTATTAGGGGGTGGTAATCGCACACTGGTACGACCCATTACACTTTACTACAGCTAAAACATTAGCACAATTCTGATGTGCACACTACACAGGTAGTTGTGGGAAAATGGAGAAAGTGAGAAAAAACATCAGAATTAAAAGAAAAACATGCGATGTCTGTGAATTTTGTCCTTCCGTTTTTACCAGAGGATTAGGGTCCCTCTGCTGTTTACACTCGGGCTGCGACTCTGCAGTGTTGCACAAAACAAACAGACCTGCTTTATTTGCCATTTGCACAAGTACAGGTGCACTGGAATGCTTCTCTTCACCAACCCCATCTTGCTCTCCATAGCTTGGGGGTCACAGCGCAGGATCAGCTATCTTGCAGTGCCTCTGGAGCTGGTGGATAAGGGCCTTGCTCAAGGGCCCACAGACATGTGACTGTTCTGCTGAAGGAGAAGATACAAACCGACGATCTTCTGATCACAGGCACAGAGTCTTGGCCCTCTGAGCCCATCACCCCCCAGAATCTAGGCATTCTGGCCAGTTACAAGCTGGTTCTTTTACCAGAATTAGCTATCTTTTCACAATGTTAACAATCCTGTCAGGTCACATGATGATTTGTTTCCTATTAAGATGAAGGCAATTAACTGCAAAGTTTTTTCCAGCCTTTTTCAGTTTCATAAGGTTACTATATTATATAGTTATTTTTTTTATTTTGGAATAACAAAACAACCTTATTTGTAAACTGAACATGACTGCTGGCATGTATCTGTGTGATTTAAAATTACCTGCCATGCACAGTATTTATATCCTTATTCTTAGAATAGCAACTTAATATGGTTATGGATGCTTCATTTCCCATAAACCTCCCCCTTTTAAGAAACAGTAATGTGAATGTGCGGGGGGCGGGGGGGCTACCCACCGGGCGGGCAATGGAGCACACTGCAACATTGAAATGAAGCCTATAGCAGCCCCAGAAATCGAACTTTGTAGTGGGGGTATAACTATTGTTTATGCACCCATTTCCTGGGATTGTTACAGCTAGAGACGAAATCTGTTGTGACTGATAAAAGCCAGGCTAATTCACTGGCTCCAGTGATTGTGGCCAGCATGTGGAATAGATCTCCTGTGGGGGTGATTCTTACTATAAGGTCAGCTCTGTTATGATAAAAAAAAGGTACTTTTGTGTAATCAGCATATTAAACAGAGCAGTGCAGCCTCATTCCCCCTTGGTGTTTTAATTAATTCTAGCCCTAGAGCATCAATGGATTTTTCTGTTTCCAGTGACATTGATGCTGAGCTCACTGGAACAACCAGGGGCTCATTGTGAGACCGTCGCCTGCTTGCCAGCTTGGGCACACTTACTCTACCTCTACCCTCACTTAATGGCAAAGAAACAAACAACCATAATATGAACCAGTATCTTGGAGGTTGTGATCAATGATGTAGAGTGTAAGTACATCTGATTCTGAAACACAAACACCTTTGAAGAAATCATATTCACATCACATTTTTTATTTATATACCAGATGCTTTTATTCAAAGTGACATACATTTTTTGAGAAAGCTGGGTCAGACAGCCCCTTGCTCACAGACTCAATGCTGAAATCACTTGGCTACCCCTGGTATTCGAACCAATGACCCTCTGATCACAGGTACAGTTTCTTGACCTGCTGAGTCACTCACTTTTACCCCTTTTTTTTCATTCGCTATCTATCATTCCATGTGACTTCTGATAGGTAAACAGTCAAGTCTGAAAAGAAGTTGTCAAATGTCATGTGTAAATTGTGAAAAAAATGTAAAGAAATGCCCATTTCTTTTAGGATTCATTTTAAAATTCTTTTGTTTGCTTTTAAAGCCCTCCATGGCCTTGCCCCATCCTAT
>JAODJU010000040.1:18126720-18146258 GCA_026776725.1 Gnathonemus echidnorhynchus | reverse complement strand
TTCTAGGTCAAACTGGTTTGTTCGACTTTCAAGAAATTCGAGTTCTAGTGAGTTCGAGAACCGAGGTACTACTGTATATATATTTTTTAAAGAACATATTACAGCACATTGCCTGATTAGCAGGAACTTACACTCACCACTCATTTGTCTGCTTTCATATTTACAATTTAAAGAGAATGCAGAAATAAGATACTTTAACTTTAGTTAGAGGTATTTATACTGTCAGGTGACCATGGTCAGCAGAGTTTGTACACAAAAGTCTGCAGAATGTTACCTGGTTGTACATCGATGGCTCTGATATCTTGTCCTATGAGGAGGTGTATATGCAAAGACGCAATGATTTTGGAAGCCATCAGTTTCATAACAGGGAGACTAATTTTCCAGCTGCTGAGGTATCCTAACATGCTTAATTTGCCTAAGGCTTTTTAATAATACAGTGTGTTTACTTAAAATTATTATTCATATATTTTTTAATGACTCTTTGCAGAGTTGTTCAGTTTGGCCAATTTCAGTATGGTGTGTTATCAATACAACATTTGACTGTCACTCTTTTCTTGGTGGCGATGATTCATTTCAAGTGTGACAGTAACTATTCGCACCTTCAGCCTTTACTAAAGACACACGTGCACCGTCAGCCAGGAAGTGCTGCATAAGGTCTTACTGTATGTGATTTGCATAATATCGATCTCCTACATTCTCGTGCAGCAGGTAAACCACAAACAGCAGGTGTAAACTCCGAGAGGCCTGGAGGAGACGGTGAATAGGTGTTCCATTGATGAGTCACACTCCACTTTTGGTGGGAGGGTTACCTGGGTGAAGGTGGCTGCTCAAAGAGGGATTGTAAAAACTTTCTGCATTTCAACTCCAATCTAAGGTGGTGCCTTAGTCTAAATCAGAGATGGCTGTGAGCCAAACATTCTTCTCATAGGATGTGTATAACTGACGTACTAACATGTCTATTTAATTAGCAGTATTATCATCTCATTACCTGATTCATTATAGAGTATGTACTGTAATACTGGTAAGATATACCTAATCTGAGCACGTTTCTTCTTGACTTTGTTTCCCAAGGTCAAGCTGGGAGCTTCCAGACTTAAGGGATGGTAAGATCCAAGCAATAAGTGATTCAGACGGTGTGAACTACCCCTGGTACGGCAATACCACAGAGACATGCACAATTGTGGGTCCCACAAAGAAGGAAAGTAGGTTCACCGTGAGTATGAATGACAACTTCTACCCCAGCGTGACGTGGGGAGTGCCAGTGAGCAACAGCAACCTGCCTCAGCTCACTAGCATACACCGTGATCAGAGCTTCATCACCTGGTTAGTGGCCATAAACCAGGGGACAGGAGAAACACTGGTACTGCAGACCATCCGGTGGAGGATGCGACTGCACATCAAGATCAACCCGGACAAACCGCTGGGCCAGCGGGCCAAGCTGACGGAGCCGGTGTCCCAGGATCAGCCACAGATACTGGCTAAGAACGAGCCCATTCCGCCTCAAGCCATGGTCAAACCCAACGCCAACGATGCCCAGGTCCTAATGTGGCGGCCAGCGACTGGAGATCCCATTGTAGTGATTCCGCCCAAATACTGAATGCCTCATCCAGCTGGTTTAAAGAAAAACAACAGACATCATGGGTTTTTACAAAATGGATGTGTTTCGTTGACCTGAGACACAATCTTATACAACTGTAAACCATTCTACCTTTCAAATGGATTGAGTATCATCTTTACAAAATGAAGAGCGGATTTATACACATTTAACACAAACTAGGATTATTTATTGAGAGGCATTGTTTATTTGTGCATAAGGAATTTTGGTGTTGTGTTATTTTGGTCAAAGGTATGTTCAATTAAAAGAAAGATTAAAAATATGTCAGACGAAGGAATATGCAATACTCAACCGAGAGATCACATGCAAGGCATCTGCCTATGCGGCCTTACACTTATATTGCTTTTCATTGACATGTTTGCCTTAAACTCAGTATGATGCAGTATTCATGTCCTGTGCTCTTTGCAAGGCTTACTGAAAGAGGAAAGAAGAAAGCTGATGGGAACAACATAAAGGCGGGGCGAGGAGTACGTGGGGAAGTGATACCAGCTGACACTATGAGACATATTGTTGTGCATGAAAAAAGAGCGGACTGAACGGAAGTCAAATCACTGATGAGAGTAATACTGACCACTGGTGTATAAGCCATGTCACGCAGAGCTATATTAGTCCTGCATGTTGAATAGAGGGCCGAGGATCATTGTGTTGCAACAAAGCAGCATCCTCAGAACGCTCTGGGGCTCTCCAGTGACATTGACGGGGCGCAGCAGCTTTCTTTGTTGGGTACTGCAGCTGAAATTATGGTCCCGGTCTGCACTGCGCTGTCTAATTACTCAGGCTGCGTGACATCAGCTACTTTCTAGTGCCATGGGAGCACCAGCATGTGATCAATAAGATTATTGATATGCAATCGTAGAGGTCGGCAGGCTGCCAAGTCAGTGGTACTATGAATAACTCTGACTGTAGAAAAATGTTTTTCCATGGAGTGTTTGCATTGTGGATAATATTCCCGCCATGGAATTCTGGGTATTGTGTTAAATTCTGCATCAGTGTGCCATCCAGGTGCTTTCCTTTGCTCATGGGAGTTA
The DNA here is from genome assembly GCA_026776725.1 of Gnathonemus echidnorhynchus. Taxonomy (NCBI): domain Eukaryota; kingdom Metazoa; phylum Chordata; class Actinopteri; order Osteoglossiformes; family Mormyridae; genus Gnathonemus; species Gnathonemus echidnorhynchus. Next base: position 18,143,615 of record JAODJU010000040.1, on the reverse strand, counting down.
TACTTACACACAAATGTTTAGAAGGCAGAAGGAAAAATAATTGGTTCAGGGGGATAACCAATCATATAGTGGAGAAGGTGGGTCCAAGCAACTGGAGGGGGCGAGACCAACTAAACAAATGTCTCAGTCCGGCCTCCTCTAGCTGCTTGGACCCACCTCCTCTATAATCTGATTGGTTATGAACTAATCATTTTTCCTTCTTTTTGTGCAAGTAAAACTCCCATGAGTCTCTGTTTCCCGTAAGCTAAAGAGACAGGTGAAATCAAGGCCACAGTTGTAAAACTGGTTTCTGTATTGTGGCCTCAACCTGTATATAACAGTGGGCCTGACTGAAAGCACCATTCACTGGGACCCAGGACAGCTTCCTGGGGTAGGTTCTAAGCCAGGGGTGAGGAACCTGTTCCATGCAGGCCCGATATGGGTGTGGGTTTTTAGGATGGCCTCTCAATCAGCCAATAATAGTGGGTCCCCAGGACTGGAGTTGAGAACCACTGTCTTGTTATTGACATATTGAGAGGTCATCACAAAAACCTGCACCCACAGTGGCTCTCCATGGATCAGGTTCCCCACCCCTGCACTAGGCTCACGACGACCCTGTACTTCATGTGTGGTTTACAAGACAGATGGATGGATCAAAGCACTGCTTGAGCAAGAATATCTTTTCCATCTCAGACCTGCTGAAGTCTTGAAATATAATTGCTATTTGTTGGATAACTTATTCATGTATTCTCTCCATTTTTTATGTAGTCTGATTGGAGGGGATTACCATATGTAAATATATTTTGGAATTATTTGTATTCTGATGTAGCTGGGCTCTGCTGGGTCAGAGAGTTAAATAAACATTGATCTAATTTTTACAAGAAATAATGATTATAGATAAGTGTTTTAAGATCTTTGGGTTGATTCATGCATTTGTTTAAAGAAATACTGGAGTGGACTGCAGCAATGGAGTGTAAATGAGTTTGAGATGTAGAAATGAATTAAATTTCTACTTCAGAGTTCTGCCATCAGAGTATTAATTTTCTCCCTAGGATTTTTCTAGAGGATTTGCTTTTCGATGTTGCATTAATGTTTACTGCTGTGAAAACTCAGAGTGAAAGTGGGCTAAGTGGTTGTGAAGAATGTGCATTGCATCTGGAATATGAGATGGACAAGCACAGGAGATCTTACTGTCATGGTCAGAGGACATGGAATGAGGTCACTGTCTACTGAGTAGTGTTGACTGGTCAACAATACTGGGCGTCGGTATTGGAAGAAGACTGTAAACCTTTGAAATACCTGGAACTGAATGTTTTATAAAATTGTGAGTTTACTGTAGATAGCATATTGTGAAATGCTGATTATTTTGAGTCAGACGACACGCTAAGACCTCGCAAGTGTTTAGCAACTGTGCTCCCTGCATTTTTCCGTCAACGTAATTTGCATTAGGGAACCAGTTCTCACAGGTCACAGGTTGCAAATCCCTGCCGCTGGCATTGAAATTCCTGTTGTCCTGTAGGCCCCTGTGGGTGGAGATCATCCTTAGGGTGCGGGACGACCATGGGAGGCCTGTAATTAGCACTGTTGATACTGCCCAGGATGGTGTGGTCAGGAGCAGCCGCTTATCGAGAATTGGTGGAACATATGCTCCCGTCATTCACATTTACCTCTTCATTGAGCGGGGACAGCAGGTCCTCGGATGTGCTGCCCTCTGTCATGTTTCAGCTTTCAGAAGTGTTAAAAAAGCTTTACCGGCTCTTGTTTAATTGAAATGTTTCACATTGCTGGTTTCTGTATATTTCCTTGTAACACAAAGGCTGCACCCTTTGCACACAGACACATTTTCTCATGCAGAAACTGTGACTTTGTACCTGTGTCTGCTTTAGCACCATTGCAGTCTGTTGAAGCCCTGGCTGTGTTTTGCTATGTGGCCCAGCCCCCGAGATGCAGGGGACGCCCACTTTTTCGTCGCCAAACTCACGCTCAAACTACCAGGGAGGTGCCCTTTGAGCATTGGTGGTGACATTTACGGGTGCGCCAAGTGTTAGCTCAACTCAGATGGGATTTTAGTGTCAAGCATCTCAAACTCAGGGCTGCGTGATTTCCAGGCTGTGAGAAACCAAACCAGCTCAGAGAGGGATGCTCTTGTGCTCTGATAAAGACTAACTTTTTGCTATTGTGACTGTGCTGTTTCAACAAAGGACGTGGAAGCCATGTTTTGTGTGAATACACTGAGTAGGACACACTGTCTGTTCCAAAACACCTTACTTGGCAGCTGCCTGTGGTTGAATGGATTAATGCTGCTGTGTTTTCCCTGTTTTGCCAATACGTGTCGTGAGATATTCCTGTGACGTTATCTTTGCTTAGCCTGGAGATATCCCAGTGATAACACTGAGTATTCATTTGCAAAAAGTACTGTATGAAAAAGCCACTGGAATCAGCACAGACATCAGCCATAAGGTTAAAGAACTTCTCTTAGTGCAAGGCAGAAGCATGATGAATATTTATTGAGTCCCAAACCATGTTCTTTTCTTGAGGGAGACCCTAATAAAATGTATTGCAATGCTGCATATGACAGCAGGATTTTCTAAATGTATAAATCCTATATTTAACATTAATACTTGAAATGGAGTATTATTGAAAAACTGTGAAAATGCACAATATTCAAATAAAAATGTTTTATAATAACTAAATTTGTGTAAAAGCCTACCTTTATGTCTGCACTGAAAAATGTATAGTGATACAGTATATGTGTTGTGATGATTGACCATGCTTTAAGTTATTTTGCTGTTTTTGTGACTGATTTACTTGCATTTCAGACATAGATCCTTTGGCCTTTTTGAAATTGTTAGCTGCTGTGTGTTGCTTGAAAACCTGCATATCAAAGAGTGAACTGTCAGAGCCCTTTAATAGCTGGCAAACATACTACATACAGTCTTAGGTACATGCACACTGTATGGACAAAAGTATTGGGACAGCTGGCCATTACACCTACAGGAACCTTTATGACATCCCATTCTAAATACATAGGCATCAATATAGAATTTCAGCTATCACAGCTGCCACTCTTATAGGAAGGCTTTCCACAAGATTTTGGAGTGTGTCTCGGGAAATTTTTGCCCTTCCATTCAGAAGAACATTTGTGAGGTCAGGCATGTTGGACGTGAAAATCTGATTTGCAGTCTGTGTCCTGGTGCATCCCAAAGGTGTTGAGTGGGGTTGAGGTCGGAGCTCTGTGTGGGCCAGTCAAGTTCTTCCACACAAAAGTCTCCCAACCATGTTTTTATGGAGCTGGCTTTGGGCACTGGGGCACAGTCATGCTGGAACAGAAAAGGGCCTTCCCCAAACTGTTCCCACAAAGTCGGAAGCATACAATTGTCCAAAATGTCTTGGTATGCTGTAGCATTAAATGTTCCCTTCACTGGAACTAAGGGATCTAGCCCAGCCCCTAAAAAACAACCCCATACCATTATCCCATCTCCATCAAACTTTACAGTTGGCACAATACAGTCAGGCAGGTACCTGTAACGTTCTCCTGGCACCTGCCAAACCCAGAATGATCCATCAGACAGCCAGACAGAGAAGTGTGATTTGTCACTCAAAAGAACAGGTTTCCACTGCTCCAGAGTCCAGTGGCGCCGTGCTTTACACCACTCCATTTGATGCTTGGCATTGCGCTTGGTGATGTGAGGCTTGCATACAGCTGCTCAGCCATGGAAGCCCATTCCATGAAGCTCCTGGTGAACAGTTTTTGTGTTGGGGTTTATGCTAGAGGAAGTTTGTAACTCGTCAGCACTTGACGACCCGCTCTGTCACTTTGTGGCTTAGTTTCTGTTGCTCCTTAAATGCTTTGCAATAATTCCACTTACAGTTGACCGTTGAAAATCTAGCAGGGAAGAAATTTCACAGACTGACTTATTACAAAGGTGGCATCCTATGACAGCACCATGCTTGAATTCACTGAGCTCTTCAGAAAGATACATTCTTTTATAAAAGTTTATAAACCTGACTGAATGGCTAGGTGCTAGAATCTATACACCTGGGGCAATGGGTCTGAATGAAATACCTAAATTCAATGATTAAGAGGCATGTCCCAACACTTTGGTCCACATAGTGTGTGTGTGTGTGTATGTGTGTGTGTGTGGCCCAAGTATGTCCCCACAACGTGATGAATACCCTTTTTTTTTACCTTATGGGGACCAATTTCCTGATCCTAATATGGGAAAACTCTATTTTATAAAATCCGTTACTGCAATGAAAAAACTAAAAATGCAAAAAGTCTTGTATTTTGTTTGGTTACTTATGGTTATGGTTAGGGCTGGGTAGGGGTTAAGGTTGTCATAGTTAGCGTTAGCATTTTTCCCATAGAAATCAATGAACGGTCCCCAAAGAGATATGATTACATAACTGTGTGTGTGTGTGTATATGTGTTATATAAAATCATATAATTTACTACATTTATACTAATAGATATATTCATAGGTGTATAATATACTGTATATATAATATTGTACATTGTTTATTGTTTTCTTGAAAATACCCACATGGCTTTTATTCTGCAGGTATCTCAGTTTCCGCTCTCAGGCTCTGCATTGTCATGTACACCTCTTGCTTTCACACTTTAAGTCGCAGTTTATGCACAATCAGCCAGGTTCTCATACGAGCCCTTTTAGCTGGACTAGCAGAAGCGCCCTTTGATTTCCCGCCTCGTCCGGATCCTTCGGGGGGGTATCTGTCACCAATGTGCCACCAGGACACATGACCAGAATCCATCCTCTGTGACTCACACGGGGCCTCTGGCACGGAGGCGCGGTCATGAGATAAAAGCGGAACTCGGAGCTTCAGGCTCTGCTCACACCCAAGCTTCCCAGACATCAACAGGGCAGAAGATTGATTCTTTATTGTTATTTGATGTATATGGGCATGAGTTCTGTCCCTCTGTGCCGCTCAGAGAACTGGTGTCCTTTGCCTCTTTCCACAAAACACATCCACGGCGGCTGCCATCTCACCATTAAGATGACATCTGCTGCTTGGAGCGCGGCTGCGTTGACAGGAAGTAGAGGGGCTGGTCCCAGTTGCACGCTGAGTCATCCGCCGTGCCCCCAGCTTATCGCCAGCATTCAAATCTATGCATGGATGCTTTGATATTTGATTATGTACTTTAAATTAAAATAAGGAAAATTAATTCTGTTGAATCTGCATGGCTTTGGATCAGAATACATCTCTTTTGTATTAAAAAAATGCTTAATCAGTGAATAAAGCCTTTTGTGTAGTTATCCAAAAAAAGAGTTAATAATAATAAGTCTGCTGCAGGGAGACAAGGCTGAAATTATTTTGTTGATAAATGTTCTCGTCTTTGTAAACTGCAAAGAGGCATCTATCCAAGTGATGACAAAAAACAAATAGTTAATGGATATGCTTTGGTGGCAGGGAGCGAAGATCTCTGTTCATCAACCTTTTAGACAAGCTGGGTGACAAACCGGCACGCTGGGACTAAGAACAGTGTAGGCACTGACCGCAGTGCACTCAGCTTACAGAATTAACAGTAATACATTTCAGCTATTCTTTCAGTAGATGCAGCCTTTATCATGCAGATACATTTATTATCAAGGGGCAGGCCATGTGGCATTACAATTAAAAGCAATTAGCATGTAGCACGTAGCTCACAAACAGTGCAGTATCTTGGAGTGGGGAGACATCCCAGGGTTGTTTTCATAAACTGCGGCTGGAATGACACGGATGCACAATTATGCAAAAAGGAGTATCCCCAGGGGATTCAAATAGCTAATCTCGGGCAGATTAATATTCTGGTTATGTAAAACAATTCACATCAAAGAAAGGGAAGAACTTTTCTTTTAAATCTGACTTTTAATCATTTACATGGATTATATTGGAACAGTCACATTATTACTGAGCACTGGCCCTTAGTGCTGGAATAGTCACATTATTACTGAGCACTGGCCCTTAGTGCTGGAATAGTCACATTATTACTGAGCATCTGCACGTAATACAGGGAAAGTAAGCGGTAGACAGCAACGGCATCAACATCCCAGGTATTCAGCGTGTTACCTGACAGGAAACGCATCGCCACCACATAGCAATCCCTTGCCTTTGTGAGGTGTCTAATGGTAATTTAGACTATTGGGTATTAGATTGTTGCAGTAGATTCAGGATGGGGAGAGTGAACAGAGAGCTAAGTGTCTGAGAACAGAGGCAGGTAATAGGAAGACTGCTGATTCAGAGCTCAGAGCTGATGCAGTGCCCTGATGCAGTGCCTTGGAGCAGTGGCCTGGGGTGCTCATGTAAAAAAAAATGTATTTAAAAGATACAAAAATGGGCACATATGAAAGAGAAGGAGAAAGGTTAGCCACAAAATGAAATGATAACATGACTATCATCAAAACCCCAAAAAACTTTTATAGTTTTCTATTTGTACTGACAAAGATAAAAAGACAGATAGACAAATTATATTAAATTCAACCCCTTTGAGGCTGTTATCTGGCTATTCCTCAGGACATACAGTATGTGTCACTTTTTCCCTGACAGAAATCACCTTTCTGTCATTTTAGCGAATTCTTCAGGCATCTGGAGAATGTCAGCTCAAATTCCACCATCAGACTCGCCTTCCCATCCTAACAATCTAAGAATAAGCCGTGTGCACTGAGATACGTAAGGCCCTGCCGGTTGTCTTATTACCTAAATGAGAAATTCACAATGCATTAACACTGTAGTGGTTTTCTTTGATCTCTGAATTTCCTACATCATTCTCACCTGTTCAGCACTATTTGGCTCCTCACTTACCAAACATTAGCCTATCCAGAGACTAATAGCTTTGTTTTAAATGTCTGATTAATACAGATGATGCCTCATTCTTTCTTATAAAACATTTAGTCCATTCCTCCAAAAACACACTCCATCCCCCAGAGAGCTGAGCTTTGTCCAACCCCCTTTCTGAAAAGGAAAATCCCATATGCAGGTAAAGGCTTTGGGGGAAGGTGGGGGCCGGGGGTTGGTCAGGTGACTCGGGTTAATGCTGATGTTGGTTCCCTCCACCTGCCACGTTCCCATCCACCCATATAAATGGGAGGGTCCTGGTCTTTCTCGACCCTCCACTATACTGAGCAGACTCCTAATAGCCATCCACAATCCTATTATGATGTCAGCACTGGGCTGGATAATGAGAGAAAACAGAAACAGAGCAAGAAAGGGTAATATGGCATTATGGGGCAGCATGGTTTCTAACATTAAAGTCTATTAGTAATGTCAATAACTATAGTGAGCATCATCACGCTGTATGACTTTAAAGCCTTGAAGTCCTTTTTCTGGGTTAATTGTATTTGATCAGTTTTTAAAATGTAAATGGGGGAAATGCTTTTATATTAATAATTTAAATGAATTATAAACCCAGTCCAAAGTGAACCTATCACATTCTGCTGAGCCCCGTGTGCTTGTGTGAGAAAGAGGAGGCTTTACGTCAGCAGCGAGTGTAAGACGCAGCCAGTGCAGCCCGACTCGTGCAAGGCCCTGGTGTGTACACGGCCGCACATGCCGTCGCACGGCCAGATCCCCTCTGCACGCGTTTGTATGGCTAAACAGCAGAGAGACATAGCAGGAGTGATGCGATTAATGCTAATTAATGCTAATCGGGCAAATAATCTGATATCTAAGAAATCCCCATATATGACAATTTGTCATAACAATTGCAAAAAGAGCCAGACCAGACTAATATATGTTAATGTAAGGAAGTGGCATAATATTGTGTATTTACTGAGATGTGACAGAAAGTATTTTTGTCTGGCAGATAAAATTATACTGCAGTTAAAGAAAAGTGTGGTAAATATGACATTACTTAAAGTGGGGGGCAGGGATGCATGTTGATATCACTACAATATTGGTAGCTGATAAAAGCTTAACAAAATTCTTCATCAGCATCGACAAATTTGAAAAGTTTTGCTGATGAGCCTGGCCGATAATGTGACGTTTTAACTGCGCATGTGACAGTATCTGAAACAAATAAAATTGCTGTTTGCAATGCTTGTGAAGCACCAATGATACACCATTTTTACAGTACTGATTTCATTATGCATTTTAAGCATGAAGACTTTCTGAAAAGGTGGAAAAGATGAAATGTGACCACTAGCTGCCCCTACGTCAGTCATTTGACGAAGCTGAAATATATAGTAGTGACCACTCAACTTTATTGGCATTTGAAAATCCAGGTATTTTAAATGTATTGTTTTATATAATATGGCCCTGGAAAAAATTAAGAGGTCACTGTGTATTTTTAAACAAATCTGCATTTTTAAATCCTGGTTTAATCTTAGTTCTGCTGGCAGTAGGTTTTGCTGAGCAGCTGGCTGATTTCAGGTTCAAAATTTCTAAGACAGCAGTACATAAAAATAAAGTGAAGTAACAGTTCATATTAGGCTCCTATAGGCAGGACTGAAGTCCCATAAAGCAAGGAAGAAGCCCTTCATTAATGAGAAGCAGAGAAGAACCAGACTGCAATTTACAAAGAAAAATAATAATAATAAATTCACAGACACACACCCATACATTGAGAAATGAGTGAAATAAAAAATCGTGCTGTAGTCTCTCTTTTTCCAGAGCTGTAGATAAATGAACATAAATACCATGAATTAACCTGCACGAAAGCATCTTTAATGCATGTACACATAAGCAAAACCAGCTAAGACAAGATATGTATAAAATGCATCATTAATTGAATGATGTACATGTCATATCATTATCAAGTAATTATATTATTACAAACTGATATAAATATCCATCCTTTCATTTTCAGTTTATTTAGTCAATGTTAATTGTCTGCATTGACTTGTTCCAGGCATCCATCATTCCTGGTGAACTACTCATCTATATATTCCTGATCTATATTGATGAGTTGTGTTTTGCTCTGCCCCAGTTACCTGGGCCACCATTTTAGCAGGAATCTCTATGGTTTGGCTTTCAAGTTTGGAGTTCTTTTTACTGCTGTCCTGTCCTCACACTCATTTTCTGTAAAAGATGTAGCATGTTTTCAGGCATGCTAACTGTTTGTGAGACTCGGAGATCAATAAGACAGAGGTGGTCTTATCTAGAAAGGCCCGTTGTATATGCAGGTTTTCGCTGCATCTCCCTAATTAGGTCACTAATTAGAGGACTGATTGGCTGAAGAGTCATCACACCTGGGTTTGAACAGCTGACCTGAAAGTTATCCCAAAAATCTATAAACACACAAGCCCTTTGCAGATAAGATTGGCCACCCGTGCAGTAAGGGACAGGACTATCTTTGTAACCTTTCTGCATGTGACATGTCCTTCTTCTGGTTATTCCTGTCGCATGCAGTCTGACTGGTACTAGTGTCTGTCTTTTTATTATCAATTCAGGGTTTTTAGAGACAAATCATTTTAATCACATGATTTTTATTTTAAACCTTTAGTTAGCTCATGGCTAGGCAGCGCAATTTATTGGGAGATTGGGAGAATCTCCACCAGCTTTGGTTAAAGGTTAAAATTTCCATGCTGAGCCAGAGGGCAAAAAACATCCAGCCTGCCGAGGATGCTGGGTAGAGGGCATGTGGTGGAGCTCAGTGAACAGTCAAACCTGCCACCCTCATTACAAGAGCTACACTGATTATCCTGAGCAGGTACAGTTTACAAAAATGCAGGTTTAAGCCCCCAGGTGGGTTCACTGTTGGTACACATAAACTGTATAAATGGGGAGAATGATTTCCATTCAGACGTAACGTCTGCCAAATGGAATATTCCTGTGTTTTTAATGGAAACAAACAGCAGTCCCCATTACGTACAAATCGGCTTGGCCATTCGTGGCTTTAGCTTTCCAAAATGATACTATTGTTTACAACCAGATGTACTGTAACCTGGCTGTCTGACCCAAAGACAACAAGGTCCCTGATGAATGACAAACACATTTAAACTGTGAGCTTATCAAGTCTCATTGGAATAGTTTAATTGGAACAAAACTATAAAAATATATACAGTATATCTCTTTAGCTAAATTTTGGATTGGCTGCTTATAAAGTGAAAAAAAAAATATTCTCAATGTATTTGAGGAAGTTGAAATTCTTTTGATGGATGTTCTTGCTGTTTGCCGGTTTCGCAATATACTTCACAATTCCTATTGTCTATTCTTTGAGAACTTTTTTTAAATTGTATTCCTCTGAGCATTGTGCATATTTTTTATGGCTTAACCCAGTTCTTTTGGGTCAAATTTGCTTTAGATTTATTGAACTGCACTGGCATGTCAGAGTCAGAGGCTGACCGTGGGTCATCTGTGCTGATTCTTTGCCAGACGAGGTTCCTCCCGTGCTTGATTGGGCACCCTGAAGTCGGCCTGTCCCAGCTTGTTATACTGTAGGTGCACGCCCTCCGGTTCCATTTGGCTATCGCAATGCACTGCCTGCTGTATGCCATTCACCCCTTGGTACCATTACAGGGTCAGCATAATGCTACTTTGGAAGACTGATCTTTCCCAGCCAGTTCTTTCTTGGTCGGGAACCCAAACCATAAAGCATGGAGCCAAAGTTAATGTCACCGCCTTCCTGATCTTATTGACATCATTCTCCTTACTGACCGTCTGTCTCCTATGATTCTCCTACCTACTCCAGAAATCAGGTCACCTGCCCGCAGTTGCTGGCCCAAAGGTGTCATTTGGGGCCTTGGCATAAAAAAATTCCACCAGGTATAGGCCGACATTATGGTCTGTTATGATCCATTGGGGGCAGGGGGTGGGGGTTGGGGTGGCACCAAACAGGGCTTTAGATATCAGAGCCCAGCTCTCCTTCCCATGTGATGTGCACAGTGGAAATGAAAGCGTTTCGGTGGAGAAGTGAATCCCAGAACTTATCTTCTGCTTCTTCTTGGTAGACACAGAGGAATTGTGAAAAGCAAAGACTTTGAATTATTTCTGGCAAAGAAAAAGCATTAGAGCGATAAACAGCATAAGAAGAAACACACAAATTAAATACTAATTATATGAGAAATATAATCACCAATGACAAGAGGAAGGAGCAGATGAGCCCCTCTAGTAATCTGATTAAAATATTCTGAGATAAAGTGACACTGGAGCACTCCTGTGAGATAAAATTAATGACTTCTGCTTTGTCCAGAAATAGAATGGAAAACGTTAGATTTCACACACTTAAAATTTTGCAGGCACAGCTATAGAGCGTGTTTGCTAAACGTGTATATATATATATATATATATATATATATATATACACAAACACACACACACACAGTTCTGGAAAAAATTAAAAGACTATTCTATATATTTTTTAAAATCTGCATTTTTAAATACTGGTTTAATCCTGGTACTGCTGGCAGAAGGCTACACTGAGCGGCAGGCTGCTTCCAGGCTCAAAGTTCCTAAGACGGCAGTACACAAGAACATGATGAAGCAGGAGACACTGGCAATAACAAAAAACCAGCCAGATAGAGGGTAGAAGCAACTTTATAATGCCAGAGATGACTGTCAACTTATCCGGCAGTGCCTTGAAGGCTGACCTCAAGTGACCTTCAACAAGGTGCACTGCTAGGAGAATTCATAACAAGCTCCTAGAAGCAGGACTGAAGACCCATAAAGCAAGGAGGAAGCCCTTCATCAGTGAGAAGCAGGGAAGAGCCAGGTTGGACTTTGAAAAAAAAAAATGTATATTTTCACAGGTGCATACCCATAAATTGAGAAATGAGTGAAACTGAAAATTTTTCTGTGGTCTCTTAATTTCTTCCAGAGTTGTAGAAATAAATCAGCTTAAAGCTGAAAAGAGGTGAAAGGTGAAGCTGGAAGCTGAACGACATGCTGCCTGATGGCTACATGACATGTTTACTGACAGTTATCCTTCCAAACGCTGTGTGACTAAGTACAAAATCTATCTGTTTGATGGCTCAGTTTGGCAGTTGAAATAGAATTACTGCAGAAGTAACTGGAACTTTCTAAATCATATTTTCTGATTCATGTTAATGTTTTTTTTTAATCCCTGGGGGAATGTCCAGGCCAAAAATTGGGAAACATCAGTGCTGTGAATAAAGAGAAGATGTCATTTAGCAGCGTGATTGAAATAAGCTACCAACAACCACACTCTGGCTAATGAAGATAACCAATCCAGCCAAAGGAAGGCTGCCCGGTAATTCATGAAAAATGTAAAACTGGATAAGTACAGGCTGATAATTAAACTCTTTCTACACTTGAAAATAACTGAAGGTGGGAAAAGCTGCAAACCCCAAAATAATTCCCAGGGCAGCTAAAGCACACTAACAATGTCATTCATACCAGCAGCTTAACATACAAGCAATGGACCAGGCCTGCTTCATGTGTTTGCACATGCAAAATGCTTCCATTATTCTTAGCTAAGTCCTCTGTTCTTGTATTGATGTATTATTTATTTAAAGAAAATTGGGGGGTTATTATTGCTTTTGAATGCAGAAAAAAATGTAAGACAAAAAAAAAACCAATGCAACCATTGCTTGTCTACACTTTTTTTTTTATCATGGGCTCTAGAAAGATGAGATTTTTAGTTTAGTGTTTCTTGGTCCAGTCCTTGCAGACCCCCAGACAGTCCACATTTTTGCTCCCTACTGGGTACTGGGAAGGAGCAAAGGACCAGGTTGGGAAACACTGATTTAATCACTGCAAAAACCCATCCTCAAAATGGATGCAATGGTCAAAATTCATTAAGTCTTAACCATCTTGCTGGACTCAAGTAAGTTAAGCCAAGTAGTGAGTACATCACAATCCATTACCTTTACATAAACAAGCATTGGTGCACTGTCCGTCTCCCACACCAAATAATATCACTTCTAAGAACACTGTAGAAATATTGCACACATCTATACTCTTTCTCCTGTCTACTGTACAGTGAACATGGTTACATATTTTATTTCTGGAGCAAAACAAGATCAGGTTTAAAGTAGCAGAGTAACAGGTGTAAAAGATGAATATTGATGGCAGGCACATTTTCCCAGTTTACTTTCACTAATTTCCTATCCAGAACCTTGTTGTTCTAACCATGCAGTCTCACATTTTCTCACTTTGTTCCATTTTACTGGCACAAGAAAAAGAAAGGAGGGACGCGGCCAAGCGAAGCAGAGGGATTTCACAAGGATTTTCATTTCAGCACATCAAACGCTGGAAACAAAGCGCTAAGTGCTACAGACATCCTTTGTTTTGAACCTTTCAACACGCTGCACACAAAAGGAGCAGAACTGGCAATCATGTGAAGGAGGTGTGCTGCTTGCTATTGAGCGAGGGCTCGTCACTCAATAACAGCGTGATTTCTTCAGCACAGAGAGTAACAGCAAATCCATCAGCTTGCCCACTTTTTACCTCATGCTAAATTAAGCTGCTTAAATTTCCATTTGGAATGGGCATTTACCACACAAATGATATATGTTTTCAATACCAGAGCAAAGTTTTCTGTGAAGAAATTGCACATCACATGGAATATCCATCCATCCATCTATCCATTTTCTAAAACCACTTGCCCTATTCAGGGTCGTGGGGGGTTCAGAGCCTATCCCGGAGGCTACGGATGCAGGGCGGTGTTGAAATATTAACAGTAATTTTATTAGTATTACAATACTCTTAAAACACAATTATCATTAAACAGTAGGGCACCAGCCTCTGAGAAACAGCACATCTTCAAAATAGCATAAAAAGAACACAATTATACTTTTGATATGGGAGCCAAACATATATATGCTTCATATAAACATCATCACCATCACACATAATTCTAAATATAACTTAGTGTTGCCCTTGACGACAACCTCAGCCAGTACAGCTGTGTAGGACAGCCCTGGCTTGTGTTTGCTAAAACAACTAACCGTGAATTACACAAAATAATAATAAGAAAATATATGCATTATATTCAATTTGTAGCCTGATCAAATCAGAATACCAAAAATAAGATGTCAGGTTCTTCCAGATTAAATTAACCCAAATAACTGGTTACATTAGTTACAGACTTTAAATCATCCTGTAGTTTACTGGATCTCATACCTACAACAAAGTTTCTGTCTGTACCTAGAGAACACACGTAAAGTATATTCATCAGTATCCAGTCAAGAAGTGTAATCTGGACCAATATTTTTAATATTCATTCATCCCAAAACTTCTGTCTTCATTCATCATGTTAGAAATACAGTACTCAGCAGCTGGCTGTCTCCTTAAAATCCCATAATACGCATGACATGCATCAGTCTGGATTCAGACAACGTCATAGCACTGAAGCAGCACCTGTCAGAGTAATGAATGCTAAGTATCACTCCCTTCACTGTGGCAATATCTCTCTGTGTAGCACTGATAAAGACAAACAATGCCCATATTTGAATGTGTGAACCTGGATAGCTAGTGAACAGATGTGGATATCTCAGTAAAATCTTCAGTGCTACAAATGACAAAGACTGTTATCTCCATTCGAATAACATTCAGAGTATAAAGATATCTGTATACAATACAGAAAATCTAATCCATGCATTCATTATCTCAAGGGCATTACTTAAGGACAGTAACAATCCTAAGTTTATAAATAATGTGCTTTACTTTTAATGCATTAAAAAGGCTTGTGCCAGTGTATTCTACAAATGTTATTCTCCCATATATTCCAATCTTTCAGTGTGAGAATTTCATTCAGACGCTGCTACTTATCTTGTTGTTCCATTAATGTTGATCCTAGATGACGTTAATGTGTAACACATCAACTAGCTGCATAGTTGAAAAATAATGCAGAATGTTATTGGGCTTTCAAGCTACCTGAGAAGGCAACCAACTGCAATAACTCAAACCCAACAATTGCAGACCAAGTCCTGGTTCTGACTTTGCTGTTTTATCAATCAACACTCACCAATCCAGACACCTAACCCTACAGGTAAGTCTTCTACTCCTCTTAAAGGAGGAGTAATGAGGAAAGGAAGGTGAGAAGCAAAGGCTATTTCACAATAAATGTACTCCCATCCTCATAGAATATGTACAGACCAATACACAGCTTTGTGGTCTATTTAAATACTTCCCCAAATCCCTGCGTTCCATCATTAGTAAGGTTATGGAAGTGAAAATGAAAAGTTATGAGGTCCCAGCCAGAACAGGTCGGATCCAGACCAGGCCATAGCAGATCTTCTTGTGCTTGAGGCTGAGCTGATCCCAGTACCATGGAGAGATCAGAGACACATTCTACAGAATGTGACACTGTGGCCAGGGTGCTATGCTTTACTCAAAGTGGCTGTCTGGAAAAGCTGTTTCCATGACTGGAAAGCTACTTCTCCAACAGAAGCATTATTGTCCTGTTAGGCTAATCCACAATGCCAATCCGCAATGCCTCAGGACCATAAAACTCAGATCTGTTCTCCACCATCTCTGATGAACTGGTATGTACCTCAATGCTGACGACAGCCCTATATGCTTCATTAAGATCCTCTGCAAGCCATGCAGTGACAGTACGTTCCCAAGGTGACCTCCACAAAATAGATACACCACACCTTGCCAGCATCTCCATCACAGCATACCAGGAGAGAAGCACTGGAGAGGGTAGCAAATGAGCTCCATGCTGTGCTCCAACTTACAGTGCCTGAGTTTATAGTACTATGTTGTAAGTATCTCTGAACGGGATAAATAGCCCACATATTCACTGGCATCTGCTAAATTACACCCAGAAGTAGGCTCTGAAAATAACTGGTGTGAATGAAGGCAGCGCCCACACACTTAATATATGTTTCAATATCTCTAGCCCGCCCTGCAAGCTGCTATCACTGTGACCTTATAGGGAAAATATACACGGCCATGCGGACCCATGTCACCTTCCCACATGGGCCAGGCCATCCAGTCACCAAAGCACATGCTATGGAACAAAGGGTTCCATGGTCTCCTGTCCATGTGTGGAACAGTTTCCAAAAGCAAACCATTGGCGACACCATATGCAGACACATGGAAAATTCACCATCCCAGTCAACCATAAGACCGCAGCCAACCAGAAGACTGACTGGGTTGTATCAACTTGTACAGTACGTCAACTTGACTTTGGTGCTGTTCCTAATTGCAGCCGACTGAAAAACAAAACTTCACAAGGACTGCAAATAAAAGGATTGCAAAGTTAATAAGATGTATAAATAATTGCTACATTTTAACATAGCAGGTGGGATATTAGGAAAATAATGTTGCAATATTTGCATTTTTAAATCTAAGAGGCGACAAAAACTCCTATATGTGACTATATTAAAATGAGTGCATCTAAAGCCACTCAGTGTCATTTAATAGTTTTAATGGTTACATTGCCCCATGCATCTCCCCCAAATATGTTTCATGTTGATTTCCCCAAATAGCTACTTACATTTACTAGGGTATAAAAATCTGCTCATTTGTATTGGTCTGTCCTTCCCTTTAAGGTGGCATTGGTGACCATGGCTTTAAATCCAGACCAGGTACAGATGTCTGTCTTGGATACTCTTCCATCTTTAAAAGCTTTAACTCAAAAAGAGACAAGGATATTTGAAAGGTTAGAACATACTAATAATACAACTATGTCACGACAAAACGGTCCTATTTCCAAATGTAAAAAAGGTCTTTCTCTGGTCAGAGTTTGCTAATATTTAATTAAAATCAAGACCTTTAAATAGATCCACACATACAATATGCAAACTGCCCGACAAATACTAGGCTGGTGGCTTGTGTGATTAAAATGGCCCTTGATGGTCAAACTGTTGGCATGGAACCTTGTGGCTCTGGGATTATGAAGAATTAATCCCGTGTTCCCGCCGGTACACCATAAGCTCTACACTACTCACCCTAATATGCTTCCATATGGCTTGGTCTTACTGGAGAGCAGTAAATTGGGCAAAGGACTAATGAGCCCACGATAAAACTATACTGACTTCCATTACCATATCTGCATTTTCTGCGCTGTG
>JAODJU010000040.1:18090076-18114489 GCA_026776725.1 Gnathonemus echidnorhynchus | reverse complement strand
GTCAGAACACCGGCATGCATTCTAAGGCAGGGATGCCTTTTTCGGCAGGGATGCGTTTTTCGGCATAACACCGGCACGCCGGGTTTTTCGACTTTTACTCAGCGCGCCTGGTTATAAACAGGAACAACATATGATAACTGTCATTTTAAATTTAATCACATTGCAAAAATAAATATATAAAAATATGTTTGAATGAAAGACAAGGAAGTGCACATGTAAGACCGATGCATATTATAACACGGTTCAAAAGCATGTTGTTTGGTTTTATTCATTTACAGCTAATATAGATGTAAAACGTGTCCAAAGAAAAGGCGATTTGCCTTTTGGCTGCATTGACATGCTCTTTTGTTAAGACCTGTACATATAGTGAAAATGAATACTTGGGTCTAATACTATATACTTACAAATTAGAACCACTTAATTTAGAGTAAGTACAAGATCTAGAGAACACTTTAACAGGACTCATAAAGCTTTATGACAGCTATCATGAAGGTGTAGATGTTAAGAGCAGCCTGTGCTTCTGCAGTTTCACTGTGCTTCCTTAGATAGTCACAGCCGACATTCCTCTTTGAGGCAGAAGCCCGGAAGGAAGCAGAAGGGACCGTAAACCGCGCTGCAGGGACTCCCCCTCGAAAACGAATGACCTGGATCTATGATCTATGAATAGTTGGCCAAAATGTCCCAATTTTTAAAACCCGGAGCACACGTTTTGTGGGCCGCTTTTGTGCATCTCTGTATCGAAAGTATGGAATTCTGCCGTTTCCCGTTCTGTGTGAAAAATATAAGTCAAATAACCTTTCTTCGACAACAAGTAGATGGGTTTAAGTATTGTGCACACCAAAATATTGTGCTTATCTCCAAAGCCCCCCTAAAGTTGGCTTAACAGAAACCCCTGGGATCTACATTGTGCTGCCATGTTTAATGTCCAGTTGACCCTTTAGAGGGGTCAGTGTGAATGATAATAGAATATAACCATTCTGAGCGATCCCGGGATACCAAGGTCAGGGTCGGTGCCTGTCCATCCCTGTCCTTTGTGTTCGGCGGGTGTTGCTGGTCATCCTGTTCCCTCTGTCATTGTTCTTAGTGTGTTTTCCTCATTCCTTGGGCTGCTGCATAGCTCAGTGGCTTGAGTGTGTGGTGCCTAGACAGTAACCCTGCAGTCATGTTTTGTTTTTTTCTAGCGTTTCAGTTGTTTATCCTATTTGTCTCTGGTTTAATTCCATTCTTTTGTGGTCCTACTCACTCCTACTGTTAGCCCTCAGTTGTGTGTCAATATTCCCAGTGTTTATTTCCTGGTACGTACTTATTAATTTCTTAGTTTTTGGTATTAAGTTCCCTTGTTTCTGTGCGTGTTAATTGTTGGTTAAGTTTCTCCACCTGTGGCCTGTTTCCCTGCACTGTGCTCATTGGTTAATTGTCTTAATGATTCACACCTGCCTTTTGTTAATCCTGGTTATTTGTGTATTTAAGTGCCTGCCTTCAGCTTGCTTGTCAGTCTGCCATTGTGAATGTCATTGAGTGTTTGGTCTGCTATTCCCTGTGCTTTGTCTTATTGCTCTAGCAATATTATTCCCTTTTTGTTTTCTGTCCCCTCATGGTTATTTAGTTTGAGGTTTTCCCCAGTTTGTTCATTCCCCTAATAAACCCCTTTGTCTTGGAACCATCAGTGGATGGTCACTCTTTTTTTTCCCCCATCTGTGCCTTAACAAACATCTTCCTTTACACTGAGTATGAGTCATTTGCAATCAGTACAACGGACACGGTGTTAAGCACAAGGCCGCCCCAATCCTGTCGGCAGATCTCAGATCTGTGAAGAGACACCTCAAGGGATCTTTTCCAGAAATACTGGCGAGACAGCAAATGATGGATTTTGGTGTGGAAGAACGATCCCCACGCACACATACACACGCTGCTCCAAGCTGCTGTAGCTCCATATTTTGTGCTGGTAATTGTGTGTTTCTCCAATATTTCTTGTTCAGTATCTTACTTGCTTCACTATTTATTTGCTTGCTCACTATAATTGTTTTACTTAATGGGCTTCCTAATAATCCTTTATTGGAATAATAATTATTCTTGGAAACATTCTGTGTAATTTAGGAACACACCACGAAGCTGCTTCCTATGTATACTGGACATCTATAACACTTTTAAATTGCGGCTATAGAGGCCTCTCTCTGTGCAGCAGCATTTTGCTGACGAATTTGGTCTCTTTTTACGTATCACAACAATTATCAAAAAATATGTCCTGTATGTGTGGTTAATTCAAACAGTTTTCATACAGCCTTGGAAAAAATGAGACCACTCTGTATTTTTAAATGAATCTGCATTTTTAAATCCTGGTTTAACTGTGGTTCTACTGGCAGAAGGCTATTCTGAGCAGCTGGCTGCTTCCAGGTTCAAAATTTCTAGCAATACACAAGAACAATGTAAAACAGGAGATACCCGGAATGAGCAGAAAGCAGCCAGGTAAAGGGCAGAAGCAAAGTACTTTCTGATCCTTCAGTAGCATTAATTCATAGGGTCTTATTCTTTGAATACTTACTCAATAATTACTCAATGTTGACGTCTACGTCCATTAGCAGTTTTTATATCTGGATGCAGGGGTGCCGGAGGGGCATGGATACCCTGACAGGTCTTCACTCTATCTGAAAGGGGCAGGCACAATAGCGCAGGTCTTTGTTAGGAGCAATAATTATTGCACAAGGACGATTGTGCGCAGGATGCTATATATGCTTTGGCAAAGGGAGTACACCCTTTGAAAGGTATCCTTTCATACCGCTGATTCTGAACGAGACCGGTTTCCATTTTCAGCATCTAATTCTTTATATTCGGACCCATGAAGACCCGAGGATTGCCTATTAGTCGTGTGGCCTTTAGTCTGTCAATTGCTGCTTGACTCTTTAAATTATTAAAGGCTTTGTGATTCTTTGCGCGCAAACAGCGTGAAAGACATCATGTCTCTCTCTCTTGTTCTCATTCTTCCCCTCCCTCCTTTCAACTCATTCTGCTCCTGCTTTGAGAGATACTCAGGTACGACCATTTTTTACTGGGAACCACCAGTGAGGAAGAGTGCGGCGGTTCCAAGCAGCCATCACGAATTCCAGCACCGGCACCCATGAAATTCTCGGATCACCTGCAGACGTGCATGACCCCGGAATGGAGGAAACAATATATTACCTATTGGGTGAGCAAGTATTTGGTTTCTCTTGGTGGCTGCTGGTCGTTAATGCTTGCAAATAAAGCATCAGGCCACTGAGTGCTTGCAAAGGTTTTAAAATGTAATTCATTGGATGTGCAAATTCCTTTACAAATGTGATGGTTTTATTCATGACACTGATGGTTGTGGATAAAAAATGATGATAAAGCAGTGTGACCGATGCAGAGGCAAGGTGAAAGTATGCATCTGAAAGCCTATGAGGTGGTCAAGGTAAAGGCCAGTGGGTAAACTTTGTGGTAACAGAGGTGTCATTGTGACAAAAGGAGTGTTCTGAACTGCAGGGCAGTTTACCTGAGAGTATCACCTCTGCTTCCAGACCTTGAAGTCCATGCTGTATGCAGGAATGAGGAAGAGATTCACAGATGAAGGTAAGGTGTGAAGGTATGACAGTGTCGTGCTAAATTCCTAATAAACCGCGAACCTGACAATGCATGATTTAGCACACCTAACACGAGTTAAACTGCAGTCAGTCTGCACACATCCTTCCAATACATGCCAATGCAAATTGCCTTCCTACTTTCCGTTCTGCTAGGACAGTCCGAGGAGGCTATGTTTTGAAACAGCACAACATAAGGCATTTATTGTAAAGTTCTG
The DNA here is from genome assembly GCA_026776725.1 of Gnathonemus echidnorhynchus. Lineage (NCBI taxonomy): Eukaryota > Metazoa > Chordata > Actinopteri > Osteoglossiformes > Mormyridae > Gnathonemus > Gnathonemus echidnorhynchus. The sequence continues at coordinate 18,110,678 of JAODJU010000040.1, read as the reverse complement.
CAAACAGAATGTTTATGTCTGTGTGCATAAATAATCTGTGAGTTTTTAAACATGGTTTTATTAGTAGGCATCTGAGTAGCAAAGTAAACATGAAGCTGCAGATTTAGGGTGCTGGTCATCGCTGTCGGTGGTATGAATTAACGACGGATCGGAAGAATAAAAGAAAGGGCATTTATTGCCAGGAAGAGGAGATGTACACCGCCTCCAGCGGCCGCGTGGGGCCGGCATCACCCCCGCCTGAACCCACCGGCCAGTCACACGATGCAGAAGCAGCCAGCCGCTTTTGTCCGCATTGACAATGGACAGAGGAAGATGGATTCAGATAATCTTTCCAAGCTCGTTATAAATGCAGCTTAAATCATCATTCTGTAGTGTAGATAAAGGCCAGTAAGCAGCTTTCTGCTGATAGCCACCCCCCGCCCCCCCAGGGGACGGCAAAGTAATTCAATATGTGCCTTTGGAAAAAGTCTGTGCGGCATTGCCATATATTCACTACAACTTCATGTTCTCACTGTCTGAAGGGCTGTGTGAGTGCTTTAAGTCTGTTTTAATTAAGCGTTATGCTATGCAGCACTACAGAGGATCTACAATGACCCGAAGAGCGTCGTGAAGTGTGGCCTTTATAAACAAAGGCAGCCTCTATAATGTGTGTCTGTGCTGTTAATTAATTAATGACAACCGAAGTTTCCAAAACTCAGTCCATGGGATATGTTTTTGAGGAAATCAGTGACTTTATGAAATTTAATGAAGGTTCTTCGTTGGATTACATGATTACATGAGGACTGAGTGAGTTTTGGTTCCCAATACTGTAACATATGATGAGAAAGCCTGACTTTATGTCATTGGTGGTCTCATCTCAAAAACTACTAAATTTTGACTTTTGGAAAGGCTATGGAGTTTTGGAAATTTGCTCTTCAATTCTGAAAGAAAGGTTCAAAGATAATGTGGATGTCTGAATTGTAGCAAATGAAGTACAGAAAAAAACGGGCTTCACTCCTAGTGATATAACATGATTGTTAGAGTGCCAGACCTCAAAAAAGAATCAATAGTATGACTAGAAGAGGTTGAACTTTGCTCAATATGATTTTATTCAACGTCTCTGTTGAATGAATTATAGAATTGCAGCAAAAACATTGTGACCCTTTAGTAGGGCCCAAGAACTGTCCGGCACACCTCAGTAAGCTTCATCCCTCCTAATGGTGACTTGGTGTCTGGAAAATGGCCGCTGCTTTCCCCTTACGCCTGGCCAAGAGGCTTGGCATTTTCAGACAATATGCTGAATATTAAATTGTTATTCTTGGGCAGCATTGCTCAAAGATTATCTGCATTTAAAGCAGCTGTTCTGGCACAGGTTTAAAACAGATCCAAGTTTTACTGATGAAATAAAAAGGACTCTTCTAAGCTCTATGCAATAGCAAGAGAAATTTTCATCATGGAAAATTATATCTGATAATCGCTTTCCAGAAATAAAGCATTATGGAAGACATTACTTAAAATCATTGAAACATAATATACGCCCATTTGAAATGTTTAATAATAATAATAATAATAATAATAATAATAATAATAATAATAATAATAATAATAATAAATCGCTTTCTCCAGGTGCTTCCCCAGTGATCTTTTAGAGGCCTTAGGAATGGCGCATCTGTCTATTTTGCTGTGAAGACACCAGGAAAGACTTTAGATGTTTAAAATGTAAATAAGTAAAAATGTCTGTTTTCCCTAATCTGCAGATCCTCATAATGGTGAAAGGCATTTGAGATCCGTGCAGGAGGTCTTCTTCCAGATGTGTAGCAAGGAATTGGTCAAGGTGAACCGCTTCTACTCAGGTGAGAAGACAAGAAGTCAGCTTGAAGGCCACTTTGAGTATAACTCACAGCATTTCCTTTGGGGTACTCTGAGAAGACATTCTACCGCTTTACATTTCAGAGAAGTTCTCAGAAGCCCAGGGGAGACTGAGCATGCTGAGATTGGCTGTAGGAGCCTATCAGGAGAAGGAGAAAGCAGAGCAACAAGCCTCTGTGTGGAAGCTGAGAAGGTTCATTGAAGCCTTAAAGGCAGATGATGAACAGCAGACTAAGAGGGGCCTTAGTTTAGCTGTGAGGGAGTTTTACTACAGCTTGATGCTCTTGCAGAACTATCAGGTATGAAGGAGTTTTGACACACGGGGATTCAAGATTCTTTATGACCGTGTTCAGCTGGTGCAGTGGAATACTTACTCGCTCAGCCAGACTCTGTTAATGGAGACTAAACAACACAGTGCTAAACAATACAGAGCATTGGAAAACAACACAGAAGAGTACAAAACAATATAGATGCTGAGTACAAAACAATACAAAAAAGAAAAAACCAATACAAAACAGCACAACGTGGATGATTTGTGGTCAGTGGCTAATAAAGTGCAAAAACAGACCTATGGAGTACCTGCGTTGGCTACAGGAAACACTCCTACTTCCAACATGGTGACAGTATGGGCCACATAAATGCACCCATCCATCTTCCAACCAGTCACCCTGGTCAGGGTCATAGGGGGTGATTCGCAGCCTGCCCCAATCAGCATGCGGCACAAGCTTGGGCTGCACCTTGTACGGGATGCCAGTCCATCGCAGGGCATATACACTATGAGCAATTTAGGAACACTAAAGAGCTTAACTGCATGCCTTTGGACCATGGGAGGAAACTCAAATGACAATGAGAAGCAGCACACACACACAGATTAGGTACATATCTATATTATTGTGGGGACTCTCCATTCAATTCTATGGGAAAAACTCTAATTCCAACTATGACAACCTTAACCCCTACCCATACCCATGGGTAGACAAAAACAAGTGGTCCCCACAACATCAAAAAAAAAAGGTCTTTATCACATTGTGGGGACATTTGGTCCCCACAATGTAATATATATACATAATGACCACATGCATGCATGCACACACATATACACACAGAGTAGAGGTAGGACTCTGTAACGAAACGGGGTTGTGCTCAGTGGTGTAGAGGAGGAGGTGGAAATATTTAGCAAGAAACACACGAATATTATTGTGTCAGGAATTCCACAGTGCTCGTCCTTTAATAATTCTCTTCCTCAACCTTACAAGGCCCGGTTGAACGGCTGTTGCTCACCATACAGGGTGCACAGTGTTCATACAACCCGTAACGCTGCAAAAACTAAAGAAAAGAAAATAAAACATGGTCCGTCTGAGTCCATGCACACATGTGCAAGCGCGTCGCTCTCACACACCCTCCGAAAATGCAGTGTCGCATACTCATGACGACATCACCATCTCATGCCTTAAAGAGACACCACACAATTATGGCTGTAACAACTCCCCAAACCCTATGTGCTTTAATTCACAATGTCAATCCAGCTGCATGAATACTTTCATTATATTCTTTAAAAACAGAATGAATTTTACATCTACATGAACAGAATGGTAAAATAATCAATAGTAAAATGACAGTTTCAGTATTAGTCTATTCGATGATATATGCATGTACTGTCCTGTCAGTCAGCAAGATTTTGTGTTTGATCGTGTCATCTTTGAGTTAGGAGCTGAACTACATGGGCTTCTGCAAGATCATGAAGAAGCATGATGTGAGGTTTGCTTCAAGGCTAGGTGTTAAGTGGAAGAAGGAGAAGCTGGATGAATCGCTGCTCCACAGCAGTAGGAGAACATGCGAGTTCATCGCTGAGGTGGAGGTAAGCAAGGGAGCATCACGAAAGGAGTGGCACCATCACACAGCATGGAGCGGTCCACAACATCCACACCTACACTCTCATTCTGCTTTTACCCCCATCCGCCTTGAGTCTCATTCTGCTTTTACCCCCATCCGCCTTGAGTCTCATTCTGCTTTTACCCCCATCCGCCTTGAGTCTTACTCCTTTCTCTCCACCATCAGTCATTAATGTCCCAGTTGGTGGGTGGAGACAGACAGAAAGTTGCTGGGAACCTTCAGCTGCCACCAATAGGAGGAATGAAGGTAAGTCTGTGAATATAATGCATTCAGTATCTTTTAAAGCACAGAATGAAGATTTTTTAGCAACATTTAGAAAAAATTAAGTAGAATGCAAACTTACAAAGGGTAATAGCAACATAGACTCCATTTCCTTTGTATTAAAATCTCTATATCCATTTCCAATGAGCTTGTACCAAGAATATTATTAACTGAAGTTTTTAATGGCTGAAAATACTCACCTTAAAGACAGGCCTGGATGTAAATTCAGCTGAGTTGAGATGCCCAGCCATGACATACCAGCTTCTATGATGAGTTCTTTCTCCAGCCTGTCCCTGTATGGACCACATTTCGGTTGGGGGTGACCTGTGGTCTCCTGCTGGCTTTACTGGCTCTCATTGCACTGAGAGGTGAGATGTTTGCATGCTCTTCCCTAAGTCACTGTCTCCAACCAAGGAATGACACAAAGTTTAAATCCATGGAGTCAATGACGAGAAATGTTTGTTGATGCGGAAAAGTACGGAGACCTGCTCACGACGTAATGATAAAAATGATATATTGTGGACCACGTTTTAATACATCATGCAAATGAATAAGTAATGCATGGCCACGATTTAACCAGAACGAGGGAATGAATTAATAAAACATGGCCATGATTTAACCAAAATGAGGGAATTAATTAATAAAACGTGGCCATGATTTAACTAAAATGAGGGAACGAATTGGTAAAAAATGTTACCGATATAATACATTGTGCGAACGAATTAGTAAAATGTGGCAACGATATATATAAATTTTATCTGTATGACAGAATCAGGGCTCCGCAGAAAAGTATGAAAGGAAGAACAAGAGATACGGAAGACTGTTATTAATCCAAATCTTACCTGCTGGTGGTGGAACCCCACCCTTCCGATATCAGTGACACAGGTCCAAGAGTGGGAGCCGCTCCGACCTCTGCTGCGACTCTACAGGGGCGGGTTTCTGCTTATCGAGTTCCTCTTTCTGTTGGGGCTCAACGTTTACGGTTGGAAGAAAGCCGGAGTCAACTATGTCCTCATCTTCGAGCTGGACCGCCGAGATAATTTATCACACTACCACTTTTTTGAAGTAAGAATGAGTATGACACCCGTTCAGAGATGCAAGCAGTTTTATTGAGGATACAATAGCAAGCAAAAGATGCTCTCAGACAGGCAGTACAAAAACGATAAAAGCAAAGTATCACGGCTGATATCAATCTAATCTAATGTAAATCTGAACAGATATGTTCTTTTTCTCATTGAAGCTAGACTTTGTGACTGGATGGGTGGTGAGTGACATTCTTGTCCTGTGTTTTAGGCGGCGGGGGGTTTAGCTGTGTGCTGGTGCACCAGCATCCTGGCCTGTCTCTATGCCCCTCTCCTGCCCGTCCCTCTGCAGCTGCAGCCCCTCCTCTTCTACTGCCTGCCCCTCCTGCTGCTGCTTAGCCCCATGCCCACCTTGCACGCCCGGGCTCGACGCTGGCTTCTCTCTGTGCTGGTGAGGATGTGCCCGGGCTGGGGCCTTGGCTCAGGGATGCCAAAGCTGAGGCTAAGCAGCCGGGCCTTGGATACACTCACACGCAGGCAGCAGACAACCTACTAACCTGACCGTGTGACTGGGCATTTGTATAAAACTGTAGAAGGTGGAAGAAATCGTGTGAATATTGCAGTTAGAGAGGCCACATTTAAGGGGAATGGTTTGATCCAGATCTGAGTTCTCCAGGGTCTTCTGAGCATCTCCTTGATCTCAGTTTCCATTCTGTCCCTCCACAGTACAAGGTCCTCACCACTCCGTTCCACTCAGTAGGGTTTCCTGACTTCTGGCTTGCCGACCAACTGAACAGCCTCGCACCACTTTTCCTGGATCTCTGGAGCCTCATCTGGTTCTATGCGTGTGAGGTGGATTGGAAGGACCTGGCCGGCATGTATGCTCCGCCTGTAGGTGAGAGGCACCTCGGAATGGCTCGTCGGGGCTGAGGTAGGAAGGCAGATGGGGCTGCATCGCTGATTGGCGGGCTGTCCTGCTCACCTCCTCTGCCTCTCTGTGTGAGTGCTCCAGGAAGCCTGGACTGCGAGAGGACCTCCAAGGACCTGAGCTGCCTGATACAATGCTTCCCGCCCTGGCTTCGCTTTGCGCAGTGTCTAAGGAACTTCTGGGACAGCGGGAACACCAAGCCCCACCTCCTGAATGCCGCCAAATACTCGGTGGTCTTCCTCACGATCACCTTTGCCGGCCTCTACAGCATGGCGTTAGGTGACTTCCCCGGCCTGAGGAGATGAACCACAAGAGGGCGTGACTCTAGAAAGGAGGGGCTGCAGTCTTACTGTTGATTACAATATAAGCTAAAATCGTAAAGATTAAGATGCAGAACATGTTATATCCAGTCAGATTCTGTTTAATGTGATAACTGATACAGCAGTACAAAGTGCAATGATTTAAAGTTGAAGTGTATACAAATTAAGAGCGATAGAACAGACAAATACTAAAGAGAATTAAAAGAAAAAAAAATATGCATACACATTTTATTATAGGGATATATGGAGTGATCTGAAGTGCTTGAAAGTTGAGGTGCAGTATTCAGACCTGAGAGCTGCTCTTCATGGTCTCTATCTCTGCACCTGTTTGCATCTGGCAGAGTACCCCAGTCAGGCAGCGGGACTGACGCTCTACCTGTACCTCTGGGCTGCCTCTGCCTGCTGCAGTGTGCTGGTGGCCATCACCTGGGATTTACGCATAGACTGGGGGCTTCTTCAAGGCCCCGACTATCTGAGAGAGGAGGCTGTGTATTCTAAACGGGTAGCCAAGTTTCTGTAATATTTTTTTGCTAACACTACCGTAATGCTGCAGCCTGTGTGTGTTACTGCAATCCCAATGGAAAGTCAAAAGTATTTCTGAAATTGCATTAAAGCGTCAAATGTCTTTTATGAATCGAAATTAGCATAGAATCAGTATTTGCTCTGTAAACTTGATTTTTCACAGACAGTGTACAGGTCAATATGGTATGAGAGACTGGTATAAAGACAGCCTCTGTTAATACATTCCAGATTTAAACCCTAATGTATAATCTTTGTTGCATTTTTTATGATCTGCTTTCAGTTATTATGGCTCGTACAGCATGAATGGTAACTGAAAGATAGCTTCATATAGGAGTGACATCCACCTGCTACACACTGCATGCCACGTTTATAGCCCACCCGGGTGCTTGGGGTTACAGGCCTACTACTATTGTGCAATACTGGCGGATGTGTTGCTGAGGCTGGCCTGGGGCGTGAACATCATCCTGGTGCAGATGCGGGATGCAGGCTCAGCTACCGCCACAGGGATCCTGGCCCCACTGGAGGTGATTCGGTGAGGAGAGCGATGCCGGCCGTTTAGGCTTCACAAGGCACTGTCTTCATGGAGCGTGGACAAAACCGATGGGTTTGCTTTGGCTTCCCTGCTCTTTCAGCCGGTTCATCTGGAACTTCCTCAGATTAGAGAAGGAGCATCTGACTAACTGCAGCCTGTTCCGAGCAGTCAGAGACATCCCAGTACGGCCCCCGACCCAGAACGGACACTCCTTCCTGGAAAAGATCGTGGAGCAGGAAAATAATGGAAAAACCTGTCAAAAACCACATTCTGCAAAGACGAAATCGAATTCCTCCTTTAAGTGGACGAGGTAATGCTCTGGAGCAGGACAATTTATCAGTCTCAAATGTTTACTGTTCACTGGATTTACACTACTGTTTTGGTTATTTATGTTTTACTGTCAACCATAATAAGCTAAAGATGAAATTTTCTTGTGCAAGCCTATTGATTCTAGGACAGTTAAACTACCATTCCTTTTTTACTGTTTCAGGACAGCAGCAACAGAGACAAAACTTTCAATGGAGTGTACAGAAAATGAGTTAAATTTAACCTGAAGAGGAACAGAAGATCTCAGATCCTCAAAGTCTCCCTGCATTGCAGGAATGAACCTTCTCTACAATCAATATGTGTACTTTGAAACAACGGAACTGTAATCATCCTGACCACCCCCGTGTTCAAAATTAGCAGTAATGTGTAATAGATTTATGATATCCATAAGTCTCAAATATCAAAAACACTTAATATAGTTCTATGAATTGGTCAATGCTATGGAGAGTACAAACAATATGATAGTCACTGATAAAATTTGGACTTGTAACAGCCCTGAATGCAGAAGACAAAAACATTATTTAAAAAATATATACACACAATTTCAAATAATTCACTTTGGAGCTTCACATTAAACACATACAAAAAAGGTGAATCATAAATAAAACGACATGGATTTCATAGGTCACTATAGGGGTTTTATTATAAAGCATACAGCTGTTTGTATTTTGTTTTATAATAAAATGCTGTTACTCTTAAATTGCACCACAATGAATGAACGTCGATGGACATAAGAAGTTCAGGTGAGACTTATAACATCTGCAAAGGATTTGATTTCTTTTTTTGTTTTCTATTTTTTTTTGTTAAAAGCAGATTAGTGTTTTGTAAAGCTTTTAACTTCTGATTTCTAGGTACTCATACTGTCACTTCATATTGCATCAGTATGAGTGAGTTATTGGGCTGAAAACAGCGGAGTCCAGTGTTGTATGCGTTCATTACTCTGCAGTGCTCTGAAGGGGACCAGACGTCCTGGCCTCCCACTGCATTTCAGTGACAGCCGCTGGCAGTGACCACACTGCTATTGGCTTTGTGAACTACACTCCAAGAAGCGACTTCAAGATGCAGGCTTCTTTAAAAAAGGAGTTGGGTATCCAGACCCTTTGTGAGCGCTTGGATCTTCACGCTGTCAGAAGCCGCATGATAGCTAGTATGAGGAAAGGGACGGTGTGTCCTTCCGACGTGCTGAGGGGGTCTGCGATGGCGATGGCTTCCCGTCTCTCTCCCTCTCCCAACTGTCAAAGCTCTGCCTCCCTCCCTTTTGGGTGCTGATGTTTACGTCACTGCATCATTCCCAAGGATAAAAAGAACTGTAACCGGACACAAGGTGGTCTCCAGATATGTGACAGCTTTGAGTGACACTGACCTGTCTTAGTGCAAATGCAGCTGGCATGCAAAATAACATGAGACTGAACAAAACAAGGGCTCAGAGCCCAGTGCTGAAGGAAACAGACTCACACAGCGTTTCCCTGCAGAGCAGACCTGTCCCAAATGTCACACTCGTCTTTTTTTACGAATCCAACGCCGAGGCAGCAGGTCTTCCCAGTGTCCAGAGGGACCGAGGTCTAGGTCTTCAGCTGCAGCTTAACAGGCGACATTCATGTGCACATGCCTCACTCCGTCGCAAATTTCCCTCCAGAATTTAACATAAGATAAATTGTGAGTCACAGGGATAAAGGGTTTTGGAAAATGAATCCACAAACTTGGCATCGGATTAAGAAACACAGTCAACAGGTCTGTGGGTCAATATGGTATCAGTGACATAGGGTTTGGCAAGGCAACTAACTCTGATAAATTCCTCCAAACTCCATGATGAACATACACACCTACTATAATACTATTGCCTTCTGCTGGAAGTGTAGCAGAATATTTCACTACCTATGAACCCCCACTAGGTGGCGGGCAAAATAAAAACAGGTCTATAAAAGCATTCAAGATCATTGTCAATTTTATTTTATAAAGCTACAAATTAGCCTTAAAACAAATGACATATTGGGTCAGCTTAAACATTCCTAGAGTTTCTGTCTCAGTTTTACTTCTGTACCTCTAAAAAATATTACAGACACGTGCAATGGCTGCAAATAGTGAAGTTAAATGCAGTGAGCCAGGCAAAATGACTGATAGTATACCGTTTATAAAACACAGCTGGGCAGAAAGAAACAGTCATTCAAGCAGACTTGGGGTCAAATGCATTTCAGTTTAAATGCTACTATATAAAAATATGTTGGACTTCATCTTTCATATCAGACTCAATTCAGAATATATAATATTTAGCTCTCAAATCGGACAGCTTTATGGGGATATTCTTTTCATATATGGATATAAGGCTGAACATCTAGGGGACAGCACAGTATGTACAAGCAATTTTAATTCGGGTGAAACTGTATAAATGTAACATTTTGCAAATACTCAATTTACAATGTACTTACAATTTAAACAAGTCAGGTAATTTATGATGTTTTCGACAAAACTGGTTGCATTTCCGTTTAGAACCCCAAGTCTGGCTATAACCCATAGATTGTACATTACATTGCATAAGCATATATTTACCAATTGGCCATAAATTTGCATTGCATGTAATTTCTTTTTCGAAGAAAGTTCTCAAATAAAAAAAGTGCACATTGAAGCTGAATCAGATTCCCTCATAGTATAAAATCAGCTTTTCCTAAAGGCTGCTAGTCCAGATCCCCACAGTCTACAGCACGATACCAAGCTTCCTGGTACGGTGTGTTTTTCTGAAGCAGTAAACGTGTACAAAAATGCTCATGCAACAAGTAACGATCCCACGGTTACAGTCACGTTAATCGTTTTTGGTTCATCCTTAGTTACTTTTCATCACGGTGTGCAGAAGTGTCAGCCTCCCACCCCCCATTCCCAAAGCAGAAAGTCTCTGTTCTCACTCTCTCTCTGGTATTCTCTGCTACACGAGCTTTCCCAGGAAAGCAAGGAAAATTGCATAACCATCTCAAGCCACCACTGCAAATGATTTCTGTGAAACAAACATGGCTATAGTCGGGAACATATGCACAGTACATTTTAAAGTAACACCATGAAGAAAAAAAACAACAACTTTGCAATATTCTGCTTACTTATCTAGCTGTGTGTTTTGTTTTTGGGTCTCTTTTTTGGGTCTGCTCTAAGCATCTGCAAACCAGAGGCACAGTTAAAAAGCAAAGCACAAAGCAGACGGATATACTGTGCGAAACGCAGGCTTCTCAAACACTTTCATAATAAGATATTTAAGGCACTCTACTCCCGCCCACTCGTAGCTCCTACCAGCCCCCTCCATTACAGGAGAAGCAACAAACAGGAGAATTTGCCATGTTAATACACTACTATAGGCAACTACGAAAAATAAACACTCTTAATGACTATTTCCCCATATAAGGAAACAATGCGATTGGGTTGAAAATGTCTTAAGTGATATCAAAAGGCCAGTTCAACTTTGATATGGTTATTTTAACGGTCATCATGCCTCGCGTTTGACCCTGTAATTCAGAACTGAAGCACATCACTTCCAAACCATCCACATTTAAACAACTCTATATAATATGATTTAAGTTACTTGAAAACTTATTACAATAAATATGATATAGCCATCCATATGCTTATAATTAGTGCTTGCCGTTTCTCCTTCCATATAAAAGGGTAGCTGCACACAGACTTCATATTATAATCCATGTATATTTCATTCATTCATAGTCACAAAAATAAATTACCAAAATAACAGGATCCCTAAGCAAGGTTTCTACCAGCTGGAGTAATTAATTTACAGACCCTGCTGACCACTGGCCAAATACGTCGTTATTACAGTAGTTCTTTGCAGAATTACAGTTCCTTCATTAACACAGGGGTCAGGTAACAATGATGAAGGCTAAGAATAAAAAGCGATAACCTAGGATGAAGGCTGTAACAATTTACAGTGTCACTAATTCACTACTCTGGCCATCAATGTAACCGAATGGGGCCTTCACATCCAGAGGAAACTGGGTCAGCTCACAGCCACGAACAATCGTGTAGAACCCCGGTAAGAAGCCAGCCGCTGACTCTGCGATTCACTTCAAGGCTCCGCTTGAGGCATGAGAGAAATTTTGCTACTTGTTTGAAAGGCATGAAAATGAACCAATCAGATGGAGTCGTCTATGAAATGCCCATCGAGAAAGCAGGCACTAGTTTCGGTGCCAGTGTCCTATGGCTTTGGAAGACATCTTTAAAGTCCTTCCTGGGACTCGTACGACCCCAGTGCAGCACAGCTTCATGCTGACACTGCTACTCTCCTAAACAAATCATTAACTAGTCATTAACTAAGCATTACCCAGTGTTCACCATGTGATCTTCACTCATATTTCCACATCAGAAGTAGATGAGCATCCTGTCCTCAGATCCCACCCGAACGGACTCATACTCACATTCAAATCAGACTGTATCGTTCACAGCAACTCTTGTAAACTTTGTCCCCTCAGCTCCATAGTGCAATCAAAACCCTGCTTTCCATTCCACAGGAACCAGACCCCCCCACCCCCCCATCCCACTTTTGCCTATTTGGGCAAAACCAAACACTTAACACATCTGTGAAACACAGCTAATTGCATATTCTACCTATGGCACGCATATTCAAAATATACGAACATAAGTGCATATGATTGAACATCGTGAATCTTTAAAAACATTCTTAGAATAGAAAACTTTCTTTGTACGAGTTACATTTTTTGTGTACTCCTCAAACAATGGTGTTTATCTTAAACCTTGAAGTGAAGGGACGTCTGGGAATGTTATCCCCCTCTTTGTGATGAAATACCATGAATGTTAATTTGAAACACACCCCCCCCCCAAACATCTTGCCAGTGGTAAACAAAGGCAAATGGACAAGGGGCGTGTTCATAAAAATATGCGAGACGATGACTTTGCAATGTCGGGTGCCCTCTGAGTAGCACTAGAGAAACCTCGACGAGGAATGTGGGCGAGAAGACGGACAGAGGGGTAGAAGCAGAACGGAGGTCCTGGTATTATGGAGGGCCGGCGTGTCATTATACGAAATGACAGGAGGCCCAGTGCAAAACAAAGTGCTGATGTAATACATCACAAGCGTCACCCAAGTGGCTGCTGCAACTATTCGATATCAGATTCAAAAATCCAAAGACCAAAACAACCTCTCAAAAAACAGAGGGGAAAAGAGAGCTGTCCAATCGCACCAGCTAAGCCTGAACCCATGACCTGCGCAGGTGAGTGAAGAAGTAAGCAACAGGGCAAGAAAAAACAGCAGCAAAAACGAAAAAGCAGGTGAAATGTCAGGAAAGGTCAAATCGCTGTGTTACTTTTTTTTTAAGGTGACCAAAGCATCTCCCGTCTCCTCATCCTCTCGTAGTGCAAGAGCAGGACACCAGCAGGATTTGCACGTTTCTAAGCCCATTCAGGTCAGTTCAGCAATAAAACCACGGCGGAAGGGAGGAACACAAGGTGGGCTCCTTACTGTGAGCTGATCTGTCCAAGTCACCGGAAAGCTGAGCTGACGGAGGCTCCTTGTGCTCTACAGGCCAGCACCCGTAACCCACCCAGCATCTTAACAGAAAATGCCATTTGTTTACAAGAGCGACTATTTATCTCCAAGCAACTGAAGCATGTTTTTTTTTGTGTTTTGTATTCATGTCAGAGCCTGGCTTTGCTCATCTTATTGGGCTGCATGCAGGTGTATTTGGTGCGTTTACCCCCCTTCTGTCCTGCACTGCCAGCCGTGGCAGGCGGAAGGCTCGTGAGGATGTCCCCCAGCAGGGGGCACAAGTGATACATATCCCCCCCGCCCCCAATTCCCCCCCCATAGCTTGTGGATCTTGATCCTTTTCGACCTCCAGACGCCTGGCCGGACACGAGCACTTTGAGAAGTGTTCAGGCGTGTCGGGGGACTTGAAACAGGACAAAGAGGGAAGAAGCCCTTTTGCTACAACAAGTCCAGAAGGTTCTTAATCTGAAGCCAGGAAATCATTTCACTTCCCACTCTTCTGTACATGACAGGGTGTACAAACACGTTTTACAGGCCAGTCATGCTTCGTATAGACATTAGACACATTTCCTAATGCAAATTTCCGTGACTGGCCGTCATTGGACTCTACAATGCTGAACAAAAGTCCCGTTTTCCATGGAAACACATCTTGTCTCTCTTAAAAATTAACACTTCACCATGTCATTTTATCCCTTTCCCAATGAATTCAAATTTTCTATACATGTAGAAAGTTTGATTTTAAAAATAAGGGGAAGAAAAATCACCCTTTTTGTTACTGACTGTCAATTTCTCATCTTGCTTTTCAGAAAAGCTTGGACTAACGCATCATGAATGGATACATTCATGTGAATCTTTTGTTTAAGTGTACTTAAACATAAGGAAATAATACTTTTTTAAATACAGTTCTATACTGAACGTGATTCTGGAGATAATGAGCAGTTAATCTCTGTTTAGGTAACGACTAACTGGGTAAAACACAGGAAACTAAATTGGTGACCATTTTCACAGAGAAGCTTGCATTCGATACTCAGTCACCTCCGTGAAGTTCAGAAGGACTGCGTGAGTGTGGGTGTATGTATGTACATGTTGACGTGCGTGCATTTATATTCTAGGTCTCAGTGGCCTCTCCTGCTCCCCCTACAGGCGCGTAACAGATGTGCATGCAAAGAACACACCGGCATTTAATGCAGCGTGTTTGAGTGTGGTGCAGAGTCTCCTTCTGAGAGGCAGGTGATCGGATGCTGGTCTCACTGGCCGTTTATTCGCAGGTCCTCCCCTGTCTCCTCCTTCTGCTGCTCCTCAGCTGTGGGGGACTGGCATCCGTCCCCTTCTGGGTCATCCCCTGGAGTAAGGGGGACGGTCCCCTCCAAGCTGTGTAGAGGCGCTTCCTCTTCCTCTGGCTCCTCCTCTGCCGGAGGCCCTTCCAGCTCAGGCTCCGCCTCCTCCATGCTCGGCCCCGGGCTGGCCCCGCCCAGTCGCAGGGGAGTCCGCGGTGTCTCTTTGCGCTCTGTGTAGGGCCGCTGCTCGAAGCTCAGATTGGCTGGAGTCAGCGGCTTGAAGTCAGACTCGAAGGGTAAGGAAAGACCTGCCCCCGCCATGCCATGGCCACCTCCCACAGCAGGCCCACCCCGGTACACCTCCATGCCATCAGGGAGCATAGACTTGATCTTGGGCAGCCAGCGTTTCCGTACCCGCCTCGCGTTGGTGCACATGTCCGCCGCGATGACGTTCATCTCGCTCTCCTTGAAGTTCGGAGCAAAGTTCTGACAGTAAACTGGGGGGGGGGGAGGGGCAGCATATTTCAGAGTGCATTTCAGCATCAGAACGATGAATGGTGGTGGAGTGTGAACACAGGAGAGACTCACGTTTGACGGCGTTCAGCACACGGCTGTCCAGTGGCTTACGGCTGGGGTCACTGGTGGATGAACGGATCCCTGTCCCACAGCTGTTAGCCAGTGTGTTTCTGGTGGGGGAGACATTGCCGTGACGATACCACCATTACTGTAGTGTACTTAAAGCAATAGAATTAAAAAATGTAAAAAAACCCTTGGTTCAAAATGGACAAAATACAATTAGGAAACAAAGAAACATAATTTCTGGGCAAAACTCCCCTTCTTAAATATTTCATTTTGCTTAATAATACACTGTCACAGTTTAAGAATACAAGTAATTAACTAACAAAAATCAGGAGTCGGCACAAGATATTTCTCACTATTTTATTTGATAAAAATTGTTTATGCCAAACATCCCCCTGTTTGCAGGTCCTCTTTTGTACCCCCTTTTGTGCTTCTTAAAACCAACCCAAACTAGTTACCTCAATGGCACAGACTGTTCTGCTCTAGTACATATAACAGCCAATAGTTTTCTTTATACACCACAAATAACAGGGGAAACCGGAGACAGCACCCCCTGGAGTTTAAATCCTGAACTACAAACCTGTGCTTAAGAGGAATACCAATTATCGATGTTCAATGCATCTCATGTGCACCGGTACATTACATTACATACAATCATAATGTCATTACAACATATGATTGAGAGATTTGGGTCAGCCAGTCCCTGGTGCAATTGTGGGTTAAGGCCATAGTACAAGAGCCCATTGATGATATTACTCTGTTGACCACAAGATACACTATATTGCCAAAAGTATTGGGACACCTGCCTTTACACACACATGAACTTAAATGACATCCCATTCTTAATACATAGGTTCTAATATAGAGTCGGCCCACCCTTTGCAGCTATAACAGCTTCAACTCTTCTGGGAAGGCTGTCCACAAGGTTTAGGAGTGTCTTTATGGGAATTTTTGACCATTCTTCCAGGAGAGCATTTGTGAGGTCAAGCACTGATGTTGGGTGAGAAGGCCTGGCTCACAGTCTCCACTCTAAAGGTATTCTAGCGGGTTGATGTCAAGGTTCTGTGCAGGCCCATCAAATTCCTCCACACCACACTTGCTCATCCATGTCCTTATGGACCTTGCTTTGTGTACTTGTGTGCAGTCATTTTGGACCATCCCCAAACTGATTCCACAAAGTTGGGAGCATAAAATTGTTCAAAATTTCTTATAATGCTGCAGCATTAAGAATTCCTTTCACTGGAACTAAGGGGCCAAGCCAAACCCCTGAAAAACAACCCCACACCATAATCCCCCCTCCACCAAACCTTACAGTCAGGCATGTACCGTTCTCCTGGGAACCACCAAACCCAGACTTGTCCATCGGATTGCCAGACAGAGAAGCGTGATTCGTCACTCTAGAGAACACGTCTCCACTGCTCTAGAGTCCAGTGGCGGCGAGCTTTACACCACTGCATCCAACCATTGCACTTGGAGATAATAATAATAATTGATACTTTATTAATCCCTGTGGGGAAATTCTTTTTATGACTCCCTCAACTTGCTCTTTGTAGAGCAAGCTGTCCGTGAAGGGCAGCCACCTGTTGGGGCACCCAGGGAGCTGGGGGTTAAGGGCCTTGCTCAAGGACCTGCAGACATGCTGAGGCTGGGCTTGAACCAGCGACCTTGTGATTACAGGCACACGGCTTAGCCCACTGAGCCACACGCTGCCCCCAAGGCTACAAGGCTTGGATGCAGCTGATCGGCCATGGAAACCCATTCCATAAAGTTTTATATGCACTGTTCTTGAGCTAATCTGAAGGCCACACAAAGTTTGGCCTATTGACTCCGCAGATAATTGATGACACTGTGTACCTCAGCATGCGTTGTCCCCGCTCTGTGATTTTATGTGGCCTACCACTTTGTGGTTGTTGTTCCCATTTGCTTCCACTCTGTTATAATACAACTAACAGTTGACCATGGAATATTTAGTAGCAAGGAAATTCCACAAATGGACTTATTGCACAGGTGGCATCCTATCACAGAACCACGCTTGAATGAGCTCCTGAGAGTGACCCATTCTTTAGCAAATGTTTGTAGAAGCAGTCTGCATGCCTAGATGCTTGATTTTATACAGCTGTGGCTATGGAAGTGATTGGAACACCTGAATTCAATGATTTGGAGGGGTGTCCCAATACCTTTGGCAATGAACTGGTGACACAATTTAACTATATGTAAAATCCCTGCAACAGTAATTTGGAAATAGTTTGGGGCAGTAATGGTGCCTGCAGTTAGTAAAGGTGTCCCCCATCCATACCCCCTACCCCCCCACCCCTGATGGCACCGACCTGTCAAAGAATGTGGCCAGAAGACGACGCAGTAGCACCTTGTGCTTGATCCCTGCGCAGAGGTGGCAGTTCATCAGTTGCCCCCGGGTCATGAACACGCCGGTGCCTGGGATGGGGGTGGCATCACACGCAGTGTGTCAGCGGGGGCTCTGAGCAGCCTGGCCCAGCCCGTACACCACCTACACCTACCCAGTCCGATCGCCTTACTAATAATGCAGCTCCTAATCGCCTGCGTGTATGTGACTGGAGTAACCTGCCGACTCATCCGCAGCTCCTATTTGCAGGGGGGAGATCTGTGAAAACGGAGCTGGGAGGGGGCCTGAAAAAGAGCCGGATATCCGGGCCCGTCATTTTCATTATGTTCAGAACTTTTCCTGGGGGTGGGGGGTATTCAGGCGTACAAAATGTTCCGTTTGCTTTCACCTCCACTCTGCTAATTAACACCTCCCCCCCATTCCCGGTAGCCCAGGCTTCGCACTGCAGTAAAACGCGCTGCCTGCACCTCCCCGGCAGGCCGCTGTTTGTCACTGTCCCGCTCCGCTCCCCTCCGCGCCTCCCCAGGGCCTGCAGCATACCTCCCACCAGCTCCAGCTTCTCCCCGGGATCGCCCTCCGAATACAGCTTTGGGTGGCAGCGGTAGCCGATCTGGCTGATGAGGCTGGCGGGCAGTGCCACCAGGTCACGGCGAATGAGCACGCAGGAGCGGCCCTCGGGCGGCAGGGGCATGACCGCCGCGTCCTGCTTGTCCGTGACTGCGGAGGGTGCAAGATGGAGGACTCTGTCAGACCTTTTTTATTTTTTTGGCAAAGCCCTACAAAACAAGCACTACAATAAAAAAGCACCCTGCCCAAGTGAATAAAACAAGTGTTACAACTGTATAAAATTCATAGTTAGCTAAGAAAAAAATAAAGAAAAAAGCTAGCATGTAACAGCTAAAAATGTACAATTTTTTAAATGGCACCAGGAAAATATCAATAACCAAAATCATAATGTCATTGTTCTCCTGTTCTTTGTTCCTTTTCAATTGTATCATTTTCAAATCATATTTTATAACAAACAGGAAATATGTTAATAATGTCTTTTAATGTATGGATCATAACAATGTGACAGGTCTCCCAATTTTCATTTCTACTCAAATGCGTCATCCTTTCAACTCTTGTTTTATAACAAACAGAAAGTACTTCACTAATGTCTAAAGACTCAGGGGCACATAAATGAGAACAGGACAAAGTAAACTGGCTTACGTTCCTTTACCACAGACACTGGCATCTCTCTTACAGTATCAGGTATTCAGACTTGTGGTTATGACCAAGCTGATAATCAGGCAGCCCATGTCTGTAAGCTTTTGCGATATCAATTAAGGAAACAACCACAGAGATTCGGCCATGGACAGAAAGGACAGTCATTTTTTGTTGTCTGTCATGCCTATACCAGTCATCACAGTACCCTTTCCGAGCTAGTGTGTAACTGTCATTGTCACAAACATCAGCATCGTTGAAATGTGATGAATGCCAACAATATAAGATACAGCCTTAGGGTCTGTCAGCTGGAAAAATACAGCTCTGCTTAAAATTTTTTCATAGTCTGACTGCAAGTCCCCCCCCCCCAAAATTTTATATTCCTATTTATATTTCTCATTATTTTCATGAACTGTTTCTCTGTTAAACAACATAATGCAATGTTTAAAAATGTATCTAGCACACTGCACTTTCCCAGGTACTCAGACCCGCTCTCACACTGCATGGTGACATCCACCTGGCCGGCCGCTTCCTCAGACAGCAGTAAAACACGACACTGACACTATAGCGTCTGAGTTATAAGCTTCCCCAGTTCCAGAGGCTTCGCTCAGAAGTCTGAATCGGACCATGTCCGCGACGACAATAAATTGCGAATATCAATCTGCCCCAGCGACTCGTAATATACCTTCACTTTCTGCTGAGTGACTGGAAAAAAATCATTTTTAATTTACCTCCATATAAAAACCGCCGCCTCATTCACTATATAGTATATTAGAACT
This sequence comes from Gnathonemus echidnorhynchus, assembly GCA_026776725.1. Taxonomy (NCBI): domain Eukaryota; kingdom Metazoa; phylum Chordata; class Actinopteri; order Osteoglossiformes; family Mormyridae; genus Gnathonemus; species Gnathonemus echidnorhynchus. The sequence goes on along the minus strand of JAODJU010000040.1, from coordinate 18,091,331 downwards.
GAGTATAAAATATTTAAAGATTTAGGGCATTAGATATAATGAAAGCACCAAAATGATGTCCAGGATGTGAGAACTTCAAAAAAAAAAGCTCATTAAAAAATATTCATATCATCAGTTTATCACTGGGTTTATGATAAATATCAGGCCTGCTCCTAGTTCATTATTACAAGCCTATCGAAGTCATTTAATAAAAAAATAAAACTTTGTCACATGCTAGTTATTTTTTTTACATCCTAATCAAAAAAGGACCCAAATTCTACTGATAGCATTAATAAAATTGTGCAGTTTTCTGAAAATGCAGATAAGGTCAGGGCTGGACTGAGAATCCAACCTGGACGTAAATTTTGTGTGTTTGCGGGGGGGTGATTACATTTGAGATACATTTTGTCAAGCGGGGGTGGGGGTTCAGCCACATACAGTACTCTTAGCCCCCTGACAAAATGCCCAGTATGTCAGATGGCCAGTCTTGCTCTGTATAAGGTGCACTTCTTGCCATAATAAGAGGTGCATACTTACTGATGTAGGGGTTAGCAGAGCGAACGTAACCCTGCCCATAAACATCCTCCGCGATGCTGTCGTATGACTCTTCCTCAAACTCCTCATCCTCATTCTGGTAGGAGGTGGGGCTGTCAGTGGTGGGCAGACTGGATGCTCCGGGACTGGAGCGCTCCCCAGTGGTGAGCTGGTAGGGCTGCATGCCTGGGAAGATGACGCTGCCGCCGGCCCCCGTGAAGAATAGCGAGCTGCCCCGGCCCAGCCGTACCCCCGCTGTTGCCGCCTCCCCCGCTGCCCGCTTCTGCCCTACGCCGGGTACAGAAAGTGGGGGTTCGCACCCTTCCTGCTTAATCCTGCCCCTGGCGCCGGACACAGACATGGACCAGCAGGGCGGGCCCAGTGCCACTGCTGGGTTGTTGCTGGGGCTCTGGGGCTCGGAGCCCGTGTCCTCCATGGCGGCGGTCTGCGAGTCGCAGTGCGGCGAGTTGGCCTTGAACATGAGGTCCATGCCCCGTTCCACGATGTGCTGGATCTGCAGGTAGCCCGCCGTGTACATGACCACCAGCTGCTCGCTGGCCGCCATGGTCAGCTTGCCCGTGTAGCAGAAGGACAGCAGTTGCTGGAAGCAGGCGGGCGCCACCGACGACGGCAGCTCGAACTGCGCCTTGGAGCTGCCGCTGAAGAGGTCGCGGAAGTAGAGGCTGCTGGCGGCCAGCACTGCGCGGTGCGCCTTGAAGGCGTGCCCTTTCACCACGATGGA
>JAODJU010000040.1:18034684-18078280 GCA_026776725.1 Gnathonemus echidnorhynchus | reverse complement strand
ATGTATATATATATAAAAATTTCATTCCCCATAAAAATGGCCTGTCAGGTTCTATCGCCAGCATAAAATTCTTAAGCTATCAAATACTTGGAAATCTTAAGGTTCCTCAGTAGCTATGTCCTAACTTTGTTTAAATCATATCTATCATTTTGAAGCCAGTATAGAACAAGCAAGGGAGAGAGAGAAAAAGAGAGAGAGAGAGAGAGAGAGAGAAAACATTTATGTATATAACCAGCTACGTCCTGCACGAGTCCAGTATTTCGAAACACAAATATCGGATATGATTACGCAGGTTGCACTTTATGTTCTTTGCAATTGCCTGGGGACTCTGAAGCTTGTAACTGTTTCTTTTTTTTTTGAAGAGTATAAAATGCTGGCTGAAAGGCTTACTGCAGCCTAAACAGAATCACAATTTCAAGACCATGCATGATGTCACATGTCACAGCCTCCTGAGGGACAAACCGAAAGAGGAACGCTTCAGCTTATCAGGCTGTCATTCAGCATTCATCCTTAGTAGCCCCTCACTCCCTCCCTTAATATTCTTCACAGCTCCACCATCCACTTTCAGACAACACAGGTCATCCTCCCCCTTCGGCCAAACATTTCTGCACAGTGGGGTCCAGGACACTTTCCTACTTCCTGGGAATTGTTGGTCTCTGCTCTCAAAAAGCATATAGACCGCTGTTCTGTCGACAAAAATCACAACAGAGGTTTAAAAGGCCAAGTAGTGGGGTATGTACCACATGCTTGCGATAAAAGAAGACTCGTGGGACGCCTTCGGTGCTTCTGCTCAGGATGTGTGCTTTTTAACTGACCCAAATGCTAGCTGGCAACAGGAAGAAACTCGCTGGGGCCGCAGGTCGATTTGCTATGCAAAGCATGCCCACGTAGTGCCAGGCAAATTGACGAATCTCTTCAAGGGCTTCCTGTACTTATCACTTCCTCAGTCTTAAGCTGGGATACACCAGCACTAAGAACGCAGAGAAAAACACCGTGCGTGAGAGAGAGGTGGCAAGAGCATGGAGAGAGAGACAGGAGGGGCAAACAAGAGAGGGAGAGACTCAGAGCAACAGTGATCCTCTTATGATTCAGAGAAAACAGAGCAGCACTGGTGTGGCACAAACAACAATGCTTGATTCTTTTTATTATTAATTCTTAAACTAGTATCTACCCAAACCATGAGTCTAACCTCATGGCCAAGTAAACACACAATTTGCAAATAATAATTTCACAGAAATAACCGTGAGCTTTTTAATACAGTATTGCAGAATTTAAAGCACAATTTGCAGTAATTTTCTCATTTAAAAAAAAACCATTTGGCAATCAATGACTAAAAATCCCAGAATCATGTCTTAAGGTTAGGCAGGGAAAAGTAAATGGAGAATAGAGCTTTGCACGCCATATAAACCTGCAGGGTCTGGGTTACATTTCATCATAGGGAAGAGAGAAAAAAAAGTTATAAAACAAATATCTGGGGAAATCTAGTCAGGTTGTGTTGGGGCCTGTCTGCAGTCTGACACCAAAGAGAAACAGACATGAATGTTACAAAAATATTGATAATAAAACAGAGAGGCACAGAACATCAGTTTTCTGTTGCCTTTTATACGCATTGATACCAAGCAAGGTGAAATTTGGGGCGTTTAGGAAAGAAGTGACAATGCCATTAAAGCGGCTCGCATAGTGGCGAGTGGCCGCCCGAAATGTCGCAGGGTAATAAGTTCAATAATGTGCCAGTTACGGCCAATTTATAAAAGAGTACGATTTCATCTACAAACGTTTCGTATTAAAAAGCGCAACATCTGGATTTCTTAGCGCTGATGGCACATTTTTACTGAGTGTATTTTTAGCAGGAGAATTTGAAATCTACTGGACACCTGGTCAACATCCCAGTTCATCATAACTAGACTCGATTATTCACGTATAACAGTCCGTATTACTACGAGTAACTCAACATCCAAGACTGAATATGTTCTCGACCCTATCATCTCTTTACGTTAATTAACGATATTGGATTTCTCATCTATTATGCTTGACATGACCGATAAAAGACGAAATGTAACCGCCTAGGATACAGTGTAAAAATGAAGCACTGACAGCCCTAATCTTAGAGACGAGCATAACTTTTCCTAAATGATTTTTATCGGTTTTCTCCCGACGGGGGGCTTTGATAGTCTTTTTGGCATGCTTGTGTGTCCTCTGACGTGGGGTCTTACGAGCGATTTTAAGTGTAGCCCACGTGAAATTAAATCTATCAGACGCACGTAGGACCCCGCCGGGGAAGAGAGGGGCCGCGGCAGCGCGTATCGGGAGCGCGCCTCAAGGATCCCATCCCATCCCAGCATTATACGGTTAAATCCTCAAGGCCAACTCCGCATTCACATTCCTGCACATGCTTTTTTTAAATGTCGCAAATAAAGTTCGTCTATCAAATCAATGTCACGGGGTGGAGGAATAGTGGCAGAAGAAAAGAGCAACGCTGGCAAAAGAGATTTAATAAGCGTGAAATCTTACGCCGATCATTAAAACAGGCGACCTAGAAATGTGCGATTTATCCGTCTCGCAGGTACAGTAACTGTTTCTAAAGCACACTTCTAATTAATGTAAGAATTTCACGAATGCCATGAATATTTTAAAGCCCCGAGCTGTAACGATCTAGCTTGGCAAATTAAAGGGAAAATTACCGGCTGCGTCTCTCCTCCATAAAAGCGCCACCGTCTACTTCTTGAGGCTGTGATATTTGTCGGGTTGCAAAGTTACAGGCTGCAGGTATGTTCGGCTCAGGCCGCTGCCCCGGCGTCCGCTCGCTCGCTCGCTCGCCCCCTTTCTCCGGCTGCCTCTCCGGCTGCCTCTCCGCCCGTCCAGGAAGGGAGTGTGTGGCTCGCATGGACGCCGATTGAACTGCACTCTCACTGACATCATTCAGTCGGAGTTTTTAAAGACACAGACGAATCGTTTCAAGTAAAAGCGCCCATGCGCACCGAGTCGTTATAACTGCGGATATATGCAGGGCTTTTCCAAAATATTACAACAGACATAACTTAAAACTATACTCTCAGGATGTGGTCTGTCCACGCAAGTCATATATAAATTTGAACATGGATTTTCATGGAAATATAAATATTTATATTAATTGTATTTGTGTTATGGGACTAATCAAATTTACCGTGCAGAAACTTCATACATAGGTATAATTTAGCTGGCCGTTCAGATTTTTTTTTTTTTTTTATCCAAGTATGTTCTTTTTAAAATAAGTGTAAAAGAAAATGCTTTATAGGCATCGCCACTTTGCTTTAGATTTGGAAAAACCCCATGAATACGTTTTAGACGGCTGTGATTAGGCGTCCTTGTAGGAAAGGACAGGGTAGTTAACACTATTTCCGAGCAGTTGTTTCTACACTGTCTCATTGAGAAGAGCTGTAGGTTGTTTTGGCTCCTGATAAGGATACCCCCACGGAGACTGTCCTTGATGGTAATTCAGGCATGCCCCACTGGGCGGAGATGATGGTGTGGGCTACCCAGAACGAGAGATTGCATTTCTTGACTGGGAGCACCTAGAAATATCAAAGGAGAGGCGGAATGTGTTATGGAAAAGGGTTTGATAGTTTCCACCTGACGTGTTCTCAACTATGAGCTCTTAGCTGCATTACAGGAATAGAAAATTGACAGGTGGGTGGATTTTGATGTAATGTAACTTATCACGTCAAATTACTACACATAACAATTTAGTGCCTATGTGCTCCCAAGCAATTAAAATAAAATTGTTTTCAGGGACACGTATCACTGGAAACACCTGATATGGAAGCAACGATTTGACACAAATTGATGCAAATATAGTACAACAGGTGATGATATGCATAGGGAAGGTTTCACTCTGCATGTGGCTATTCTCCTGTCCTCCACACGGGACTGCCCTGTTTAAATAGACATGCACTAGGCTACTTGAATTTGGTCCTAGGTGTACAAACCCGCCCACACACACACAGACACACACACACACACACACACAATCCTTACCAGGCTAAGAAGTTGGAAGATGGATTGCTGGATGGTCAGTTATTTAGCATGGAGACATTCAGAAATTTGGTGTCACAAAATATAACTACGATTCATAATATTGGTTAAGGAACTTTAGCACAAAAGAATTTTCCATTGCAATTAATTTTAGATTTAAATGGCAAACATGAGAAAATTGTATTTTTGTTACTCCTTTCAATTTGTTGTATATTAGTATCTATGTAATGAATGTCAAAGAGCAATATGAAAAGCAGCGTTCCCTAACCTACCAACTATGTTGGTTTCCATCCAGCTGTAACCAAGACTGATACAATTAAGATACCAACATGTGGCACAATTCACATGACCTGACAAAATGTCATTTGAACCATATATATTTATATAATCATAATAATTATTATCCCTGACCAGAATGAGTGCAGTTGAAAGATGTATTATTATTATTATTATTATTATTATTATTGGACATGCAACATACATGCCATCCAGGGCGAACCACAGCAGGGCATAGGTAATTGAACAGTAATCAAGCAACAGTTACACAAAAGACACAAATTTAATCACTGGTCATGTTGGCATCACATATTTTTATACATTGCAAACAGGATGAGAACACTGTAGATACATATTGTATAAGGATATGTACTGGCAGTGACACATGATATGTGCTAAGCACACTGGCACTGCCTCCTCCCAAAGCACAGCTACACACTGGCGCATTTTCAGAGCAAAACAACAACCTATTAGGCATGACCAGTCAACCAACAGGCTTAAGAGATGCGCATGGCAGAACAATGGAGGCACTGTTTCATTCTGGCTGGATGACAAATCCAAGGGAAAACGTACTCCCATGATACCAATGCAAAGGTCATATTCCTCAATTTTGGTTTAAAGTATCGGAAATATAGTCCGCCTTCCTTTAAAAGGCACTCGACTCCAGCTGAGAGAGGGATCGTATGATGGACAGTGTTGATTATTTCATGACTCAAATGTGAATCACATCAAACTACATTTATCTCAGTCCACTGTTTTACATATAGACATTGTTCTCTTTGTCTTTACACTCTGTTGAGAAGCTATCTTGAAGACTAATGCAGAGAATTTTTTTCCCCCACCTGTTGCCATCCACAAGCACCCACATCAAAAGCGGCCTGTATGTGAATAATGTTAAGCCAGACAAGAGAGGAAACATTTAGAGTGATGATGAAACAAAGCAATGTGAGGTTCTGAGACTCTATCGCAGGCTCTACATATCAACGAAGACCATGAAACACCAGCCCAGGCCACCGACGAGGAACATGGTGACGTGGATGCTGTAGATGAAGAACTCATTCAGGAGACTGAAGTCCAAGCGCCGGCGGCCCAGCAGCAGCAGAATTACAGACAGTTTGTACTGGAACCGCAGAAATACCCTCACGCTGAAGTACTGCAGGCAGAAGAGGGCGGACAGGGCCACCCAGAGCAGCGAGGTGAAAAGACTGCAGCCGAAGTAGAGGAGGAAGCGGATGAATCCATATATCCAACGCGACTTCAGGTACAGGTCGAAGTTATTGTACTTGGTGCGCACGAGCTGCGCCGTACGCACAGGCCCGCAGGCAGAGTGCATGCAGGTGGTGTGGGGGCCGTGGAAGGATCGCACCCGCCGCGGAATGGGGATCACAGGCATTAGCGGGCGAGGCGAGCTGCGGTCCACAGGGAGTCCCAGCCGCAGTCCCCGTCATCCACTCCAGGAGTGCATTCCAGCATCATCTGCTGACTCGCAGTGGGCAAGGGAATCGCCGTGCCGGATCTCAGCAGAAGTGACTCGCTACATCAGTCGCGCTTCATCATCCGCAGGTACCTCCAAGGCAGCAGGGGGGAGTCTGCACACAGTGGTATAATAGCATCTCGGTCTCATTAAAGTAATCACATCACACTGATACATCTAACATAACATTATACTTCACACTTAATTCTACGTTTGAACTATTAACAAAAGCAAACTCTCTACAGTATTAAGCAATTACAAGTAAATCGCATGTAAAGACAAGATTTACAAACATCGATTAGAACGCTTTATGCAAGCTTAACATGTATACAATGAATAACTATATTCTCTAATTACCTCTATCTCTAGTAAGATCTGTTAATTACTAATGCTAGTCCTGCTACTGGAAAATGAATTGCTAATCCGTATACTGCAAAAATACTGAAAAATACCAGGCGAGGCATAGTGAAGTGTTCAACCTGGAGATGTATTTCGTTTGTAGTATTGTTAATCACCAGTCGTTCATTTTAAGCGCACTAAATTAAATGCCTGACGAGGATAAGCGAATAGAAGATGGATGAATGGAAATGTACATGGTTAACCAGCGAGGTCGCATATTATACTGTCCTGAAAACATAAATGAATATATAACACTTTAGTGTCCTTAAAAGCCTAACAATATGATCTGTGGAACCTTAATAACAATAAATAAATAAAATCATTAAAAGAAGACAGCTATACTGTACCGATGCATGCTGAACTGGAAGATACAGTTTAGCTAGCTGAACTGCCATGGATTGTATTTAAAATCATCTGCGATCTTGATGTGCCACAAAGCGAATCCTCAAAAAGCATCACCATCGCACAGAAAATCGCTGTCCAAGCTGGTTAAGCTGTTGTTTAGCTGTTATAAATTACCACAGCTCCGCCGAGATCAGATAAAAAAGAATGCAATCACGTAGGCCGGCTAAACGGTTTGTTATTGGTAAAAAAGTATTTTAAAAAAAATGGCGTATTATGGGGCAAGAATACAAACTAAATACTACAAACTGACTCTAACAGTAAATATTCTCCGCTGATGTGTTCCCTTGGTCATACATTTAAATTTTTCATTTCACTGCTTCCTGTTTGCACAGCAGTTTACGGCACGTCGTAAGACCCCTCGGTGCAGCTTACCGGCTTACTACTGTTGTCATAACAACCACAGTGATTTATAAAAGTGAACGTATTCAGGCACATTAGCAACAACATCAACGACAGTAATAATATATATTTTTTTGTATACCAGAATTTAAAAGTGAATATTCCGCCCTGACTTGAGAAGTACTTTTTCCGTCCACCAAGTATGGATTGTTTTAACCACATATTGGCCATGTTTTTTTTTTATTTTATTACCATTTAATGTTACATTTTCTCTTCGTGGCATGAAATTGCCTGCAGGTTTTCTCTTTAAGTTCATTCACTGCCAAGCTTTTGAGTTAATTCTAAGCACACACTTGAGTTGCGATATATATTAAATATGTTGTATATAGTATGTGTATTGTTTCATTCCAAAATGACCTTTTTTACGCATGTTTCTTGTCAGTACAGTATGCCCCAAGCCCAGTAGGGCCAGCCTCTGCTGCAGTCCTTGTTCAGTGGGTGACAGCCAAACCAAGCCGTCTGCATATACTGTAAAAGGAACGCATTCTCTCTGTTGCGCAGGGCGGGTCCAGGACCTGCAATGGAACTGCTAACTACAGGACTTTGTAAGGTAATCTTTCATGCCAGACTGAATGATCGAACCTTTTAGAAGCACATAAAGCAACATTTGTTGTTGTTGTTTTGATGAACATTTCTTAATTAAAGTATGTAGGGTAAAATTACGATCTGTTGCAGACTGCTTTGGCAGAAAGCCAATCTGATTTTTTTTCTGAAGGAAATGTTCATTAAAGAGATTCTTTAGAAAGAGATTAGTGTTCATACAAATGTCTTGCTCATTTTGTGATCAGATTTAACTGTATTTTTAAATTCTTAAGTCTTGTCAGAGAAGAATCTAGATTTCCATTTATTTTGGTCAAATTTTTTTTATATAACTTAACTGATTTTTCCCCCCCAAACACATTTCTTTTCTCTTTTCTGTCTTTGTTAGCAGCTGTACCTAATACAGTTCAAGCTATATAATCCAGTTGAAGAGCTAAGATGGTTTGGGCTTGACCAGTACTTCAGTGGAAGACCAACTAGGGAGGCTACAGGAACATTTATGACATCCCATTCTAAGTTCATAGATAAATATGGAGCTGGTCCCCCCTATGCAGCTATAACAGCTGTCACGCTTCTGGAAAGGCTTCCCACAAAATTTAGTATGTCTATGGGACTTTTTGCCCATTCATCCAGAAGAGTATTTGTGAGGTCAGACACTGAGGTTGGACATGAAAGTCTGGCTCACAATCTCTGTTCTAGTCCATCCCAAAGATGTTCTATGTGGTTGAGATCAGGGCTCTGTGTGGGCTAGTCAAGTTCTTCCATACCAAACTCACCCAACCACAGTCATACTGGAACAGAAAAGGGCTTTCACTTTGCAATAAAATCACTTACAGTTAAATGTGGAATATCTAACAGGGAAGAAATTTCATGAACTATTTCATGAGTTTTTGCAAAGGTGGCATCCTATAACAGTACCATGCTTGAATTCACCAAGCTCTTCAGAATGACCCATTCTTTCACATGTTTTCACATATGCTTGATTTTACATACCTGTAACAATACATCTGAATGAAACACCTAAATTCAATGGTTATTCATTAAATGATTAAGAGGTGTGTCCAAATACTTTTGTCCATTTTTTACAGCAATGGTGGATTGTGGAACCTCTTATCAGTTCCCAGAAGTTACTGTTAAATACTAGCAGTGCAAAAGAGTTGCAGCAGAATAGACCGCTTTAAAAGGGTAAGAAGTTTTAAAAAATCAGATTGTGGTTTATCAGCACCTCAGTATCAAATTACTATGTGCGTGAGACTGCATATATATGTATATATAAGCATGTATGTATGCATTTTTTTGCTAGTTACGTATTGGACTCTTTTGTGTTTTTGTGTTGTGTTTTGTGCTGCATGCGCCTTTTTACCTGAGGTGCTGCACTGGGTGGCAGTATTACCTCACACCTCCGGGGTTGGAGATCTGAATCCCATCCCTGCTCTGTGTGTGTGGGGCTTTCATGTTCTCCCCATGTTATTCGGGGTTTCCTCCCCCAGTCTGAAGACATGCTGTTAGATTAATTGGTTTCTCTAAATTCCCCACAGTGCGTCTGTATATGTGCTACACTGGACTGGCATCCCATCCAAGGTGTAGCCCTCTCTTCTTCTCCATGCTGCCTGGGACAGGCTCCAGGCTCACATCACCCTGACTAGGATATATGCTACAAAGCATATAGATAAACATAACTTAAATTTTCATATTATCCGTTCTTACACTTGCCATGCTATATTTCATTCAACTTATCCAGCAAAATGTAACAATCTTGCGTGATGATAATCTTGATTTCAGGAGGCAGAACAGGCTGTTGCTGGGGGAAGTGGAGTCATTGATGATTCTGGTTGCTCTGGTCCTGCAGTGCCTGGTATTGATGTTCTGCAGGGAGGGCAGAGCTGACCAGAGATGGTGCTCTGCAAGGCGGACCACTCTCTGTAGTGTTTTTTGGTTCTGAATGGTGCAGTTGCCATACCAAGATGAAATATTTGATAAAATTAAACTTTCTAAAGCACCAGTATAGAAATTCTGGGGAGACTTTGAATTTCCTCAGTTGCCGCAAGTGGAGCGTGTGGATGTGGTGTGACCATCTCAGGTCCACGGAGAGGTGTACTCTGAGGTACTTAAAGTTATTCCCCCTCTCCACTGGTTTCTCGTTGATGCTGAGAGGGGAGTAGCTCTTCTGTTCCATCCTTCGGTCAAGTCCTTTGTTTTGTTAATGTTTGATTGAGTGGTTGCTAGCCTCAAACCAGGATGATAGGTGGTTGATCTTGTCCAGGAAGTCCGGCTTGTTATTGTTAGAGGTGAGGCCCAGCAGCACTATATCATCTGTCAACTTGACAATGCTGAGTTGGAGCTGCGCATAGTGACACAGCCGTGTGTGTACAGGGAGTACAGCAGAGGGTTCAAGATGGTGCCTGTTAGGCTGCTTAGATGTGTGGTGACTTACTCTCACCACATGGGGTCTGTTTGAGAGAAAGTCCAGAACATAGTTGCAGAAGGAGGCATTCAGTCCAAGGTCTCTGAGTTTCGAGGCCAGTCTATGGGGACAGTTGTGTTGAACACTGACCTGTTATCAATGAACAGCATTCTCACATCGCTCCTCTTGTTGTTCTCGATATGGGTGATGGTGGAGTGTATAGGTCATGCAAGATTGCATTATTAGTGGAACTGTTTGTTAGGCTGATTCTGTTGTCCTTTGCAATAAATGGATCCTAGCAATGTTATTAAGGAGGAAGTAATCCATTTTGACAAAAAAATGTTGCCTTTAATATGAAAGGTCACTATCTGATTTTCTTTTCTTTAGACCATTTTAGTCACAAAATGTTGTCATTTTGAAGCAGTGATGTAGCATCATTTCATATCACTGTCAAAATCATCTTAGACTCCAGTCAACATTCCCATAGTTAGCAGTAAGCTGCCCTGTGTGTATGTAGCTGTTAGAGGAGCCTGAATCTGAGGATCACACTTTAAGTGACCTCTGCCTCCCAACAGGTTAAGAGAAAAGTCACAGGAAAAGCTGACAGCAAAGTCAGGTCAAATTTATTGGCCCCGTAGTTTGCTTATACAGTACAGGGTCACAGTGAGCCTGGAGCCTATAGGATGCTGCATGTTATTAGATTGTGTCATGCCTTGTGGTGAAGCACGGACCAGAGAAATGGAGAAGAGCCGGAGGATGAGGGAACGAGGGATTTATTAGGAAACCACACTCAGGAACAAGAGACGTTACAACGTTAATGACCAGACTGGGGAAACTTACTTTAACGCAGACTTAAATACACAGGACTAATGACAGCAACTCGAAACAGCTGATCACACGGGGATTCCATACGAGGTTAACGATGGGGCGTGGCACACGGGAGGATCGGACAAGTGGGGCAGAACAGACTGCAGGAGAAACCCATGCAAACACACACACACACTCACAAAGGTTTGTATTCATACCTTATGCTTAAAAAGGATATTAGGAATGTGCATTTTATAAAGGTGCAGGCTCCACTCAATGGTGGTGAACAAATTGTTGTTAAAGAAGACTGAGAGATTCTGTTGTAAAGGAAATATATGTTCTATCGTAACCTGGGATTTATGACATGCTATAACGTGTATGTTTTATCTAAAACTGTATTTGTGCAAGGAGGTCCCTGACATTATCTGTAGAGAGAGTGAGGTCATGAGAACATCGAAAGGTTACCATCACTGGCCAGGGATGACAGAATGATGTGGGGCAAACCAATAGAAATTAAGCAAAACAACTAAGGTGAGTTTGGAGGAAGAAACCATCTAGTGGAGAGAGGAAGGTGGTTTACTGTAAGTGTGTTGGTCTGACCTGGATCCAGCCATTTAGGTAGAAGAGTTTTGGTGTCCCGATGCTAAAAATCCATCCATCCATCTTTTGTAATCATTCATCCTATTCAGACTTGCAGGGGGTCCTGAGCCTATGATGTGTCCTGCCATATTCCTGAACATTTACTCAACATCTGCCTGGTCATGTAAGACCGATATAAGCCGCTTATGATTTTCTTCTGACCCTCAAAACCTACATGATTTCTTTTCCATATAATCAAGTGTAATATGTGTGAATATCTTACATAAATTGCAAATAAAGGATACAAATAGAGATAAACATGATGGCAGGTTTCCTGCCTCTCAGACCTTCCCCCTCGACAGGCTGGTCTCTAAGTGCTCTGTGCTGACAGAGCTTGCGCCTCTGATAGTGGTACATATAGGTGAAACATGAATCATGTACTACAAGAGTAACTAAGGATGAGATGAGGCCAAGTGTGGACTCTAAGCTTGTAAAGAACAAATTAAAACCATCCTCCCATCCATCCATCCATTCATTTTCGGTAACAACTTGTCCTATTCAGGTTCGTGGGGGGTCCGGGTGCAAGGCAGGGAACAACCCAGGATGGGACACCAACCCATCACAGGGCACACACACACCATTCTCTCACATACCATTTACCCCTATGAGCAATTTAGTAATTCCAGTTCACCTCTGTTTTTGGGCTGTGGGGGACACCAGAGTATCTGGAGGAAACCCCACAATGACATGGGGAGAACATACAAGCTCCACACACGTATATACATATGTACACACACACACATACATACATACAGTTGTCCATTGGTATCCATGCATGATTAGTTTCAGGTTATCCGTGGATTTCAAAATCAGTGGATGCTCAAATCCCTTGTATAAAATAGAACAAGATTTCTATATAGCCTATGCACCTCCTCCCATGTACTTCAAATTATCTCTAGAATACTTATAATGCTAAAAAAATATACATGCTATGTAAATAGTTCTTATACTGTATTGTTTTGGAAATAATTACAAAAAAAAATAAGTCTGTACGTGTTCAATATAGACACAGGCTACAGCATGGTTGGCCTATACATCACTACAGGAGATTATATATATATATATATTTTATACAGACATACACACAGATATATTTAAAGCATCCCAGGATTTATGATATATATTAAAGTAATTGCAGTAAAGGAAATTGGGAATGTGCACACTCTAATTTTGTGGAGGCCCTATTCAAGGGTGGTGAACAAATAGTTTCAAAGATGACTAAGAGAGCTGCATCCTGTTGTGAAGGAAATGTATCCGGTTATGAAGGAAATACACCTTCTATTGTAACCTGCGATTTATAACATGTCAGAACATGTTCACATGAAATATAAATCGTAACTTGTTTTTGTGCTTACACAGGTTTCTTGATATTATCTATAGGAATAGTAAGGTCATGGGAATATCAAAATGTTATCACACCAGTGGAATGATGGAATGGTGTGCAACTAGCCAATAGAAATTGAGCAAAACAACAACAAACAAGGTCACAAGGAAATAAATGGAAAGCTCTGCTTGGTGTCCGTGTGTATAAGAGAGGGAGTGCCCTTCTCTTTTTCGGAGATGCCGATTGGCTGAAAGTGCTCCCCAATGCCGCATTATAATTTAATAAAGAAGCAGAGTCTCTTACCAGTCTAAGACTCCACAAACTAAACCATGATCCAGAGAACAATCCAGATACCAGAACCTACAGAACCAATCCAACTTACTAAACCAAATAGAACTAGGGGAACCTAAATGTTAAGCCAGACAAGGTAAACCTAACCAAACCCAAGGCAAAGTTGAGGAAATTAATCATCTTAAGTAGATGGGTATATTGATTTCAGGTGGGTGTGATTTCAGACCAGAACCTTCTGGAGGTGGGTGTGGCCAAGGAGAACGACCACACCTGCACAGGTAAATTCTAAACTGGGTTTCAAACCATAATTATGTACCATATTTAGTTGGGACATGTTAATTTTTAAATTTCTCAATTAAAGCGTAGAATATTCCGGAATTTTCTGGACTGTCACAATAGTGGAAAGCACACAGCACATTGTGATGCTCTCTGCACCCTGTCTCAGGCCATGCATCCTTACTTTGCTCCTCCTTTCACTTCTCCTGTAGATTGAACAACCTTCCTCAAGCAGATTTATGGACCGGCCTGAAGAACCACATCCAGCTCATTTCTCAGCTGGTCAAGTGGCATCAGGAGAGACAGCAGGATGACAGATAAATCATAAACGGAGGCATTTTTAAAAAGAGTTTATTACGGTCGTTAATGGTGCACCAACTCCCCTAGCAAAGGATTTAAAGGTATATTATGCAAAATCAGAAAAACAAACCTTATAATACTTAATCAAACAGGCATAAAGCTGTCACTGCAGCTTAATAAATCCACCCAATTAACTTGCTTCAAGATTGTGATTGCTTTTACTAATTTAATCAGCAGCATAATAATTTGGCATCAGCTTGTGATGGATGGTTAAGATCAGCGTATGCATGGAGGGATGCGGTAGATGTAGACAACACGTGCAGGAGCACTGACGATGATTAAAATAGGGGCCAAGGTGCAGCAAATGTCTTTTATCATGTGTTCAACTTTCAGGGGATGGACACCCTCCATGCTGTCGCCCACATAACCCCCCCCATCTGTTTAGCCAGGCCACCCTCAGACGACGTGCTGAAACATGGAATTATAAAGATGTTTAAGACGTATGAACATCTGCTCAGTTTTCTTTTTCGATCAACAGCAGATTAAGATACTTCTTCCTATATTTATTCTTTGTCATTGTCTCTGCCTGATTATGCATAAATGGTTTTTCTCGGGTTGGCATCCCAAACTGGGTTGATCTCTGCCTTGAGTCTGTAGTTTCCGAAACAGGCTCCGGATCCCCGCGACCTCGCAAGCGGGGACATAAAGTGGATGAATGGCTGAATCGGTTTTTCTGGAATTTTATATGGAATATGTTGAATGTATATTCAAAACTGAAGACTTCTGCTTGCAATAAAATACCGACTGCAAAGAAGTCATAGCAATATGTGCCAGTATATATCAGAGACATTTACATGGTTGTTATTATTTTCTCTAGTTGTCTTTTACAAGTGGATCAGAAGTGTGTGGAAGTATGTATATTGAATTATGAAGTTATAAATAAGAGCCAGCTTGACTGCACCGATCTGTACAGTAATATATTCCTCTTATGGTCAGTCCTCAGTTGCCCATTTTATTGACACTAACCTGAATGTTGACATTTTTAACAAGCATTAGTATTTAATATCCTTTATTGGGTTTCTTTAAGAAAATTCCTTAAAAAATTCGCCAACATCCAGGTGTATGAATTTAGATTTTATTTCTGAAGAAGCTGGAGATTGTATGAGACATCACTTAGTTGGTACAGTACAAAATGTGATCTTTGACTGGTGAATTGCACATGGTTGTGTTCAATGCATTATATTACTGAATGATTCAGAGAGGCCTGATATTTTGTGTTTGCTACTGGGTGTGTTTGAATATATTTATTTGGCCATATAATACATGCCCCTTGTTATAAAAGCATACCGTACGTATTGTAATTTGTGGGAATGCATGCATACAACCGTATTGGGACACACCTCTTAATCACTGAATTCAGGTATTTCATTCAGACCTATTGCCACAGGTGCATAACGCAAGCATGTAGTCTTGCAGTCAGGTTTATGAAAGAAGGTGTCATTCTGAAGAGCTCAGTGAATTCAAGCATGGTACTGTCATAGGATGGAACCTTTGCAATAAGTCAGTTTGTGAAATTTCTTCCCTGCTAGATCTTCCCAGATCAACTGTAAGCGGTATTATTGCAAAGTAAAAGTGTTTAGGAACAACAGAAACAGCCAGACTGTATAAAGTAAGAGAGCAGGGTCACCGAGTGCTGAGGTACGTAGTGCATAAAAGTCGCCAACGCTCTGTTGACTCAGTAACTGCAGAGCTCCAAACTCCCTCTGGCATTAACCCCAGCACAAACACTGCACTGAGAACCTCATGGAATGGGCTTCCATGGCCGAGCAGCTGCATATATGCCTCACATCACCAAGTGCAATGCAAAACATCAGATGGAGTGCTGTTCGGCATGCCGCTACTGGACTTTGGAGCAGTCGAAATATGTTCTGCGGAGTGAATGCTTTGGCATACCAAGACATTTTGGACAATTCTATGCTTCTAACTTTGTGGGAACAGTTTGGGGAAAGCTCTTTTCTGTTCCAGCATGACTGTGCCCCAGTGCAAAAAGCAAGGTCCATAATGACATGATTGGGTGAGTTTGATGCAAAAGAACTTGACTGGGCCACACAAAGTGCTGACCTAAACCCCATCGAACACATTTGGGATGATCTAGAATGGAAATTGCAAGCCAGGCCTTCATGTCCAACATCAGTATCTGACCTCACAAATGTTGTTCTGGATGAATGGGCAAAAATTCCCACAGACACTCTCTAAAATCTTGTGGAAAGCTTTCCCAGAAGAGTTGCAGCTCTTATATGTATTGTTAGATGTTATGTTGTATTTGTATCTTAATCTTAATGATGTTGTAATGTATCACAACACAACCATGTGAAGTGCCTTGGGGTGACACTATTGTGAAAGATACTATGTAAAAATAAATTGAATTGAATTGAATTATAGTTGTTAGGCCAGCTATAGGGATGGGACCTGCTCCATACTGATGCCCATGGATTTAGAATGGGATGCCATAAAAGTTCCTGTTGGTTTAATGGGTGGGTGTCCCAATACTTTTGTCCATATAGTGTATATATAAATGTGTGTGTGTGTTTGAAAAGTAACTGCAGTAAAGGATATTAGGAACGTGCACATTATAAAGATACAGACTCCTCTCAAGGGTGGTGAACAAATTGTTGTTAAAGAGATTCTGTTGTAAGGGAAATATATGTTCTATCGTAACCTGGGGTTTATGACATGCTATAACGTGTTTTATCTAAAACTGTGTTTGTACAAGGAGGTTCCTGACATTATCTGTAGAGAGAGTGAGGTCATGATAACATCGAAAGGTTAACATCACTGGCCAGGGATGACAGAATGATGTGGGGCAAACCAATAGAAAATTTACCAAGGGGACCCCCCCCCCGATCCCCCTTGCTGTGAGACCCCTCCTCTGCCCTGGTGCTCCCTGATGCTGTAGCATCATTTAATAAAGAAGCTGAACCTCTCAGCTGTTTAAGACTCATGTCATTAACTTTCACAAATTTCAGAGTGAATGCTGATAGCCAGGTGCCCGATGTGCCTTAGCAGTTTGGAACAAGTGCCTGTGAAAATCTGGCTCAGCAGAGGGATGTCACTGTTAGGCCCCTGAGCAAGGCCCTTAACCCCCAGTTGGTCCAAGTACTGTCTATAACCCTACTTCCTGCGCCGTTACTAACACATTGATTTATATACGGTATGTATTGACAATGTTGTTAAATGCATGCTTAAAATAAACCCCTCCCTTGCTTTGTTAGGGTCTTTGAGCCAAAGCTGCAACAATGTCACTTCGAATAACCATTTGCTAAGTAAATAAAATGTAAGAATTAGCAGTTAGTGAAAGGATGTTTGCCATCAATATTATAGTAAAAGTAACTAGAAGCATACACATTACACATACACAAAATATGATTATATAATTTCATGTATAGTGTACATTATACATTTTTTCATCACCAAACATCATTTTTCTCTGAGAACGTCAACATATTCTGTAGTAAATATATTTTTTTATACAGCATACTTTGCTAATAATCTGAATTACCACTAGAGGGGGATATCTACCCAATGTTCAAAGGCAGTACAATTACCCTGAAAATTTGACAGTGACCTGGTGGCTCAGTCTAAACCGAGGACCCAAATCCAACCGCCGGCTCTGTGCATGTGCAGTTTGCTTGTTTTGGTGAGTTTCTTTCAGGTATGTCCATGGTCATCGTTAGGTCCAATCACTCGGGCCTATAGCCCCTTGTGTTTTAAGCTGAGCCCCAAGTATTTTTGCCCCGACGTCAATGTTTCTTAAAAAAAAGTCAAGCTTCAGGTAAACTTTACTTAGCCCCTGATTTTTCTAATAGCTTGAAATGGCCCTGGGTATACCAGTTTTCAGAACATCGCATTTGGCTAATTAGCGGCTCTGAATTGCCCCCAGTACCTGTGTTTGTATATGCACTCTGTGATCCATGGGGCCCCTTGCCAAGTGCTCTCTGCTTCCTGGGATAGAAAGATGGATGGATGTAAAAAGCTCATTGTGCTTTCTTCTGTCTGACAGATGCACTTTTTTGATTTTGAGGCTAAAATTGGGCTCAGCTAGTACAACCCTGAGACAATAATGCGCATTAAAAATAAATCAGTTTTGCCTTGGAGGTGTTTACAAATGATTTGATTCACAGAACTCAGCAGAGTACTCAAGCCTGTATGAAATGAGAATATTGAATTCCATTATTTCAGCTTAATATCTTTTGGAAATTAAAATCTTTTGGAAGTGTTCAATACACTAAATATTATGCATTTTCAATTTTAATGCCTGAAACAAATAGAGAAATAATGAATGTTCATACCATTTACAAAATAAAGTCAAACATTCATTACTAGTTTATGCAAATCAATACAATCCAAGTCAGAACAATATGCTGAAAATTAATTGACAGTGGTGTTGTGCTGTCGTGATCTTAGGTTATCATACATTGTGCTTCTGCAAGGAGGTTCCTGACATTATCTATAGAGAACGTAATGTCAAGAACATCAGACTCGTATTATTAAGTGGCAGGCAGTAGAAGTGGTTGAGTCCTACAAGTATCTGGGCAGACTGAATTTTAAATTTAACACAGAAATGATCTGAAAGAAAAGTCACAATGTCTCTTCTGCCTCCGTAACTTTCTAATTTCCTTTTTGAATTATAATTTTACACTCCAAATAAAAATATATATGTATAATATACTCATTAGTAGCTTGTTAATCGTCTGGTTTCTACTCAACATGAAACTTGCCGCACAAGTTGCCTTCCAGGTCTGACTGATTCAGACAAAACCACATGGAAGCCTGTCAGAGAATCTGATTGGCAGGTTGTGACAGCATGAACCAGGGTAATGCAGACAGTATTGATTGTGGTGAGTGCCCAGATCATAGCTGTTTTCAAAGAGGCAGAAGGTGAATACAGTGTCAAGTGAAATCAGGGCCATGCTCTCTGGTCATGTGATTCATATACACTGTCCACTTCTCCTATTCATTTGGTACTTAAACACACAAAAAGCTCTGTACAGCTTTGAATTGTCTGACTCTTGTAGCTGTTTTCATTATGAAATTTGCATAAACGAAAATCATTGCTGGGGATCCTTCATTTAGTCAGAAATTAAAATAAGTTAAAAAGCTTAAAGGTTTTCTAACAGAGCGATTTCCTTAGTAGATATACTATACAGCATCTCCTCCAAACACCACACATTCCGTTTGTGGTTTTCTTTTGGGGTTACTGTGCTTGAGGCTTGAGGCTACTTGGATCTCTAGCCTCAGTGTGTCAGTCCAGTCCTTCTGAGTTATGCTGGAAGGTTAAGCATACGCATCACTAATAATAAGGCCCAAGCAATCGGAAAATGTAAATTTAATTAATTATGGGGTCTAAAGAGCCTCTGGTGGCTGTTCATTAAATGTATGTAATTTAAGCAGCATTATGCTCTGATCGAATTCAGTCCGCCAAGGCCCCCCAGGCATCTTAAATACTGTCTGAATTTCTAGTCTGCAACTGATTATTAAATAAATTCAGTAGATGTACATGCCCACAAAGCAGGCAAAAAAAGGGAAGCATATTTTGTTTCGAGACTTTTGCAAGCTTATGTTTCAGTATTACACGATTGTGCAATGTTACATTTCCACATGTGCTAATGCTGAAAAGGGGTCAAGTGAGAACATCTAGACACCCAGACATGTGTAAGACACAAAGTGTCTGCGGTGTCCTGCATTTCCTGAGGGTTTTGAATTTGAACTAAGGAAACTTTCAGCAGCTCATAAAGCATTATGTTCTAATCAGAATGTGTATGCTGTTTAAAAACAAGTTTTCTGGTACAATACCAAAAGAATAAGCAATGGTAAGACTGCAGTGTTTTTTGTGTATTTGTTGCAATAAGTTTCAGGACACCGAGCACCAGGTTCAAACAACTTTACTCTTCCAAAATCAACTTGCTCGCCCTTTTTTATCTATCTGGTCCATGTCTGGTAGCGCCCTCTGCTGAATGCACATAGAATTTGCTTTACAGATCCTAACAATATACAGGCCACTGCCTTTTCAGGATTGGTTTCTTTTTATTGTGTAAAAAATGGTTCTTTCCGTGAGATGAGGGCAGATCTCTTGCTGCATTGCTATTTTTAAATTCCATTACTTGTATAGTTACTCATGGATTACATAGTGAAGAAAGTTCTGAGACATAGATTTGCAGAGAAATATTAACTTGTTTGCCAATATGGTCTGAAGAAAAGGCTTTGGATGCAACTAGCATGATTATCCCTTTCTAGTCACATAGCAACCAGATAATGCTGCCAAAATTAAAGAATCACTTCTCCACCATTATGATAAGGGAGTGGAGGAGTTGGTACTTCATTGGACTTAAATAAATAACAGGGAACCAGCAGAGCAGCAGCATTCAGTGATGTCTGTTCCTGTGAGCACCAGGGTGACGTGCATGGGCTTCCAACTTCCACATACCATTAGCCTAATTGGTTGGGTGGTGGCCAATCACAGAATCGATTCCATAACCAAATTGGGCCAACCATAACCTTGTGCTATAGCAGTCCACCTGCCTCTACCTTCACTGAACCTGTGTCCTGAAACCCTGCTCTGTAAGAAGAAATTATTCACAAGTGGTATTCACTCATTCCACTTAATGTTTTAATTCACTGATTTAAGGGTCTTTTTTCTTGACCTGTTCAATGAATATTTTAAATGTTTAGATGAATTCATACGCGAACTTATGTTCACTAGATCTTTTTATGCTGAATTAATGTGTTGTAACCATATGACAGCAAAATTCTCCTTAAATATCATACATAGTAATTGAACAGGCTAAACAATAGATATGTTTATGTGCGTATGTATAAATCCATGTATGCAAGTTTGTGCATTTTACTCTGATTTACACAAATCAGAGTCCTTGTCCACATCATGTAAGCCCTTTGACGCCTGTCAGTTCATCCCAATATGTCCATTTGGGTGAGAATCAGGCTGTTGTCCAGCAACACAGCCTGTCTTCCAGGCTTTCCCAAGTCCTCAGCACCTAGGGCTCTAAGAACCTGATTGATTGATGACTTCTGCAATCATGCATCTCAGCTCACTGGCAGGAGATACTGGCAGGCCATTTGTGTTTATGGGATACTGGAAATGTGCTTAACTGCAGACCTCTTATTAGGAGGTAAAACTGGGAGAAGGTGGAGAGATCATTGATTTTTTTCTCTTTTTTTAAAAATTCCTGGCTCCAACTGGATTCATGAGTCATGTTCTTCACAAACTCTCCAGGCTGGTTGAGACGCGTTTGTCTTCCAGCTAACCCAGCCGCTAGCAAGGTGGATGATGTGTCCTTCCCATTAGATTTTTTTGTTGTCCTTTATTTGACTTTCACCTACTATTCACATTCTGCAGACTATCATCAAGTGTAGGAAGGAGAACAAAACGACAGAATCAAGAAGGTTTATTAATATCCTGTATAAGTGCCTTTTCCTCACAACTGCAACTAGGCGGGAGGATATATGAGTGGATGCAGCAGGCTTCAAACAGTTATTCCTCTTAATTCTTTATTCACTAATGGATTCCTCCTCCACTTGATTTCAGTTATTTTTAATTGCAACGTTGCTGTTGTTCTTGAAAAAGATATCAAATGTATAAAAAGTATAAACGTAAATCAACTGCATAAGTCACTTTTGGAAAAGGTTAACAAGCATATATGTATTAATTTCTTGCATGACCATTTTAAAGGGTACATTCAGGTTAAGTATTCTGGATAGAGGACGGTCCCTTTCTGACTCTCTCTGCGCTCCTGTCACTCAGCTCTTCTCTAGCTGCTTTGGATCCTGATGACAGACAAGTTTTCTCCCTGTAAAAGTTGCTCCTTCTCCCCATGTTGAGGAACACCTCCGCATCGAGTGTCGCATTTAATGCAAAGTAACACTGAGAGGATGTGTCACCAGTCGATGGAGCCTTTCCCCCTTTTTATGAAGACCTCCTCATCTTCTTCCTTGTTTACTCTCACCTTCTCTATCAATTGCCCTGTCTCTCTGTCCTCCCTGCTTGCTCCGCCCTTCCCTCCCCTCCCCTGCCTGATGAATAACCAGCTTATTGGTTGCCATGAGTGATGGATGGTGAGGCTCAGATGAGCGATGGGATGCAGAGGAAGGTGCCAATAAGTAGGCCACGTACAGCCAGCCTAAATAGGAAGTGACCAGCCCTTCCGGCTCCCAGGTCACTGCCTCCACATCCCATCTCCGTGAGAAGAGAGCAGCATCACACATGTGAAGGTTTTGCATGAATTGGGAGGAGGCTGTTTGAAAGATGATGGATGGTTTGGGTGGGAGAGACTGCCTCGCTGCTCCAAATTGATATCTGAGCAAATTCTTTTGTCTGCCGTGAAAAACAGACCCCAGCGATCATCCTCCTGCCTTCTCTGCCGGTCTCCTCTTTCCATTTATTCCTTAATCGAGCAGAAACCCGAAGAAACCAATCAGGTCCCGCCTGTTCAGCCGTCAAATGCATCACTCTGGCAGCTGCTTACCTTCCAGGAGAGCATTTTTTTTTCTTTGTCTTGCTACCAGTGCAATCCCAGCAAATTCATTCCTCCAGTACTCTCCTATAACACTCGTAGCTCATTAGAAGAAAACATCAGGTATGTTGCAGCACAGAGGTGGGAGAGTTATGTGTGCGGGGGTGTATCAGGACCTGGCACAAACTGCCTACATTGAACCTACTGCACTTTGGAATTGAAAAAGTGGGAATTGTCCTCACTGGTAATTCTGCTAGGTGGTGGCTAAGATAAACGCTTTACTTACTTTCCTCCTTTCTCTGCCTCCATCGCTGTAGCCTTTTATAGAAAATTGTGTATTTAATAGTAATTGTCTAAAAACTCATCTTAATGTAAACAAGCAAACCTCAAACTCACTAGAAACCCACAAGTAGATATTTATCTGTGAAAATATCATGCAAGGACACATGAAAATGGGTCCTGTTTAAAACAACTGTTGATTTTTCTTTTGTTTTTGGCATAATATAAATTTTTAGCCTAGTTAAGCACCTTATGTGATGCAACAAAAAAACAGTTCAAAGTAATACTTAAATGGCCAAAGACAGTCCATATGTATGTATATGTGAAGTATTGCAGTTCTTTCTATTGCATAAAGGATCAGAGGATTTAGACATAGTCTTAAAAAGAGAAGCCCTGTCAAGGAACCATCCAGATTAAGACAGGGCCTAAGCCAGCCCACACATGGATTATGGTCTTGAGACCGACACGATTAGCAAATAACCAAGCTGTCATGCATTCCGTTTCTCTGTATCTGTCGCACACACACAAATACCCCTAAGGAAGATTAAAATAACCCTCACTGTAAACATTCATTTTATTCATGCTGTAGAAAGATGTTAAACCAAGTGAAATGAGTTACATTGTTTATTTTTGGTTAGTAATAATGAACTTTATCAGAAGGTTACTAAGAAATATCTTTGAAGTATAACCTTTCATTGATTATTATTGATATGTTCTTTGAAGTTGTCTGTTCCAGATGCTGTATTCTAACATGTATATACTGTAGTTTATACTGTAGTTTATTCTTATCATAGTTACGCCACCACGCCCATCCCCATAAGGCCATTTCCCCCTGTTACTGGGCCAACAAGCCCTCACACCAGTACCAGTCCTGGTTACTGTGGCATGTCAGCACCCCCTCAGAACCTGCCACCAATAGGAATGACCAACCCTCTTTGTGCTTAAAGAACAAGGTGATGAACAGATTTATCTTTTTTTCTCCAAGTGCCTGTATTCAAAGGTAACTAGCGCTAAATTTGATCTTTTATAGATCAGTGAATTCTGCCAAACTGGTATATACTAACAATCAGCTCTTAAATCATTAAAACTCTGAGCCTGATTAAATCTTTAAGTCATCATATAAAAACCTGACACTATCAAATCTTGTCTAATATTCTGTTTAACTAGAAAATGGTCACTGAACAGTTGGATATATACAAGATACATTTTTGTAGTGCACTTTGTCTTGAACTACCACTTCTATGCAGCTATAAAGGCCATCTTGAAAGAAAATAATTCATCTTTGTTGAATCTCTTTTCTGTCATTAATGCATATTCAAGCTCAAAATACTCAATAAAATGTCTTCCCCAAAAACAAGGCATTTTAGTCAATATTTGCTTCATTTTTTAACCTTGAACACAAATACTGTGGAAAAGCATCATTACTATCTCATGGAAAATTGATCATTTTTCTGTCGCATAGGTGACACTTATATACACAGCGGCAGAGATGAATAACCTTCCTTGAGGGGATCACTGAAGTCACCAGGTCATCTTCTCTCTTCTTCCTCAGTGACACCTGTGGCTACAGGATGGTTAAGGACTGAAACCTGGCAGAACTGAATTCATTGTCAAAGTCAATGTTTAGATAAGAATGTTTAATATTAATTATACATAAAAGGTCACTCAAGCCTTTAGCTTTTGTAGATTTATAGATGAGGCCCTGTTTCCTTGTATTGTTCCTTCTCATAAATTTATAATGTTGTACTGGTAGCTCTGTTTAGGCAGTGGCAGTTAAGATAATTGCGGAGATGATTTTCTGTTGCAAACGGCAAAGGCAATTAGGGGTGTAAATCAGAACACAGAAATTCATTAAAATGAAAGATCTTCGAGTGACACAGGGCATGTTTGCTGGTCCTCCTCTTTCCGAAGTTACAGAGGGTGAATATCAGAGGCTGTATGGTGTCTCCTGTTGGAACTTGCCTGCTACGCCCTTCACTTAATTCTAGGTATAAATATCTGCATTGCCTCAAGTCTCCACAAGACCTTCAGACATAATGTTCCAGAATAAATAATAGACCAAGTAGCAGTCCAAGGTCAGGTAATAAAGCTGGTTGTCACAGTACTGTGAGCATGTAACAGATATGTAACCAGTTTGCCAAGACATTTCCTAAATAAAACAGACTGGCCATTGACTCTGGTGGGTGGTCTGCTTGTCCCAAAGCAGTATTCCAGTGAATGCCTGTATTGCCTGTCTGGCACTCTGGAAGTGTAAGTGAGGATGAGACATGTCCCCAAATGCAGTGTTTCCTGGGAAGCCGAATGTCTGTACAGAGCACTGCAACTGAAGGTTCCTTCAGAAATTCCTTCATGGCAAATTTGTCTATGGACTATGGAATTTCCATTGACCAAAAATACCCTTCTTTCAGTTGTGAAACATAGGACAAGGTATTCTCATTTCATCTTCTTTTTTTCCTACAGATGAGGTCGGCTCCATCTTTCATCAGGCTCAAAAAAAAAAAAAAAACACCCTCATTTCACCTTCTAACAATTTAAAAGGGTTTAATTTGCAAACAGAACACATACTCCCTATTTGCTTGTCCCCTTGCCTGGGTTTATTAGCAGGCAGATGAGGAGGGGTTTATGGGTAATTTATGAGCTGATCAATAAGTCTTGGCCTAACATCCTTAGTCTGAAATAAAGAGGCAGGGTGGGTTGTCAAGGTTATACTGGACGGAGTCTGTGCCCCTTTACCCACGGCCATGATGATGAAAATAGGATGACTGTGAAAAAATGTGTCAGGGCAACACTGATCTGTGCATATGTGCATGTGTACGCACACAGGATTTATCAAGATTCAAGCACTTTATTGTCATTGTGTAATAAACAAATTACTTTTTTACAACCCCAAGGTGCGTTAATAGATGCAAAATAAGCTAAAAAAAAAAAAAAAACAAATATGTATTGTATAAGTATTTACAAAGATGCCATATATAATGTTAAATCTTCGCATAGATTATTCCTAACCAGAGCAGAATAACCAGCACAAATATTATTGCACCAGTGTACAGCAACAAAAATAATTTACATATACACACAGACACACACAATATTCACAGGAAACATCATACATAGGAAATAAAATCTAAGAAACAGATAACAAAACATTTTTAAACTGCAAAACATATGACTTAGAGGTTGTCTAAATTATTTTCTGTTTTTAGTTTGTTGAAAATGTAAATTTTTATAATGATGCATATTATATATTATAAAATAAATATGACTGCTGATTTTCAGACTCTAGATTTCTGCTGATAAGTTAAATCTACAGCTCAAGGGTGATTGTGGCAGATTGTCCTCTGAAAATCCTCTCCGGAATGGATTAAAGATTAGCCCAGCGTAAGTACCGTAACACCAAGCTCTGTGCACCAGTGCAGACCCATCTCCCAAAACCAGGCTTCACATATCAAAAATGTGAAGTTCAAGTTTACATGGTCTCTGTTTTATGTCCATGTGAGGAAAATCATTAGGAACAAGGATATGTTTGTGCTTCTCTCGGACTTCCAGAAGAGGGCAGCAGACGTGTGTCATCATAAATGAGATCCAGCTAAGTATTTTCTTAGAGAAATATGGCATAAAAAAGGATATAAAAGTTTCAGCTTTCCATAACTGCATTAATAAAAACATAATGAATTAGATAGCCAGCCACCCAACATACATTAAAACTATTGCCAAGATTATTTAAGAAACTTATGCCCATTTTAAAGTGATACATTACACTATGTACACATTATACAGCATTCTGTAGCCTTACGCACCCAGCAGGTGCCTTTCAACCAGGGATTATGTGTTTGTGTCCAATCAAATTAAAGTGGATCTTTGATGTCTTTAGACTTTAAAATCAGCCTCTTGTTTTTTTGCTGCTGGGTTCAGACAAGCGACGGGATCGTCTCCGTGAGCTTGTCTTTGCACAATCAGCAGTGATATAAGGTTGGCATAAATGCTATATGGCACAGATACACCAACTGTTAGCCTCTTAAACCTTTATTAAGATTTTTCTATGATCTGAATTTCTGTCTTATAATGTTGTATAATCTTATGTTGACATCTTTACGTTATACAAAAGTAGGTAAGACTTCACTTAAGGTCATGTTTTTAGTAATTTATAAACACCTTCATAACAAATAATAATGTATATCTACAGCATTATAAAGATGGCTATAAGTATTTATCAAAAGGCATAACACATTACAGCCATGTGTATTATGCATTATGAATGTTTTATGAAGCTCTCATCTATAAAGTACTATGATACCTTTATAATACTGTATTAGCTGCATTTTCATCATTTGCTCCAAAACATCCTTTCTCTGTCTGATCTGGTGACATTAAAAGCGGTTGGACAGAAATGTCACTGGATGCACAATGATTATAATACAGCAGGTGTGTAAAACTCTATGTTTCCCGGCAAATGCCAGGCAGCTTTTTTAAGCAAAATGTAGAAAAGGAATGAACTGATTTATCTGAATAAGCCTCTCTGTGTGCAGCTAGACATAAATGATAAAATTTGCACTGATAGAATCATAATATGAATGTAAATGTGATGTTTCTATAGTTATAATTATGTTCTTAAATAGATAACACAATTTAAATACATGATTTACATACAAATAACAGTACCGGTCTTGAGTTTTCAGCCGCATAGAAATATATTTCCTTGCAAGCTGAAATAAGTAAGCTAAGGTGACAGAGCACAGGGGGGCAATAAATAATCAGGTGTTAAAACAAGGTTTCAAGTCTGTGAAAACACGTGGAGAGATTAACAGGGTTTCCAGTAAGTCCCAGCTTTTATATAAAATGTAAGAAATAAGTATAGTTCCTGCATGTAGCATTTTCTAGTTTAATTGTACAGTTGAGAAAGTTCTCTAAGAAATATCAAAAACAATTCTTGTTTTTCTCCAAAATAAAAGTTGGCAAGACTTTACTTGAGGGGCACAAGTAATGTAGTATTATACTATTATTTTTTTTATTAATTAACCACAAACAAATCTTAGTTACATGCTGGTCTCGTGTTTGTTCATCAATGAATCGTCACACATCTTTCATCTCAAACAATGACCATATCAGTTATTATATTTGTTAATTCTGTAATCCTATTGAAAGAACAAATAATGAAGTACACATGCAAAACACTGATCTCATTTTTGTTCATTCATTAATGAATCATGAGGCATCTTTTATCCCAAGCAGTTGCATACTTATTTGGGGAACTAATTTGAATTATATATTGAGGGACAGGTGTATAAATACATATTTTGTTTACTTTTGATATTTTTCCTTGTTTCTTCCTTAGATGCACCAACTTTCAGAGACAAAAGACTCTAATTTATGATGGAAAAACAGCCAGAATTCTCAGACAAGGATGAAGCTAATACTGTAATTTATAGCATCTCTACCAGGATCTGAGATAAGCAGACAGAAAACTCAGCATTTTTTTAACTGCCCCCTACTCATTTCCTTAATACGTTTTGAGATGTAAATGTGTATGCACACATGCATCCCGGACACAGTCAGTCTCCCAATATGAATTTTATGTAAAACACACTCATAACTCTGAGATACGATGGGATGTAGGACTTTCATTACATAAAAGGGCTGTCACTTGGATGGGGGTGGGGAAGGGGGGGACACACCATGGATTGTGCAGTGTTATATGTGTTAATGTGTAAATACCTGTGTGTGCGTTAACAAACACTGAAACTAGGACACAAACATGCAGAACTAGAAACTAAGGAACATAATACAGAGGGCTGACTACAATAAGAAAGACTATCAACAAACACAAGCAAAACCAAAATCAAACAGGGCACAAGGGCAAACTAAAACAGGGAAGCAAAAATAACAAATAACACATGTTAGGGAAAACAGA
Source organism: Gnathonemus echidnorhynchus (assembly GCA_026776725.1). Lineage (NCBI taxonomy): Eukaryota > Metazoa > Chordata > Actinopteri > Osteoglossiformes > Mormyridae > Gnathonemus > Gnathonemus echidnorhynchus. The sequence goes on along the minus strand of JAODJU010000040.1, from coordinate 18,050,020 downwards.
AAACCAACAAACAGACAAACTGCTGAGGTTGTTCTCTGGCCCCATGACCAGAGAGTTACAGACTCTGAGCTGCACACTCAAGCCATTTAGCTATGCATTGGTCCAGGGACCAGGGAAAACACACAAGGGCTGAACTGCTGTAAGACAGGGAGGGGAGAAGTGAGACAACCAGCGACGCCTGCTGGCTGAATGAGGAAGAGACACAAAAGGCAGGATTGGATGGGTACCAACCCTGACAGGTGCAATCACCAATGTCAATATCTCCAAAATAAGTGGAACAAAGGCTTTCACACATTAATACTTGGACTTCAATTTAAAGTAGTTTTTATACTTATACACTTGAAGTCATATCTTCCTGACCATTATGAACATGTTTCTGTAGCTTCAGTTTTATAAACAAAAACCAAACATTGCCAGGGAATTGGGAGAGAGCAAAAACGTGGACCGTCTGGTGGTCCCCAAGGAGTGGGTTGAGAAATCCTGTTCTAAGTTAACATGTTCACAATGCAACTGATATATCTGATGTTAGCAACTACTCACTTTTGTGATAAAAAATTTGGATGGACATCGGAAAGGGAAGTTCAACAACAGGCAGCAGGTGTGCTGCAGTGGCTGAAATGGGTGGGAAGTGGATACAGGAGCAGACCTGGTGTACAGCTCTAAATAGATCCAAGGCTGTCCTCTAATGCTGGGGCTCAAAAACTGTCACAACATGCGGGACAAAGGACTTGAAGACAGGCGTCTGACAAACAAAAAGGGGTTTATTGAAATGAATGGGAGCAGGGAAACAAACAAGACCACTAGGGCTCAAACCAAGACGGCTAGTATGTGGAAGGACGAAGACAAACAGGCGCAGCAATGTTAATGACCAGATTGGGGCTGATGAGACAAACAAGTACTTAAATACAAAGACTAATGAGGGGTAGTAAGCAACAGGCATGGCTCATCAGGGCCACCTTAGGGAGGAAACAGGAGGGTCAGGTGGACATGCCAGGCAGGACATAATACCAACCTTGTTTAATACATTTTTAAATGCAGAGTTGTCACCCATCCTGTGATTCTCCTGCATTGACAAATAAAGTTATCATCAGAATGAATTTTTTTGTCATCGTACCCCCCATCAACAACTACTGTATACCATTGAAGAAAAAGTAGGGGCCCCTCTGTCAACTCAAATAGGCCAGGGGCCTCTGCTCATTTTAATGAGCCTCTGCTGTCATGAGATTAACACAGTTTGTGTGTTCTTTCATATGTCCTGCCTGAAAGCTTGTGTTTGATGCTCTACAGTGAGCAGGAGCTTCCACAGACCCCTCCTTTTGAACTTGGAGGTGTTCATCTGGGCTGAGCCTTTGAACCATAAGGAGACTGAGAAGATCAAGCAGCTTTATCCTTTAGCACTAACAAATCTGCAATCAATTTCAGCCATAAATCAGGTCAATCACACTCATGTTCTTAAACCACAAGGCTGCATTTTTAACAGTAATTTTTTTAAAGCTAGTTCAAGTAGCTTGTGCGTTGTACTGCCAACAAGAGTGAAATTCTAGCATTTCGTCCAATCTAATCATAAGCAGCTGAGCGTTCTGCATAGCGTGAATAGCACGTTACTTTGTATTGATCAAGTCAGGTGCCAAAGACGTGGCAGGGAGCTGGTGTGGGCACAAACCGAGAGACACTGCAGTGTATTGGATTGAGATTCAGTCACCATTTAACGGTCAGAGATCAGGTCACAGGGGCAACTGGACTAACTGATCGATATCATCGCAATAAACACAAACGTACACACACACACACACACACACACACACACACACACACAAAATGACCAATGCTTGCATCCACTGTACATTTTTGTATTTTTTATCATGTATATTAATTTTGTATGTTTGCAATCTAATAGAAGTCAATGTCCCTATACAAATTTCTATAGGCCTACATGACTTAGTATTTGCAGCATTTCATCTCCCATTGGGCCACTGAAGACCTAGATATTGAAACTTATAAGCTGTTTTCCCATTACCTTGAAGGTCGGAACTCAGAACTGGGAATGACATCATGCATGAGATAACTGCAATCCAGAAAGGCATTTAGCAATACCAGGGATCTGTTTCAAAAAGCAGGGTTTCTTACTTAGCCAGATAACTTGTGGGATTTAATTTACCCCAGTTTAAATGGCCTTTACCTTCATTCACTTACATTTAGTGCAGACTACTTTAAATCTGACAAGTTATCCAGCTAAGCCAGAAAACCTGCTGTCTGAAACAAGCTCCAGTTCTCGCCCGGTTTATTGTTAGCCATTATTAGCAATATCATTTGATAACAACATATTATGCGGTATTTTCTGTATAAAAACACCATAGTAACACGTTCACAGATGACAGTTGGACAGTATCAATTTAATGAGCCACAAATAAGATGTAAGTGCTAATAAACAGTATAAAACTACAGCTTTAACTTGTGTTGGTAAAGGCCGCAGCCATCTTGAATTCTGAGGTCAGGGTTGTGTGGATTCCTCCGACTTCACGAGTCGAAATTCCAACTTCAGGGCGCAGTTCCAGTTGAAAAGGAGTGTCAATTCTGTCCCTCAGCTGTACATCTGCACCTAAAGGAGAAGGGACACTCCTTTGAGGATACAAATGTGCACATATTGGACAGAGAAGACAGGTAAAAGAGGCCATCTACATCCAGTTGGAATGACCATCACTGAACAGAGCTGGAGGCTTAAGACACCAATTATCAGCCACCTATAATGCAGTATTGAGATCCTTCCCAGGCAATTTAAATATGAAGGCCAGCCGCATGTAAATGGTCCACACCTTGGCTCAGGTGGAACCAAGATTTCGCACCAAAGTGACCCTAACGACCCGTTGGACAGCAGGGTTTGTCAAAGACCACTTTCAAGGTAACAACCCCACTAGAGGATAAATACCTGGAACTCCCCATCAGACTTTTAAATCTGAAGAAGCTTTCAGATGAGAGGTGTAACGTCTTCAAGCAATTAAAAAAAGAAGTTCAGTTGCCCTCGATTCAAGCCCTTAAGATCCAAATGTTCTGCTTTTCATTCACTTGCTCATAAAACATTGTTCCAGATCTCAGATCGCTGAATATGCAGTTGGATTCTGTCTTGAGGTATCTTATACTGCTTTACTATGTATTTGTTTCTGCCTAGTATCTTTCTCAACACTGCCCTTCACCAAGTCCAGACAAGGCTGGCACTTTACGGGTCCCTGTCCTCACCTATAATCATAAGCTGTAGGTAATGCCAGAGAGAACAAATGGCTAGAATGAGGTTTCCATGACAGGGTAAGGAGAGTTTGAGATCTGCAGGGACCTCAGAATAGAGCCACTGATCCAACTGATTGAAAGGAACCAGCCAAGCTCCTTCAAACATCTTTTAAGGATAACACTTAGAGCTGAACATGGGCTGTGGGGCAGACTCAGGATATGCTGGAGGGGCTCTATCTCTCAGCTAGCTTGGGAACATTTGAGGATCCCCCAGAATGAGATAGTGCCTCTGGCCCTGGAGGGAGAGGTCTGGTCTGACCTGCTCAGCCTGCTGCTACCATGAGCCTCATCAGGAGAAATCTGAAATCTGATCTGAAAATGGATGGAATGAAAACAATAAATTATGGTGCACATAAAAAACTGTAAAGCAGTATGACGTAATAGCAAGAGGTCAAGCATAACAATCTGTTTTTTTTTTTTTTTAATCAAATCCAACAGCCTACTATTAAAAGTGTCTTAAACCTAATGAAGCCAAACATCAATTAAGCGGGCATTTCTAAGATCATTGTTATTTCTGTTTTCAGCTTCAGCCCTGACATCAGAGCACTTTTGAAGATGCTGGGAATGCTGCTGAATCTGCTTGAGTCCTTCACATACCCTTAGTGTGGCTTTATTTACATAAGGGGTGCAAAGGAAGCATCTCCCCCACGCTGTCTACATGCACACACATCACTGCCTCACTCAACACATTGCCACAGAGAAACATGTATGCATGCATTAGATTCAGAGATATGCCTCTCTGACTGATATAGTGGGATGAGGTTTCTACAGACACCAAGGTCACTAAAAACCAATGTATTCAATCCACTTAATATGGACATAAATAATTTGGTCCAGGTCTTGCACTTTGAACCTTACCCACTTGCACCTTTATTTACGTTTTTCTCTTATACATGTGTAGGATTATCAGCGAGTGCTGTTTCCATTAAGACAATGAGAACAACAGAGTATATAGAGTTCATTGTGATCCCATGTAAACTTTTAATATAGTGAAAGCCTTGACAAAACATATATTTTACTTTTAAGATCCTTACTTCAAATGGAATGCAAAACATGAAAATATGCAAATGAGAAGCTACAGGGATGCATACTCTTGACAAACAGGAGAACCATCACCTAAAAGGTATGACACCTCATGAAACACTATTAAAGGGCTTCTGAAATCTTGCAATAAATGTGTCAGCCTGCTTTCACGTGACACACAAATTCCCAAAAAGAACAGTCATTTGATAGTCTGAGTGACAGATTAGGCCAATAAATCATAATTTATCCCGTAATATCTACTTCCAAGCTAGCAGGATGTCATTCTTTTGTCCAATCCCTTGATAAATGATGAGATTGCTGGTATATTAATAAATCAAAAAATACTTCTATGCTGGAGGATTAAGGGATGGTTTGTCTCACTAAAGATAAAGTAAACAGGGTCACATGAATTATAATAAAACAATGATTTTCCAGCAAAGCGGTAAGATCTGGGCTCTTTTTAGTGTAATCACTGACAATGGCAGACCTTCCTCCTCGACAGGTTGGTTTCTGAGTCTGAGTCACTGCTGATGGGGCTGGGCTGGACTCACATAGGAGTAATTAAGGATGAGATTATAAATCCAAAGGTCCAACCAGCACCAAACCCACTAAGTACAGCTAAAACATTAAACTTCTAAGCCAGTGCAAGTGAACTTGACCAAACCTTAGACTGATCAAAGAAAAAAAAAGCATCAACCAGAATGAGCTTAAATAGAGAAATGACAGACTGCAGGTGGGGGTGATTACAGACCAGTATGAAAGTATTTAAAATGTATGCGTTGTCATGTGTTGCAGTTGAAAAATAAGGCCTCATATTTGACTATTTGCATATACAAATTTGAAGTTTTTAAATATAGAATTAGGTGATCAGTGTTAACACACCACAACAAAATGCGTCCTCTGCATTTAACCCATATGTGACTTTCATGACATAGCAGGGCCAGCTAATTCAGCACCCTGGGAGCAGTGCTTGGGGGTGGTACCTTGATCTGGGTATCTCAGTGGTGCCTTGCTGGTCAGGGATTTGTACCAGCAATCTTTCAATTACAAGTGCACTTCCCTAAGCATCAAGCCACCACTGCCCATAATATATTTAGTATGTTTAATATTCTGTGAAGGTAATCTGTATAAGTCAATGTAAAATTGTGTATCTGGGATTATAACAGTAAACCACATAACATACAACATAGGATTCAGTGCCTGAGATTAAACTGTAACTTCTTCAAAACCACTGTCTATAACTAAGAATGAATCGTGCATAGGGGACCAATGTAGTAATTAATGTAAATATATTACAAACACTTGATTGGTGGATAATGATGACTATTAGCTAAAACAAAAGAAGAGGTTACAGCAATCATATTTTAATAAAAACACGCTCACATTCTAAGTAATACAATTCACAAAAGAAAACAAATTTACACAAAATCACAAAAAATTACAGAAAAAAAGACTTCAAATATCACGGTGTGGGCTCTAATAAAATACCACAAACTGTAAGAGTTCAGACCCGATCTCTAGAATTAAAAAAATAGTGATCAAACATAATTTAACAAATCATCAATAAATACTACTTTTTATTTCCATCTAAAAATTATTGCATAATATGTGACTAAAAATGTTGCCTTTATACATGCAGAGAATAAAATAGCAAAGCTTATTTAATAATCAAATTTGTTTCCTTATGTGTTGTACCCCATCATCTAATGCAGGGGTGCCCATCTCCAGTCCTGGGGGGCCAGAGCCCTGCACATTTTTGGGCTTCCCCTCATTTAACACACCTGATTCAACTCCTTGTGCTAATTAACACACAGCTCTTGAGCTGAATCATTTATGGTGGAACAGGGAAAGAACTAAGTTACACAGGGCTCCGGCCCTCCAGGACTAGAGTTGGGCACCCCTGATCTAATGAAACAAGTACAACATCAAATAAAACATGCTTTATTTTATGTATGTATTTAGGCCTACTAAATTTCATTTTTCATTTTTCACCTTTCATAGTTTCTATTTGCCAATAACTGTCCTTTTAATAACAAGGATAATGAAGAAATTTGTCTATCAAAGCTTCGACACCCCTAAGCCCCATATTCAATTCAATTCAATTCAATTCAATTTTATTTATAAAGCACATTTTCACAACATTACATCGTCTGAAAGCGCTTTACATTACCCCTGCAAAAAGCCCCCAGTGACCAAGCCAGAGGCAACAGTGGCAAGGAAAAGCTGCCTGGAAGGAAGACACGCAAATGCTAAATGAAATCTCACATGGGGGCATCAGCTGAGCTATTGGCTCGGTCACAGCCTCCTGCCCTGTCTACACATCGGCAGACCCAGCAGGGGCACGCAATGCGGCATTCCCTGACCTCCAACGCAACAATTATACAAAGTGATTGATTACTCCCCTTCCGTGCAACACACTTGTGAGCTGTGTCCCTCTGGCCACCACCTCCAAGTCTAGACATGTTATTCAGAAGTGTGACAAAGCCATACCTCATGTGTAACGAGATGCATCACAAGGGGTAAAAAAACGTTAACCTTTTCAAGCCATGCTGGGCCAGGGTGATCATAGTTAATGCGTGTAACATTAAACAAACACAATTCTAATTAAACCAACTTTATTCGAAGTCATTAAAGACAATCCAACCACTGAAAAACTTAGATACAATAATAACTAACAATTATTATTTGTATCATTTCCATTGTTGAATTTGTAGCTAAAAATCCCAACCAAACCTGAGTGAACAGGACTACACGGCCCTCCCACATCTTCTGTCATGCTATTGGCAGCCGATGGAAGGATGGTCTTTTCTCCCAGTTTAATTGAAAAGTGTGGCAGTTAGCAGAGCCATCTGGGGTTGTGTGCTCTGGGGACATAAGGGGGCAGACAGAGAACCCAAGGGAGTTGTTAAAACTTCACTGAAATAAAAAAGAGTGACAATGAAGTTTGGGATATGTGACAGCATGTCCTGCATAATCTTAAATCTACTCTCTCCTACGTTTAAGCATTACAAAGAACATTCTTATACCAAACAGAAAATATAACATCCTCTAAGTTTTATCTCTGAATGAATCACAATAATGTCTTAATTAATTTTTTTCTGTAATTCAAAATGAATTACCTTGTCTGGAAATTCCAGCTGCAAAAAAACAAACATAAGCAGGAAGAATTTTTTGGTAAAAAGAATAGTTCATAAAATATTTGTATGTAACACTCTCTTCAAAGTTTCTGTACCTAAACGGCCCTACATTTCATTGATTCTTACTGAGCAGGAAACTCAAAACATTGAGAAAAGAAAAAAAAAAAACTAAAACGCCACTGTTTTTCTTTTGGGTATGTTAAATTGAAAATTTCTTTAAAGTGTTTTGCTTGGGTATGGAAGCCTGTGTCCGCCATCTCGAACAGAAAAAAAACACATTTTTATCTCAGAATTCTGAAATACTAAGTTGAAATTATGACTTTTTCTCTCATAATTCTTATTTTATTTCTTGTAATTCTGAGCATCACTCCTGCTCGCGCTTCACTGGCTCAGGGCGCCGCGCATGCAGCAGCAGGCGGGAACGAAGGCTACACTGGCCGTCTCCTCTCTCCAGGCATTTTATTATTTACAGTTGTGTGTGTGAATGGTAATTTTTCAGTTCTTAATGTAATAAAAGCCAATAAAGAGATAACCAATACTGTACTAACATTTTTAAATCAAAAATACATCAAAGTATTACATTAAAGACTTTTATTACACAAAAAATGGGAAAATAATTACGCTATTGGCAGTTATCACATTAACGGTTGTTAGTATATTATTAGCTGCTACAGACCCTAATAATCGTGACATTGAGCAAACTATATGTTCTAATTTTAGTCGGTAAAAATATTGAACGTGTCATTCAGTTAATAGTGTCTTTCAAGCTACTAGAAGTCCTAGGTAAACACTGTCATCACAAGAATAACGGAATAATTCAAACCAAAGCGATGAAAGCAGTGCTAGTGACTTAAGAAGTCAGAATTCTGAAATAAAAGTGTGTTTTTTTCCTACTCCAGGTGGCGTAAAAGGGTTTCCACAGTTTGGCACTTCAGGACCACGGTAAAGATAACACTGGAAAACAAAGATTTTGCTACCAGAGTAAAAAGAACTGTTTTATACTAAATTGAGTGTGCTGATTCAGAATTAGCCTAGCGCGTCTGTATCTTAAGTTATACAAAAATTCATGCATAATAACTTATATACGTAAAGATCATAGGAATCTATTGTTTGACTGCTGACATCAATAGGTCTGCTAGCCATTGAATGAACACTTCCCTGAACCTATTTCACAGACAAGTTTGGGCAGGTCAGCATGCTGATGTCAGCACTGCTGAGTCTGCAGTGACTATACTATTCAACACACAACTGGAACATTTGTGGTGACCTGAAAGTAATATCGCTTCTCCTTGGTTTACAATTGGGTTACACAAAACATATGTGCTTCTTGTGCGTGTGGAATAGTCGTGATGATAAAAATCATTACCAACAGAGACACTGGCCTCCTAGAACTGAACACAGTTGGACGGTACAATTTACAGCATAAATCATTGGTCAATCCACAGAAAGTTTACCTTCCTCCACTCCATGTAAAACTGGGCCTTATGAAAAATTTTGTTGTATCAATGGATTGTGATGGAAATGCTTTTCAGTACCTATGGGAGAAATTTGGATCAAGAGAAACTGATGCCAAACTGAAAGCAGGAATTTTTGTCAGACCCGAAATTCGCGAAGTCATTTGCGTTACTAATTTCAGAACATTACTCAACCCACTTGAACTTGCTGCTTGGGATGCATTTGTGCTAGTAGTGCAAACCTTTCTGGGAAACAAGCGAGCTGAAAACTGTTGAACTCGTTAACAACATGCTGACAGCCTATCAGAAACTCGGTAGCCGGATGTCTCTAAAAATGCACTTTTTACACTCCCATCTAGATTTCTTTCCACCAAATTTGGGTGATGTAAGCAATCAACATGGAGAGAGATTCCATCAAGATATTTCGCTCATGGAAACAAGATATCAAGGCCACTTTAATTCCAACATGATGGGTGACTACTGTTGGTTTCTACAATGGGATACTACTACCATCCACAAACACAAAAGCAAATGCTTTAAGCACTTTTGAACGCTAGGCCTATTCAATAAGCCCAAGTTGAATCTTTAGCAGTTTTGTTTCTCTGAATGCATCAATGGGATGATGATGATGATGTACCAAGGTTTAGTTTTGCGTAATGTACAGATTAATTTTTAAACAAGTTGACTTAACTTTAAATCCTGATGTGCTACAATAAATCTGACTTCAGATTTGCGCACTCGATTTAGTATAAGACACATAAATTTTGCCGAGTAGCAGAAAATTTTTTTGATTTTGTTGTCCTGTGTAATCTATGTCTGAGTTAACATGAGTGAAAGAAAAGTTTAGAAGTTTCACCGTTTTTTAAGTGCAGAGAATCTTTTTTTCCAAGGTCAAAAAAGTTAAGCATTTCAGTTTTTTTTTTCCAAAATGTACTGTGATATTTTTTTAAAATATGCTTCTTTATTTTAATATGTCAGCTCATTACTTATTGTTTAAACAACTAGTGTAATTATTTCCTTTGAAAAAAGTTCATAATCTTCTTCAGAAAACGACATCCCACCACAATCATTTGTCATACTTTACACCTTATAATACTGTGAATTGTAACATATAAGCAAATTCATATTTAATCACAAAATATCTAATGATTAAAATGTGCAAATAGGTCACCACAATTCTTTACCCAAATCTACATTAATGTAGCATCACAACTTAACATTGTTGCATGAGATAAATCCACAGTTTACATAGCAAAGACATAAACTTCATCCTCAGCAACATGTATCCATCCAAAGTGTTTTGTCTCAGATGGAACCTGGGCGTCTTGCCATTCCAAACACCCCCTTTAAACCGTAAGGATTGCATCTGCCCAGGCCATCACACCACCAGAAGCTGCTCCTCAGCATGCAGAGGTTGCAGTAAATTGACTGTTTGTTAATCATTGCTACTTGCTTCCTCTCAGAAACATGTCTACCCCGAACCTGTGGATTAGGACGAGGGCTTTTGGCTGCTCCATTACCCCTGAATTGTTGGTGTAACATGTGGTGCTCAGGGGAGGTGTAGCTGTCAGTGGTGATTTACAACAGCCAGATGACACCATGGGTGTAGGCAGGGTTATGCTGGAAGAGGAACCCAAGAAGCACTTTAACACCATTTCAATATCACACTCTTCTTGGAGATATAGACATCATTTTTATTTTCAGCAATTTCCCAGGCCAGTGATGGTGATGGACATAGCAGCATATACTGAAAAGCATGGCTGTGCTTTGCCTAGTGGCCTAAGTCCCCTGGGACAAACTACTGGTTAACGCTCTGACCCTATACTGGGCATGACGGTATGCAATACTAAGGGCTGGAGAGATGGATGGTTGTGATCAATGCAGAGCTTTAATTGTTTAACCTGTTTCTCCAAAAATATCTATTAGTGGACAAATGCCTTAGATGTTCTATCACTCTATTTGTTGCTTTAGACATTTTAAGCAGGTACAAATGCTAATAACCACAGAAATGTACATGCACTTGGGTATTACTCATCACCCACTACTTGTAGAGTTTATCATCTTGTATAATTTATAGTCAATCTGTAATCATGACAGTATTTTGGGTGGTTCAGTCTGTTTTTGTATGACAAATTATTCAAAAATAACTAGTATGTTAAGTAATGATACTCTGTTACCAGTGTGTTAATGTGGCCAAGCTGTACATTCTTCTCTATTTGTCTCATTTAGGCTTCACACTAAACAAAGTCGTACCATGAAAAGGTCTATTGGAAATGTGAAAAGTGATTCCAAAGATAAATATAAATGAGAGAAATAATTATAAAAGGCACATTTTAAGTGGTTAAACATTAGTCCTGAAATGAAGTTTAACTGGAGAATTCAAACTGGAGAACAAGTATACAAACTAAGAATCTGCCTGCCTCTGTGAAGGTCTTCCTCTACTATGCTTCACTCCAAATAATTTTTATGAAATACAACAAGCTTATTAAATCTTTCTTTTCCATCTGACATTCAGCACATGCAATCAAATATGATTCTGGCAAACAGGAATAGCATCTCTCTTTTATTGTTAATTTGGTCTCAGCTGGAAGGTTTAAACATCAATATTGCTTCTAGACACTTTATTAGCAATTAAGTGGCTTTATAGCCAAAATGCACATTTTCACTAAAATGTAAATGGTCTTTAAAGGAGCTATCTAATCAAATTTGTATTAGAAAAAATGTGTTCAAGGACAGGCAGTCAGAAGAAGCGGTCTTACAATTTCTCTGTCGTATTTATTCAAGTATTTTTTAACTTTCAGATTAATAAATAAAATTCATACCACATCATTCACAAAACAAACTTGACAATGAACAATCCCAGATTGTTTCAGCATCACATAATAAATGAAATATGATGACATACACATAATTATTACATAAGAAAATAGTTTTATAACTGATCTACCCTACCCTTTTTAATCACATGTACCACTCTGCGTACCTTTGTTCAAGTTATTTTTCAGAAATCTGAGATCTTTACAGTGGAAATCTGCAATAAATAGACATTTAGCAACAGCCTGCCCCAGAAAGACACTCGTACTAATACTGTAATGTATCACAGGAACAACAGAGCAAAACAGACAACACAAACAGGAATTGACAACAGCCAAAACCCATGAGAGCCATAACAGGCAACACAAACAGGAAGTGACATCAGCCAAAACCCATGAGAGCCATTTTAATTCAATGTCATAGCACAGCCATGCTCAGGGGTGTCAGTAAAGTGTCACCCCTAAAAAAAGCTGAAATTCATCTGACCCTAAAAGCTAACTTGACATTTCCAGGTATTCCGTCTATTACTAATCAGCACAAGTTGTGTAGTATTAATGCATGTAAATAATGAATGATGACATTGTATTTTATAAGAAAATAACTTTATTTGAATAATCATTTCCAAAAATTGAGCATTTTAAAGAGCTCTCCTTGCAACTTCCAGTGGCAGGTGAACATCAGAAGCGACTGAGGGTCATGTGATGTAGACAGCAGCAACCTATTTTTTGTAAAAAAGTTTAAGTTAAGTAAATGTCTTCTTGTGATGTTCGTGTTAGAAAGGCTTTCCACATACACACTGCTAAGGGTTTAACAATGAGCAGTTACAGTATAAAACACTAAGCATTGGTATGGAGGACGCATGGAGACGCCTAACACCATCTCTGAAATAATAATCCAAGGTACTTGAATGCCATGTGTCTCCAAAAATCGTCACATTCTGTAAAAGTGGGCAGAAAAAACTCATTTTAAATAAGCAGTGCCATCCTCCTGTAGACCAATCAGAACTGATTATGCTCTACTTCATCGAGCCAGGAGGCTGGACTTGCAGGGAAGTCTGGGTAGCTACCGCTGCTGCCTGTGGACAGGTCTGAAGTGGGGCCATTTCCGCTCCCAATGACACGCATGCCTGAGATCAGGATGGACATCGCTGCTTCGGGGTACAGCAAGCTGGACACAAGTGGCTGCTGTCCCAGCAGAGGCTGCGTGGGTCCCGGGGACTGGGGGTGACCATAGGGGCTGCTGTGTTTCGGAATCAGCCCATACTGTACGGGGGATGGACTGAGCCTGCCTCCCTGCCTTTCCATAACCGGCGATGTCTCGCTCATTCCTCTATAGATCCCATCAGAAAGGTCAATGTCTGTCATCGATGGTTCATCTAAGGTTAAGAAAACAAGTGCAAAAGTATTTCGACTTATGTGCCCCTTTTTAACACAATGAGTTTGACAATGATGATTTTTACATAGCTAGTTACAATATGAATGTATTTGTCTATTGAGTTATTATCCGGGTATCTCTGAGTATTAATGGTTTTCCCGTGTCCATGCAAGGCCGTGTTCCCGCAGTACCTGTAAAGGAGACCTCGGCATCGCTGTCCATGCCCTCCTCCTGGACACTGCCCTTGTCTGACTGGGTGTTGCTGGCCCGCGGCCGCTTCATGCCTCGGAAGTACTGCCCCCACCTATGTCGACCAGCATCCTTTTTCAGTCTCTTCTCCTTCGCTCGTCTGTTTTGGAACCAGACCTGAAATAACACAAAATTCCCCAGGTAAGCAGGTACACTGCTCAAGAACCTTCTGACAGACACAGAATAAAAGTAATGGACTATCTGAATGAATATTGGCAAATATTTCATTATATAAATATTAAAGATATATTAAGATTATACATAATTGCAGAGTATAAGTTATATGTAACTAAATGAATCAGTCAAGAAATCAACCAAGTATTTAAAATAACTCCAGTAACGGGGAAAACTCTGGTACTTTCTTTTGCCTGCTTCCTTTCATTTTAAAACACAATAAATAATACAGTGTTTATATTCTTTCATTATAACTTAATAACTAAATAAGTATGAATAAATTATTCATACTTAAAACGATGATAAAAAATGTTTATGTAAGCATTTATTTTAATTATCAAAGCAATTACATTACAGGGAAATGATCAAACTGGCATCCCATGGGTACCCCAGCTTTGTGCCCGGGTTCCAGGCCCCCCCACCCCCATCCCGGCCCTGACCAGGATTAGCAGCTGGAAGATGGATTGATGACTGAATGAATGGAAAATGATTAAATGATATTATTTTACTGTACTATGTAAATAACACATCAGTACATAGATTAGAAAGAGTGCTTTTAAGAATACGCTTACCGTAGATATACGCAACATATTTAATAGTGCTGTTTTATGGTATCTCAGGATTTTCATAGCAAGCTGTGATTTATTATTACGAATACATTTTATCTGAAATGGGAAACTAAAACAGTCGGATAGAGCATCAACAACAGCGTCACCGTGCCCTTGGCCTCCCAGAAGCATTTGTTTTACATGTAATTAACTCAAAGGTAACTGCACGTTGTCCTTAATCTGGTGCGGTCAGGTTGCCATTGGGGATGAGATGATCCAAAATCAAGGATCAAGGAGTTTTATTTGTCATTTTGCCAATGAATTACACAAGTACATTAAAATTTAGTAGCAGCGTGCATGACATAAATAACTAACCTACATATGTGACCTGACAATCAAAAGTAGCCCAGTATAAAATACATGCTTATAAAAACTTTACATGTGATATGTCATACAGAAATTCCTATTTTTCAGAGGCACACTTTTAGGTTCACTTACACAAGCTACCCTTAAGGAGCAATTCTACCAATTGCCCTAAGCCAGCCAAGCAATTATGTTGTGTAAATATATGTGTACACTGTTAGGCTCCTGATTTCCCTCGAAAAAATCCTGAAAGCTGCCAAAAGGCTAAATGCATGATCGTGAATGGAGGTAAAGTAGCGTGTAAATAAAAGGTGTCAGGGAAATGTCCTTGCTAATACAGATACATAAAAGAATATATACAGCCGGCGCTCGCTGCACCCCTGCGGGAGCATGTAAACGATACTCGCTAGAGGGGTTAATGAGCTACTCTCAGCCCTGTCCTTACTACCCCTGACTTTCAAGTGTGGCCTTTGTTTCCAGCTCATCATAAATTAACACTATTACAGTTTTTTACAATCGCTATGACAGTTTTTTCAAAACATTTAACAAGTTTCCTAAACTCTTAACGCACCATCACACCTAAAACACACAATTGGCAAAACGGTTAATTTCATGCTCAAAATCACACATTGTAAACTAAACCCCAAAACTAATTTTCAAAATACAATAATAAACTACCACAGTACACTATGTCTAGCAAAACACTGCAAACATGTTTTAAAATCAAATAATTATTCAAAACAGTAACACATGTTCTCTTCCAACAGGAACATTTAGTCAATCATAACACATTGACAAAAAAACACTATCATCAGCTGAAATTACAGAAACTGCATTATTTGGGTTGGACTCCGTCAGGGCTGCCCTTTGTCACCGATTCTGTTCATAACTTTTATGGACAGAATTTCTAGGCGCAGC
>JAODJU010000040.1:18019306-18030528 GCA_026776725.1 Gnathonemus echidnorhynchus | reverse complement strand
CCTCCCCTCCCCTCCCCGCCCCGCCGCTATCCCATTCCTGTGCATGCACGTGCTGGCGATGAAAAGCACCTGCAGAAACAGTGATCTGGTTTTGCATGACGAGTAGTAGCCCTGGAGAACCCTGGAAATGAAAAATACGGAATGGCTACTGTATGTTTGATCTCCCGTTTAGTTTCCACCTCAAAAAGTAGGTTGTGCCCCGCTTTGGTTTAGAAAAATAACCACGAATGTCAATAAGTTCCAGCCAAATCGCTTAAATGAATGAAGGGGAAACGACCACTGAAGTCAGCACACGAATCGCCCAATCACGGGCGCATAAAACCTGCTCATAAAACGTTATCTTGCATCCAAGGAAAGCTTGTTAACGAGGATATCCAAAGAAAATATATAAATATTATATACATTTCTTTATTACCAGGTTATTAAATATCTTAAGCATTAGGCATTACTGGAAATTAACCTATGCATATTGCCAGTCATGTAGGCTATATAAGTAAAACAGGAATCAAAACACCTGATATTTTTGCGTATTGTATGTAGGCTAAACAGTGACTATTTCCCAACTTTTTTGACAGCGATTGATACATACACGTCATATGTTCCTGTAAGTTTCCTTAATAGTATAAAACTGCATTACATTTATTTGTCTAGATTGATGCAGGCCTATTCGGCTTCAAACTAAAAAAACATTACTTGTTGATTTTGTAGGAAATAATAAATCTCTCAACAGGTAAGCAAATATATATTAATATTACGAATATAGGCCTACTGATATCATGAGGACAACGTATACATTTGGGTAAAATGATTGCTAGAAAAACGTAATTATATTGCTTCCTGGATTATAACATTATATTTGGACATTTCCACAAAATACGCTGTTAGAAATATTTTACTAAATGCTTAGGGCATTGCATTTCATAATTAGTAAATTAGGCACGTTTCACAAACCAGTGTTTATTCAATAAACAATTACGAACATAGGCCTATTAAAAGACAAAATGTAGCTTAAGTACTTCATTAGCAACGACTACATAAACGACAAGTAACAGTACATTTATTTTAGCAATAATATTAACCAAAGAAATAATTATACGGTAGTTTTGACGATGCCAGATAAGTATGAACAGTCCAAAATTATTCAATCAATATGAATTATACGTATATAGTGTGGTAGTCTACTGTTTTATAGCACTTCAAAAAAGACATTAATAGGGTTGGGGAACAATTCTCAGCAACAGTAGCAGCCCCAGTTTAGCCGTACATAGCTCTGTAGTCGCCTGTTTACAAATGTATTAAATTTCCAGTTGAAACAAAAGACAAAGTAATGTTCTACATAACAAGGAAGAAGAAATGCTTTGTAAATTTTAAAAAATTAAAAATCGAGAAAAGTAATGTTCTAGATACATCACCATTTATTATACATTAATCCTAAAATTTTCAGAATTACCTAGGCCTATAATCTATTACGCTACTATGTAAAATTAGCGGACGACTGAAAAAATATTTATCTGGGTTTTTTATTAATAGTAAATACAACTCATATGTCAAGTAAGATACATATAATAGGAATGTTTATAATGAAAATAAAGTTCAGTAAAATAAATAATAATAATCACAATTGCCCTACTTAGAGATACAAATGATGATGAACGTCACAAAAAGACCATGGACTTTGGTTACGACATAGCGCGGAAAAAATAGTATTTCACGGTTTCTCCATGTTCTCATTCATTGCTGAGATTGTGCTATGTAAATTTTATTGTTTCTTGTTCTGAATAGATCTATTTGTTTCCGATTATTTATTAATTACTCCAAATGTAAAATCTTAGTCCAAAAAATTAGGTCTATATAACGCTTAAATTGTATATTATAAATTCCTTAAATTTATGTAACCGTATAATCAAACATAAAAAACCCATCACATTTGTCATCCAATACATGTGTATTCGAATACTGTTCAAATCTTACGCTGAAACTTCACGCGTCATTTCTAATAGACAACTTTTTAGTTTACGAAATACAGGACGCTCAATAAAAATGTAAGAGCCAGACACATTTTATTGACAGTGAAATTTAGCGAAAACAGCGCCTGGGGAAATCAACCGTAGTACCACCATTGACTGGTCCTCTGATGAATTCAAAATCAATGTCCCATTTCCTTGCGTTTTCAGAGTATATCAAACGAATTTTGGTGAAAGGTGCACGATGCTTCAATGTTTTTCTTACTTTTAGGCTTTAATGATATTTTTTTATGTCTTATTGATCGCGCACTTTAGAAGGGTCAGTTGACACTAATGGAATAAAATGAGCTACGTCTATGGTCGTGGATGAAAGGAACCGCGTAAATAAGCACGCGTACCCGGGCGGTATAACTCACTCTACTACTGCTTTCTCTGTATTTTTATTAAATGATACCAAAGGTAAATGAAAAAGGCAGACGAAAAAAGAAATCTTCGGTGGGTGCAAAAATACATGGACTCATTAGCCGAAGGTTACTAGTTCGCGTCCCAGGTCATATTCTGTCATCAGTAAGCGAATTATTTAATCTCACTTGCCCCCAATGACATATTCACTATAGTAGGCCTATAAATGGGCAACACGAATCAATAAAGGCACAAGCTAAAGACATCGATTCCAAATATAATTTTACAATTTACATTACTACAGCAAGGAAAGGCGTGCAGATTCACTGATTACGGTTTACGTTGTTTTCAATTTTCCCTTTTGATGCCATTGCCTTCAGGTGCAACACCTGTCAAGGAAACGGAAGGTTGTTGAGTTGCTCGCAACAGGTGACCGTAGGTAAGAACAGCAGGCAGTCAAGGTGCTGCTGTTGGAGTAGGAACTGCTCAGTGTTTACAGTTTGGACACCTTTGGTGGTCTACTGACATCTATGAATGATGGTGTGAAATGACAGCACGCGCTTAACATCTGCTCGGACAATTTACTTATAATGCTGGTATTACATATTCACGGCGTCTACCCCAAGCTAAATTCCCCCCTTACAGATCATCACTTTGCTGTATTTCATTGTGCAACCTCAGCATTCTACAAATACACATCGATATCTTATTCAACTGATTTAAAAAGCACATTATATTTTCATTTCTCTGCAGAAATTCAGTTCTGCGGCGTTCAGTTCTATTGAAGAAATTCACCCATACAGCTTTTTTTAATGTTGGAGTGTAATTCTAGAAGTAATTTAATTAACAATAGCGTTATCGTAAAGTATGGAAATCCAGGCTCGTTTTTTTCTTGAAAAGAAGGCAATTCAAAATTACGGTAACGATTTTTGATGCAAATACTTACCTTGAGTCGCGCCATATCTAGAGAAATGTTCATGATTCTGGCAGCTTGATCCTGGATGTTCAAGCAACATTCTGGAAAAGCATGCGTTTATAGAAGTATAAGATAAACTAATCTACATTAGTGGAAAAAAGTGATTAAAGCAAACCATAAATTGTGCAATAAGAAAACCTAGTACGTTATTGTGGATAAGATCTGTGAAATATTTCGAATGAAAATCAACAAACAAATTCTTTCCTATAAAACAGAAGTCTCCAATTGCCAGACTGACGTTTCTTCCAGTACGGCAGGTTGTACAATGCAACCACTAGCTTTTGTAGCAGAGAGTAAGAGTTGGACGTTTCTGCGTTGACAGTTATATTGATAGCGTCGAGTGACCTAGATCTGGATTGGTGCGCGTATTAACATGCTAGAAGATCTGGAAGGGTCCCGCAGCATTGGTCACACTGTCAAATGTGCTAATGAGACACTGGGAGCGTATATAGGCCTGTAACATTTTCTTTAATACAATGTTTTGCGTCAGGAGTTTTCATCAGCGTGTTTTGCATGTCTGAGTCTATAAGAAAATTTTGAGCCCGTTTTTCCCCTTTACCACATAGATTGTCGCTTCAGACTCGAGTAGTTTTATTGATGATAAAAATTCCTGTGTTATATGTCTACTTATGTAATCACTCATTTTTAAAAAGAAAGAATTTACTAAAATATATTTCAATAATAATGCAATACAGTATTTGCAAAGTAATTGAAGAACTGAGATTTTCTGACTGAATTTCCAAATGACATTTTTATAATGAAAATCTAAATATATGTGTGTACGGGTGTTTAGTGACCATGAATACAGGAAAATGGTAGGTTATAGCAATTATGCATTTTAGTGATCAAAAATTTCAGATGTTTAAACTTTAGGAATTTAATTGCATTTTTTATTTAATTTACCTTTATTTACCTTTATTTTAAATACACGTAGTAATGAATTATATTTAACGCATGATAAAGGAAAACCCCGAAGCATGTCAGCAATCAAAAAGGTGTACATCATGATTATTTGTCAGTCTGCACATCCAAGTCCTGCGACTTTACATTTGTAGGGCGTTTACATCGTGACATTGCTTGGAACCAGACGTATGCAAGAACCAAACGAAGAAACAATACGAAGAGAGAACCGAACCGCCGGTTTGTAATTCTTTAGTATTTCTATTTTTCACTTAAGTGGGTGATCAATTGTTATGTTTTTGTTTGTGGCCATGGCACTCAGGAACGCTATATACTGTAAACGTTACAGCCTGCCTGAAGATTATCTGAGTCGCCACACGAACAATAACAACAATAATAATAATAATAATAATAATGGGGGAAACTATTCACGTTTATGACGTGGCATCACAAACATTATCTGTATTAGAACTTTGTAGAATTTCCCTCTTTATACGGACGATTCTACCATTTTACTAAACGCTTAGTTTCTTTGCTGCAATGCTAAGTCTTTATTAGACTTACTTTTTCCAGAATCTTCCTAAGTTCCTTCTAACATCTCGGAGATATATTACATGACATGTATTACTTTGTACGATTATCAGAGGAAATTTTAATGGTATTACTCTATTTGGATAGTCTTCCTACATTTGTAACATTTCAACAACTTAGCTGAAATTCAACAATTCAGCAATTTCCCTCTGTCTGCAGATGTTTAACGGAATATACAGTAGGCCTATATAGAGTATATGTAACGATTCTTAAACATATCTGTATATTCTTAGATTATTTTAACTGAATATGACTACCAACTCAACCCATGTTATAGGCCTATTGTTTAATCTCTAATAAGTTGTTGAAATGTTACAAATACTCTGTACACCCGTATAGGCCTACAGGTATTTGCACACCTTTGTTGACATGTTGTGAAGCGGAACACAACAAATGAACCGAACCTTCCTTGCGATGTTATGCGATGAAATGTGAACTCTGTGTAGGCTACAATACGCATTTTAGTGAAATATAGGCCTAGGCATATTTTAGCAATATGGTGATTTAATTTATCTTTTGTTAATCTATTTTAACTTATATTACTTGAAGCTAATTTAACTATAGGCATATTGCCGCTTTGGAGATGTGGTCTTTGATTTCACGTTTATACATGTGTTTGCCGTAAACCAAATACCATACAGAGACAACGATTTACGACATACTCCGTTCTCTCATAGGCCTGCTTAAGATTATTAGCTATTTATAACGAGTGTTTCCCGAAACCCTTCGTAACTAAAGTAGTTCGTAAATTAACAAGTGAGACGACCCACTCGTCATTTTCTACTTTGTTCTTTGTTGGAACTTTTGCCTGCTAGGCCTGTTCTCTAACAGAGACAGAGAGGTCGCCTAAAATAGTCCTATGTCTAGATCAGAAAATCACACTGATACTCTTTTTGAACAACAACAACAACAACAACAACAACAACATAATAATAATAATAATAATAATAATAATAAAAGTTAATGTTGCAGTATAACATAATACTGTGGGTTATTAATTAGCGCAGAACAGTTCTTTGTAGCTTTAACACCTGCTACAATATGAATAGGCCTACCTAAGGGCGTGGACAATTCAATTTAAATTCAAGTTCATGAATTCTGCATTTTGCTCCACCTTGGTATGCCTACATAATGAGCTAACTAGTCAATCTTGCTATGTACTCAGCGACATCATTTAAAGGGGAGAGGTGAATCAACCCTTACTTCCAGCAGCATCCAAGCCTCTTGAACCCAAAATGCACCTGTCCAAAAGAGTTCTCATGTGAAATGTCCAGGTGGTATGCAGCCATCAAGGAATTTTTACAGACATTCTGGCAACTTGATCCTGGACGTTCTAGCAACATTTCGGAACAGCATGCGTTTGAATTCAAGTATAAGATAAACTAATCTAAACTAATCAAGAAAAAAAGTGATTAAAGCAAACCATTAATTGTACAGTAACAAAACCTTGTATGTTACTGTGGATAAAATCTGTGAAATATTTCAAATGAAAATCCATCAAACAAATTTGAGCCTATAAAACAGAAGTCTCCAATTACCAGGCTACCATTACTGCTAGTACAGCAGCTTGTATAATCCAGCCAGGAGCTTTTGTAGCAGAATAAGACTTGGACATTACTGCGTTGACAGTTATTATACTGATAGCATAGAGTGACCTAGATCTGAATTGGTGCATGTTTCGACATACTGGAAGATCTGGAAGGGGTCCCGCAACATTTCATGGTCAGGCTGCCTGCTAGTACACATGAGGCTTATACCCAACTCATCAGTGTATCAGATGGTGAACAATGGTGCGCTTGCTGGTGGCTGGATACAGGGAGGTAGCAAGTATCCTCTTCGTAGATACCTGCTGACTTCAGTGTGGAATCTTCAAACTGTAGCTGAGGAGAGATATAACACCGAACACTAAAGAACAAACACGTGGAGCGTGCTGTGGGCATGTGGAAGATGCAATTCTGGTGCTGGCACGTCCTTGGGAGTCTAGCATTTCCTCTAAATGCTGCATAAACGTTGCAGTAATTATTGTATTAAAATTTGTTGGCCATGTGCTCCATAAATTTCCATAAATTGCTTTTCATTTTGCTCTTGAGGAGTTTTGCTTCCTATTGCTGCTCACCATTGTTCTTTTTTTGCAAGAAGATGTATTGAACCCATTGATATGTTTTCAATTAATAGGTTATTTCGGTCTTAATTTTTTGTGCTTTCACGTGCTAATTTTTTATTTTTTTTTGCATTTTAAGGTGTATGACAATAATAGAGGCCTAATATATCTGACAACTGAAATGTGTGGAATCGATCTTCCTATTATTCACAGTCTGTCCTTTTCTCACATGGATGTTGGGAGGCCCAACAAAGAACTACTTTAAGTTTGCTCATTAAATCTCATATCGAAGGGATTTGGAAAACTCACTTGTTCTTTACTTACATTGTTCATTATCTTGTTTGATATTTGCTAAGATCATTGAATATCGGGAAATGTAACCCTGAATATGAAGACGATCAAAACCCAGGATGCCTTGACTCCTCCAGTCTCCTGCTATGACTAATGCTGCATTTTTACTCTTCCATAAAAAGTGAAATTTATTATAAATGTCATCTAATAGATATGCATAAGTAGAAATCTCTATAAATTTTCTGTGGTGACCAGCAAGCAATAAGACAAAAATGTTAAATACATGGAAAGATACTTCAGTTTTGCATTGGTTTGAAAGGACAGACTGAGACCGGACACTCTTGAATGTTTTAATTTCCAAATCACAGTAATCACATCAATTTTATACAAAAATCCTAAAAGTCCACTGAAATAGGAAACAACTGTACAGAAAAAATGAAGAAAAAATTAATTTAATGAAAAATAAATTACCAAAAAAAAAAAAAAGATCCTACTCAAAGCAGGTAATTTGAAGCAGCTCCAAAAAGGGCCACCTCACAACCAGCAGGAAAGGAAATCTGCTTTATTCTCCTCTTAGAAACAACCAAATTAACTGAGAGCTCCAGAGGAAGCTGAGCGCAGGGCAGGTCTGTGCTGCTTACGCCAAACCCTTTAATGCAAATAAATCAAGATTCACATGTGCGAAAAAGTGGCCAGTGTAATACTTAGCACTGACTTAAAGTACATGGTCAGAAATAGAACCATTCCTCCTACAGAAAAAAGGTACACATTTAAACTAGCACCTTAAATTTAACATCCTAAAATTTCTCTGCAGTCACACCAAATGCAGGTGCCAAGCCTGGATAGCTGTTCAGGAATGACAATGCCAATGTCTAAAATACATTATTTTCTTTAATTTTAAAATAATTGTAGGACAATTCAAATGAAAATACATTCAATTCAATACCATTTAAATATTGATAAAAAACAAAGCCTTTTTGCTTATTAAAAAAATGGAATAAATACTATATTTAAATGAAACTTGTTTGAAAACTGAAGACCTGACATGGCTTTGCCTGCAGAAATTCTTAGCAATGTTTCTAGTGTTTCATCTGAGATCAGACAGGTCCTGCCATGTTAACAAATAAGCAAATGCCATTTGAAAAAAAAGGAAATAACTTTCCAGAATGTTTCACTAACCAAACCAGCCTCTCAGAATTGGATCCAAAATCAGGCCTGTTCAGAGGTGGCAGTTTTGAATCATTATATTAAAACAAGAAACCTAGCTTAACTGCTGTGACAGTTCTTGACATCACACACACTCAGGCATGGTTACAAGAAAAAAAAAATATCTTCAGTATGATGGATTTAACCAAAGCAGCAGAGACCTCTGAACAGCAGTGACAATATTTGCAAACTTCATTTCATCACCGGAATAGCCGCTGTACCTTAAATACAAATTACACTTCCCAAAATATTCCTTATCTTGGTCATAAAGAAGTCCTCTTATAAAAATAAATATTACTCGTAAGGCAGCCAGATCAGAGATATTGAAGTTCACTTAAACTAGATTTTGTTTTGCATTGCAAGCTTTAAATAACATCTGCAAATCGTTTTTAAAAACATGTTGAACAAACCATCCATCCATTCATCCATCCATTCATCCATCCATCCATCCATCATTCAATTCCTTATCTTGGACAAGAACGAGTCACAAGGGGCCCAGAGACTACCCCAGTCAGGATAGGACACTAGGTATGGGGTATACCTGGAAGGGGTGCCAGTTCTGGATGGGATGCCAGGAACTTATCCACACACACACACTCACACTACAGTCAATATAAAGACAGTGACTAGACTAACTGCTGTCTTTGGACTGCAGGAGAAAACTCATGTGACGGAGAACATACAAACTCCACAAACACAAAATCGATGTGGGATTCAAACCCAGTCCTGGAGATGAGAGGTAAAAGTGCTACCCACCAAGTCACCATCCTGCCTATAGGTTAGACGAATTACACTAAAATTAAATTTATGGACAAGTGGTTCAAATTATTAAGCATTAACACATTATAAGTTAATTGAATGCTTAGGATGAACAGTAAGGTAATGCGAACTGAACACCGTCATGCCTATCCGATCTCAGCCACTGAAGGGCTCTTCAAAACCAGCACAAGTCAGCCTGATCCTTTAACCTCACATATTCTGTTGTACATGTGGACCATGATTATCTATGCCTTGATAGATAATCATACTAATGGCTCAAGAGAAATTTCTGGAATTCATATGGCACATATATAAAATATAAAAAACGATGATGTTATGGAGTGGTTAAACTGTTAGAGCAACTGGCGGAAAAAGAAAACCAAAAAGGAAGATGCTGTAAAGAGGGGCATGGTATAATTACTACCATTTAAAAACTACCATTTAAAATTTCATCACAAATATGAGATTCTCACATAATATTCTTCAAAATGAATCATTTTACACTTCCCATATTTATGTCTCTCTGAATCAAAAATTCGCTGAATGTCCACGACTGTCAACTAAAACCATGACTACAGGAGGGGTTATGAGGTATCCTGCTGTAGCATCTGGAAAACCCGTCAAGTCTCGCTCACTTATACTGAAATCCGCTTCAGCTGCTACATTTGGTTAAAAAAAATGAGAGAGGGTGGGGTCCCGGTCTCCCAGCCCCCTGGACCGTGTGCTACACGTAAAGACGGCTGTGCTTCAGCTTCCACCGCTTGGACCGCATGCGAAAGAAGAAGAAAACCACCATGAGGAAAACACAGGAGAGTGTGTAGAGGAGCACGCAGAGACTCATGTCCAAACTGGAGAAGCCAAGGACCAGGAAGGTCATGCTGGGCTTGGGTTTTGGCTGGGTGTCCGCATGCACCTCTCCACGCATGGCGGGGCTGAGCCTCAGGACGGGCGCGTCCGTCTGGTCAGGCAGCGGCCGGCGCTTGCCTGCCTTCCCGCTCTGGCCCGCCAGTGGTTCCAGACCGGCATAGCCCATGGCGTACTGTGGGGAAATGTTAGAGGCTCCATAGTGTTGCTTTAAGAAGTCCAGGACACGTTCCTCGTTCCAGACGTGAAGGCCCTTCTGTTCCTCGTGGCAGGCTGGGCAGAGATCGGGGGTGGGCCACTGACTCTTGGGGGAGTGCGGGTCTTCACTTAAGGTACCTGAAAATACAAAAAGGGCAGTCAAAAGCGACTTAAAGTATGTACATTTCAAAGAAAATTCTAAGTTTTATTTTTATATATAGACAAAAATTGGTGGAAACATTTCCTTGCAGCACTGCAGAAGAGGCTGACTATGTACAAATCGCAGTAACTGCAGCAGCCACAGATATTGCCACCTGTTGCTTCAGCACTTATAATTGCGTGGGTATATGATTATGCAAGTGACAAGGTGTTTCTATGCAAGGAGACCCCCTTCTCGGACGTCAGCCTTGCATTGTATGCATGTCACGATCAATCACAGAGCTTTCCAAGCAGCCTAGTGCATGGGATGAGGGTATAAATTATCCATCTCATTTCCTAGCCTTCAGCTAGATAATGCCATCAAAGCAGCGTCCACCTGCGTCTGAAATGGCCAACCGCAGTGCCATGAAAGCAGCATCCACATTAGGGGTGAGCGATTTATCGATTTCAAATCGAAATCACGATTTGAAAGTACGCGATTAGCAAATCGCAAAGGCTGCGATTTAGGACATACATTATACAGTACATCGGACCCAGGGTTTAAAACTGTTCTAAGAATAGTTTTCCAAACTCATACTGTGCTCCCTAGTGGCCCGAGGCAACGGAGTACGCGCCCACAAACAGCAAACAAATGAAACCCGAAGAAAATGTTGCATTCGCAGTGCGGAAAAAATATTGATTTCGCTACTGAGCTACAGTGAGGGAAATAATTATTTGACCCCCTGCTGAATTCGTAAGTTGACCCATTAATAAAGAAATGAGAAGTCTGTAATTTCACCGGTAGGTTTATTTCAACAGCAAAAGATAGATT
>JAODJU010000040.1:17975576-18010919 GCA_026776725.1 Gnathonemus echidnorhynchus | reverse complement strand
GAGAGGTTTTCCGTGCATGTCCTACAGGGAGGAGGCCCCGGGGCAGACCTAGGACTCGCTGGAGGGATTATATCTCTTGGCTGGCCTGGGAACGCCTCGGCGTCCTCCCCGAGGAGCTGGTAGAGGTAGCTGGGGAGAGGGAGGTCTGGGTATCCCTCCTGAGGCTGCTACCCCCGCGACCCGAACCCCGGACAAGCAGAAGATAATGGATGGATGGATGGATGGAAAGGATGTATCAATTCAAGCACGTGGTACCTGGAGGGCTCCAGAGGGGGGCACTGTGGAGGCCAGACCTCCTGCGTGTGGTTCTGGAGGAAATTCACCATCAGCTGCCTCACAGTTTGCAGTTCCCTGTCTGGTCCTGTGGTGGAAGAAAATGATATGGCAGTGACAACAATATCCATTAACGTACCAACTTTATTCATATCACTACAGTTGGATTCAATCCAACTCCAACATGGATTCAGTGGCAGACAAAATAAGTAGTAATATTACATTATTGCAGTGCCTCATACAAGAAACTCTATTCAACCCTATATGCAAAGCTTTGTGGTCTAGTCTTTATCAATTATAATAAACTATCAAAAGAAAGCAGTGTTATGTTATATTATATAGTTTAATGGGAGTTTAATTTGATGTACAGTAGATAGATAGATAGAGATACTTTATTTATCCAGAAGGAAATTTAGGTATACGTATAATGGATATATCTTTCAGTTTTTCCAGAAGACCCTTGTGCAGCAGAAACCAAACTTGTAGGCCATTACCAACTTGTCAGGATGTATTTTATAGAGACACTCACCCTTGTAGGATTTTCCGATATCAAAAGTGCTGCTACGTGCTTTGAAATACTGTGAGAGATTAAAAATAAACCCATTAACAGCAACATCTTAGAAAGCGAAACACTGAAATAAAAAACACCCAAATCATTGCAAATTTATGAGGGAGAATCAAAAAGTAACAAGACCTTTATGGTTACCACGGCATTTCCAAATTGCCTGTATTTTAACCTCGGATAAATGTTTTTGACTTTTTACTACTAGGTACCAATGTAACTGCAAGAACAGAAGCCACATTTTTCCATCCACAAAAATACAATGAAATGAGTAGATAAAATGGTGACAGGCACATGTCCATGTCTAAAACATACCCTGAAGGTCGGGTAGAAGTGAATACCAAACTCTTTACAAATATCAAAGTTCTTTTCATCAGCACAGTCCAGCACTCCTATTCTTATGGCCTGCTCCCAGTCTATAAATAGGGGGGGAAAAAAAAACAAAATATTTACACAGAACCTCAAGGCAATAGAAAACATTCCTGAATTTATGTTTTCTCCACCAAATGTGTGCACAGAGAACAAGCGACATACACAAGCAAAACAAAAGCAGTCCAAACGCAATGCAACCTGAACATGTCTTTCTCACTAATGGAATCCCTGATATACGAGCATCTGCTGTGAATGAGACAGCCGGCACTGCTTTCGTTGCATTTATTTATTTAGCAGATGTTTTACCCCAAGGCTATGTACAAGAGAAGTGAGCTTGGCTCTTACAATACCACCAGCTTTTTGAGCAACTTAACTTACAGTCAGTCTGATCAGCCTTGCATTTGCTTGGTTGTTGGTTTGTCTCCATTTAGCTCTGTAAATGTATAGTTCACATATTCTTCTGGGGTTTTGCATAGATCTCTTCCCACAGGAAATGTTATCCCTACATTGTACATATATGACAGTGTGTGTGAGTGTGTACCATCAAGGGTGTTTCAGGACCTTGATGTCTGGTGTAAGAACAGTAAGATCATTAAGAATCTAATAAAAAGACAACTATAAGAGCTAATACAACAATGACTACAGATAATGAACACAAAAGGACAATATTATAAATCACGGATTACATAAATTGCCTTCTGTAATGAACTATACAAAAATACCAAATTAAAATCTCTTCCCATATCTTCAGTCTTAGTTGCTCATTATACTGTTCAGCATGCAAATTGTAAAAGCTTTAAGAGAAGATCTTTGCAACAATATGTAAAACTGTAGCACTACTTATACAAGGGACCAGAATGAACAGAATTCCACAGTAGATGGGTTCATATGAAACTCTGCCCTTTACTCTGGAATGGGGAACAATGAGGAATCCAACTGACAGGCGAGCTAGGCAGGAGGCTTACGGAGCTGGCTGTTAGTGTTTACGATATTGTGGTTAGCGGTTCGTTAAGAAGCAGGTAGATTTACCGATATCTCTGCAGGCTCATCAGGAAGCTTTGCAGTGCTGTGTGTTTTCCCACAGTACAGAATGTCGGCAACCCGGTTAGACAGCAATTTCATGCACATACACAATCAAGGCTTAACAGAGACACTGCAAGCAGGCAAAGCGACAGATGGACAGCTTTTCAGGGGCAAGACAATATGAACAGGCAGGGCACTGGGGTGGGCTTTTTTTAAACTAGAAGCTTGGGGTGTGTGGCTGTAGAGGGCCCCCATGCTGTTGTCCTCCACCTGTCCCCCATGCAGAACACACTCCTAACAGAGTGGGGGAATGTACGTCGAGGTCAATGTGGGACAAAGGGGCCAGCTGACCCCTACGGAGAGAACAACAGCTGGCAGGCAGTCACTAGTGAGCCAGCCAAACGACAGCTTGCTCTCGCAAAGGCACACAGGAAGGCAGCAGTGGGCCTGAACCACAAACATATAGATATCTAACAAGAGTCAATGCTCTGGTGAGCCCAGGTTTATGAATCTCTGCACTCACAAGAGCAACATCAGAAAGACTAATAAAACTGTGCAAAAGTTCCAAAAACAAAAAGGCAGCAGTAAATTTCCTGAAAGGAACAAAATACTTATTAATAGAAAATTCAACTAAACAACTCTAAAACAACTGTTTTCCAAACAACAGAGTTAGCACTAGGTACTCCTAAGATTCCACCATTGTTACTATTTTCCGACACATATATTTAAGGGGGAGAAAAAACTATGGAATCCCACACAGGAAAGATCATTTAGTTTGTCAACACTTAAAGCACCATAATTAACTGAGGAATGCCCTGAGCAGAGTGTTTCTCAGGGTGTTTGGGTGTCTGGGGGAGAGCAGAGGCAAACCCTACTAGGAGGGACCTCCAGATCCCAAAGTCAGCATTCTCCTCAGCACCAACCGCATTTTAAGGTGGGGTGCTAGCATTAGCCTCTCGAAGCTTTAGAAAAACACCAGACTCAAGTCTCAAGCCATAAAATTACGTCTCCAAAGGCTTTGAAGGCTGAGGACAAAAGGCAGACGAAGCCCTTCACAAAAGGCTGAAAATACTATATCCAATAATGGCCCTGAAGGAAAATAAAACCTCAACAACAAGCCAGATATCATTGACTGTCTTTCCATGGCCAAACCTGCAGAGCTTTGGACAGTGGATGGGGACTGTGACCTACAAATTATGTTACTGCTGTAAAATACAAGATAAGCAAGTCCTGGATGTTTGCTTTTCTGGGAACTTATAAAAATCTTTACATACATGTGCCTGGATTAAAAAAAAATATATAATGAACCAGATATTATTCTTCTTACATATTTATTCTTTCATGGGTGGCAACAATGATGACGACACTGACAGGGAGACATGACCAGAGGCAGCCTGAGTCATTCCTGGGTACTGACGACCTGCTTTGATGCAAGTGACCCAAGGCGGTACATCAAAAGGTAGGAGTGGGCTTATGAAACCTTCACAGCGCATTATCATCGCCGCTCGTGCCCCACGGCTGTGAGCGACGGCCTCCACGTGCTCAGCAGCTTTGCTCTACTAAAAGGCAAATGTGAGGCCGCTGCTTCCCACAGGTAATATCATGAGCCCCCCAGTGCCTCTGCAACTCTCAATCAGATGGAAAGAAGGCCAAATCCCACTTCTGTGACCACAGCACGGTCAAGTTTCAGGAAGGACCTCTCGCAGGTCTTTTGATTTCAGTAACAGGAATAAGTTCTAAACAATGATGTGCTGTTTCCAAGTTCAACTATTTCGATTTAATCTTAGAAAGTTAATCATTTTGAAGTTCCAGCATGCCAGAGCTCTTTATGAGAATGGGGGAGCACAATACTGGGCACTGTTCTTAGTGTACCAGGGGGTTAGTGGGGGCAAATGCATGGAAGGCAAAAAAGGCAAGGAAGGAAGGTAAAAGGCTAATTATTAAGAGGTTGTTCACGGCACACATCATTCAGGGGACTATAAATTCTGAATTACAATGACACACAAGTACAACAAGTCAAACAGTCCCATTGCTATTGCCATTGCTAGATCCCATTGCAGAAACTGCAGGACAACTTGATGAGGCATGGCCGGAATGGAATTGAGCAGGACAGCTTCATTTGTCCTTCCAGGGACACATCAAACAGAAAGGCAGACACTTTCAGCTCTATTACAACATTAAAACACAACGCGAACCTTGCTTCCCACATATCTTCAAATCATCCTTGAAAAACCAAAACATCCAATTAATAAAGCCACAAGGACCCAACTTGGTCAGATGACAGCAAAAGTGTTCTCACTAAAGCCCCGCGTATGGGTTTAGACAACCGTAATTCGCGGTCGCAGATAAATAAACCCCCTACATCTGCAGTAAAATCAATAAGAATAAAACCAATCAAAATACTAATTCATATGCGCATTCGGGCATTACGCCGATTCATACACGAAATAAGCTTCACCGATTCTCTACAATGTACAAGTGAGACCAGGTACAGGGAGACTTTACTGATCAAGTCATATGCCCGAGGCAGGTGAATGACGAGGCCTTGAAGACAGTGTTTCTCGGGGTGTTGGGGTGTCGGAGGGACGGCAGAGTGAAACCCGACAAAGAGGGACCACCAGATCCCGAAGCCGGCGTCCTCCTCAGCATCATTCGCGTTTTAAAGCGGCGTCACAGCGGCTCGTCCCCCGAAAGCAGCGTTACCATACCCGTTTACTCTGAATGAACCGTTTTGGTCCGGTTACACGGTACAAACGCTAGCTAGCAGCGTTAGCAGCTGGTAGTTAATACAGCCATAACCAGTGTCTGCGTCCGAACATTAGCCCACGGGCTAACTGGGTGCCCGAAGGCGAACGGCGGGGACTTAACCACGGCCACTCACCTTTTACATCGCCAGCCAGCGCTTTCCAGGTCGGCGAGTACTGGATGCAGTGGCCGCACCACGACGAGTAAAACTGCACCAGCCAGGCGGTGGACGAGTTGAGCAGCGTTTCCTTCAAAGTATCGCTCGACAAAATGGTCAACGGATCTTCCTTCGAGTACAGCCGGCCAGCCTGGACCCGCCAGGACAGCAGCACAACAAAAAGGCATTTTAATGACCAGGCTAGACCTGAAAGAGCCGAACTTCTACTCCAGAAGCTGGCCATGTCGCTCCACTGGTACGATTACGTGGAGAAAAGCTCTGGTCGGAAACGGCTGCACTGCGCGTGCGCGGTGTCACGTAGCGTGGCAGTCGCGTGGCTAGGCGTGCATTGAGAAGTGCAAAGTATATTTCCTATATCTATCTATCTATCTATCTATCTATCTATGTCTGGGTTCGGGTGTGTGTCACTGTGGTCACTGTGTCTGTCTGGCTCACCACATAAGATCAACATTTACAGCAACGGCCTCATTTATCAGCTACTCAGCTGATAAAAAAAATCCTGCGAGCTATAAAGAAACAAAGAAACGGGAGATTTCTCAACTCAGAGGAAAATACACATTTGATTCCAAGAAAAAAAAAATGCACCAGACAGTTGTTTTTTTTTTGTTTTTTTTTAATGAAAAGAGTAGAATAAATCATAGAAGCATATTCTTTGGGAGTACAAATTTTACTTAATTAACCCATCAATGTCCTTGGAGTTAAAAATTGTTCTTCATTTCAATTGATTAATACTATTTTGGTAGATTAATAGTAACAGTGCCTTCACTTAAATGGAACAATACAGCCATCCTCAACAGAGGGATATGTAAAATAAAAGATGGATATACTGACCATTTGTGCTTGCACTATGAAACCAAGACAGGATCTTATATGATAAAAAATATCCTTAAGGCATATGATACCATTTACGCAAAAAAAACAAAAAAAACAAACAAAAAAACAGAATAATATACAAGGTATTGCCAAACTGGATGTGTACTTTTCAAGGGAAAACTGCATGTTTTGTTGAATAGTTGCTGATCCCAGACCTGCTTGACATGAGCATGGCTACCACAGTCAAAGATGTTTCCTGATCAAATGCACAGACACCTACTTCTTTAATTTATTTGTATGATTTGGTCTCTTCAGGCACTTTTCAAACTTCACATTCATAAACAATGTGAGCTAACTTCTACCGCCTGATACTTTTTCCGTTGTCCACTGAATTCAGAATTATGCATTCAGGCCCGTCTTTAGATCAGCATGCTTGGGCCAATAAGAAACATTTACAGATTTAGTTTTGGATTACTATAACATTATGATGACAGTTATAACTAAATAAATAAATTACAAAACCGACCAACATGAAATGAAGTTGAATAAGGTACAGAAATATGTTTTTATGAGAAAAAGGGCTCCCATGCAAAATCAGCGCAGAAGAGCAATGATTTAAATGATGAGTTTTATAAAAAATGTAGATATCTAATCCATGTTTTATGGTTTTGTGGGAAAATGACATACAGCAATGTAAAAGCAAAGCAAAATAAATAATTTAATTAGATTTAACATCACACCTTAGTGTAATAAAAATATAAATATAATGTTAGAAACTACGAAAGAAGCTAACAAAAACCAGGAAGTAGCAGGTTTGATCGTGGTTATAACAAAAACATATGACACCGAGAGGCTGTGTGCTGCATCATATCCCGTTTTATAACCTTTCTCCCAAACAATCAGTTTGCCAGAGTAGGCTTATAGAATGTAGCCTATGTAGGTGATTATCAAGATAAAGTCACCATGGAAGAACACTGGGACAAAAAAGAAAACGTGAATTACAAGGAGGTCCCAGTATCAACTATTTGTCTTTCACAGGAAAAATGATCATATTTAACACATAAAACAGCAGGGAAAAAATGTTATTTTCATGTAATCCCACATGATTTAACACTGCTTTATATTGCTTTTTATCTAAAATCATCCTAGAGTTATTTGCAGTACATTGACATTTATGAATTATGAGAGGTGTCTCTTTATTACTGTATGTAATCTTCCTCCCGTTGACCAAATGCAGGTTGGGATGCTTGTATGGCTGGAGGATTGACATTAGAGGGTGCTGTGTAGATTTTGTTTAGGACTGACATAGTGTCCTGCAGAAGGATGTTGAAGATCTCATCAGCCAGTCTAATTTTGACTGCGAGCTGATCAAGGTTGTAGTCTAGCCACTGAAGTTCTTCTTTATGTAGCTCCTGGATCTATCCATTAACACAGACACAGTCCGGCAGAGAGTACATTTTTAAATTATAAAACAATTCAGAGTTTTGCTGACACACTTTATAATTTCAAGTGAACGCATCCATCCAACTACAATAACTAGTTTTGTGTGTGGGTGGATGTAACTATTTTAAGATCATAGATAATAGTGGTTGTTTCTTTAATTTTCCCTGCCTTAATATGCCAGTTTGTCAGAACTGTTTCCTGTGTCAGCTCAGTAATATCAATAGCTTTTTTTCTAATAGCTAAGAAAGTAAACAAGTAACAAAATAATGGGTACTTCATACATGTAATGTCTGTCAGGTAAAAGTTATGCCTGATTGATTGTTTCGTATTTATGGGATTGTTTAACTGGTTGACCATAATTACAGATGATTATTGTTTAAAATACTGTACTGATTTATAACTGTCTGTGAAATTCATTTACAAATAATTATATGTAAATAGCACATCTTTGACATAAATGTCAAATATAACCTTAAACTCATGATCTACTTACCTTTCTGTTGATTAATATACATGTTATTCCCTATAGGTGGATATTTTCTGTATGTAATTATAGATATGCAGATATCTAGTATAGCTGTTCTGACATGGGTAATATGGCTTTCATAATCTATACTCTGCATACCAGTATGTAGTCCACTTTGTCCCGCTGCGCGTTCCCATACTTGCACATAACCTGGAGCATTTCTCTCATCTGCACATCATTACGCTCCAGATTCAGCACTCTCTGCACCTCATTTTGGACCGCTGCCTGAAAAAAGCCATTAGAAAGGCTACAATAATTATATATCCCGGTCGATACTGAGTAGTGATGGTTCATGTAAATACAGACTAAGTATGTCAATATAAAGTAGGATTAGAACCTGATGCACATTATCTTTAATGTATTG
This sequence comes from Gnathonemus echidnorhynchus, assembly GCA_026776725.1. Lineage (NCBI taxonomy): Eukaryota > Metazoa > Chordata > Actinopteri > Osteoglossiformes > Mormyridae > Gnathonemus > Gnathonemus echidnorhynchus. The sequence continues at coordinate 18,002,620 of JAODJU010000040.1, read as the reverse complement.
TTTCAGCACACAAACACTGGGTATTATATTCTACAGAATAGAGTAGTCAGACCCAACCATCCTTTTTAAATGGGTAAGACAGGCAAAATCTGCCTACCAGCATTTTTATCATTACAGTCCACAGACGGGTCCTCCAGTCATCAAAATATTTGATCTTAGTGCCAAAAGATAGCGCTGTTAATGTTGCCAAAGTCCTGCTTTTCTCTGCTCCGTTAAGTTAAATGAATAGGTAGTTTTGTGCGTGGGTGGATGTTTACTGTGAATATGACATGAGAGTCAGCAAATGAATATAAATATCTTAGTAGTAGTAAAACATAAGAAGTTGTATAGTCTATATATGTATTTAACTGTATATAACTGTGGTAACAAATTTGGTAACATGACAATTAGACATTATGATGTTAAAAGTTTTACAGACGCTCCTCTACTTACGAATGAGATATGTTCTGAACGGCCGTTCGTAACTTGAAATGTTCTTAAGTCATTATTCAACATTATTTTAACGGTATACACAAGTATCAAGAATTAGGATGCTGGGAGTACACATGCTACGCTGCTGCGTGGTGGGGGTAGTGGCCAGACATCGTAATAGGTGGAATTGGTGCACAGAAAAAAAAAAAATTGATGTTGCGGATAGCCCAACAGGGAAACAGGAGCCCAATGAACAGAATTTGGACTTACAGTCCTCTTTGTTTGTATGTCAGGAAGTTCATAAGTTGAAAGTTCGAAAGTAGAGGAGCATCTCTACTCAATGTCACAATTTATTTTAGAGGGGTTTATAGACTAAAATAAAAAACAGAAGATGGTAAGAAAAATAAGCTGGTTATTCCTGACAGGAAACGATTGAAAGTAGTGAAGAGTAAGAAAACTGGAGATTCATTACCTCTATCCAAACTATTAAAATATACTAAGTTTTTTTTTTTTTACCGAAAGACTTTACCTTCACATGTGTGAGAAGGGACTTGCTTGGGTGGAGTGTTGAAAGAGATATTGCTTGATTTGTTTGCCATGGAAACCCACATGTGGTTGGATGGTCCCGTGAAATCTCTTCAAATACCTCTGAGGTAAGGTCGTATATGACCTGAAACACAGGCAACATTATCATGCCTTCTGTCATGTTACCATTTTCATGCAGCAGCTCCGCAGTTCATACATACCTGTTGGTAAGATCTGCGACTCTCCCCATCGATTAAATGCTCAGGGGCATCTGTGATATCAACCTTGCAACTCATAGTTTGACCGCAAAGTCTCTCCACAGCGGCTGCTACAAGATGGCGGATGACCATGGGATCATGTGGCTGGATTTTGAGGTTTACTGAAGATGAGAGGGCGCATTGCCACTGATCGCTGAATTCCAGTTGGTTTGGTCTAGTAAGATTATCCTCCCTCTTTTTTACATTCTGCACAGTTGAAAGAGAGAAACACACAGTGCAAGAAAGGGGGCGAAATAAATAAATGCAAATGTATAGAACCCAATTTTCCAGTTCAGAGCCTTATAAAACCTGTTCTAAATAAAACAACACTTATTATGCAGACATGCCAACAACGCATTTTTTGATTCTATGCTTACTTAGCTGTATACTGATCTCAGTAGGTTCGCACTAAAATTCTGATCATGAATATATCTTTAATGAGAATTTTTTTCTGGAATTTCTGTTTTGGCCTACATGTATCTTGAGATCTAAAATAGAGTCAAGCTGAGAATTTTAACGAGTTAATTACACATTTCAAATCTGTCTCCAGTTAATAAATAATGTATATCTGCCACTCTACATTACTTACTCTATCAAGAATCTGGCTGTCATTTTGGAAGCTTCTCCTCCGCCGATGTCTCCTCCTGAGTTCCTGAGCATCTGTCATGATTTCCTTTATCAAGTCTCCTGCTAATTTTTCGACCAGAGAGTTTAGATCTTGCTGGCACTTGCTAAAAAACCTTACTGTTTCTATCTCTCGTACATTAAGGATGGGGTTGTCATGCTGTACTTCTTGGACTGCAACTCCTGGTGCAAAGTCCTTCGGGGGATTCTGATCAATGAATGATTCGATAGGTGAGACTAAAATGGGATTTGTCTTGTTGGCACAGAGCTTTAACAGATCCTCCTGTCCCCTCACACATTCAGAAAATTCAGTTTTGGAAGGATAAGGAGTGTTTTGGTGGAAATGATCTGATTTGAATCCATCAAAGCCAGAAAGTGCAAACCTATTTAATGCTGTGTTATTAGTAGACGTTTGAAGCTGGTAACTTGGAGTTTCTGATAGTAGATGATCACATGTCCCTATAAGTTCTGAACAGGTGTTGTTATTTGGTTCTTGAAGTGGAGTTATATCTTTGCATGTCATTTTGGGACCTGAAGAATCACCTCGTAATGGTTTTTTGCTTATATGTTTTCTTTCATTGCGTGTATCACCTGAGTATTTGCCTTCTCTCCATCTTTTTTCTTTTTTATCATCGCTAGATGGTTCTTCATCTGAAAAAGGATCATTATGCAAGGTGGACTCCAAGTCACTTTCGCATTCCTCATGTGGAATATCTTTTGCCCTGACAAGGATCCCACAGTTCTTACCACATTTGAAGTATTCCATATCTTTGAAGGTTCCATTGTGATTTCTGGTTGGGCTATCCAATGTCACACCTGCCCAGTTCCCACCAGAAAATGCTGGCATTTCTCTATCTTTCCATTGACTGGGCATGGAGTGGCAAAACACAACTCCCTCACCAACACTGAAGGAGGACACACATTCTGAACAGCCTTTAGCGTCTTCTGCTTCAGAAATAATAAGGTTTAAAAGAGGATTTTTGTCTTGGGTCTTACATCTGTTATTGTCACTTAATTTCTTGTATGGAGAGGTAGTTTCTGAGTTTGTTATTAAGAGGTCTGATTTTAAATCCTCATAATTTATTGCTTTATCTGTTTGTCTATTTGATTCCTCCTGGTTTACCAAAAAGAGAAAATCCTCAGAGAGAGACGGCAAATCTTCACTTATGATGGATGGATCCTCGGTTGGGCTCTTGTTAGGCTGGGTTTTATCCAGGCCTTCAAGAGGAAGAGCAAAGTCCTCTTCGCTGGTCCAGGTTATGATTTCACTTGCAGGTGGGGGAGGTGGGTAAACATAATTGCCCATGTCTGACCCTGTAACTGCCGCTAATGATGGAAGGAGTTCAGCGCTGCCATAAGACAGAATCTCATCCACTGGAGACAGGATCTCTGACAGAGTTTCCTCGGAAACCAGGGTATTCCATGAGGGAAAATCCACTGGGTTATTTATCCCTGATTTTTGTCCGAGCGTTTGTTTTTCCAGTGATATTGGATCAATGTCAAGAAACAGTTGGTTTTTTTTGCATCGAAAAAAGTTTGATCGCTCTGAGTTTAAAAAATCAGACCTTTCGAACTCAAGTTGTCGTATCGTGACTAAATTGCTGTTTTCTCCCCCATTACCCAGCTCATTGTTGAAAACCATTTCATCCCCTGAGGAAACCAGACCTTCACTGCTATGGGAGAACGCTTCTGACTTCTCTTCTGTGTCTAAAGGACCCTCATCGGCAGAAGAACTTTCATGACTAATGTCTATGTCCCCATCACCTGTGTCCTGGACCGAAGAACTATGAAAATGACTGGCCATGACAGGAGATATCTCTTGCTCATGCTCTTGCTGTACATCTCCTCCAGCACAAGTTACAAGTGATAAACACTGATTTGCACCAGCTCCTATAGTGCTACCCCCGAGGTTGATGTTAATAGATGCCACATTTTCTAGTCTTTGGTAGTTCTGAAGATTACAGGGAACAGTATTCCCACTTGTTAAATCGATCTTGCACTCAATGCAAAGATCAGAGCTAGTACCCATTGTGGACTCACATTTTTTTTTGCTACAGGGGATTTGATACTTACATTTGCTGTCCTCTAAATCAAAGGGCAGATCCTCATCGATATCTGATGAGGAGACCGACACCTCAGAGACATTTATACAGATGGCAACTGCTCTCTGGAACTCAGGGAGTGATGCAAATGAGCCAACAGTTTTTTGAGACCTCCAAGAGCCATCAGGGGAATTGGGCAATGATCTTATTCTAAGAGGTCTTCCAGAATATGACGAGGATGATGATGATGTCAATGATGCTGATGCTGAAGATGATTCATCTCCTGAGGATACATTGCCATTACTTTTTTCCCGAGAGTCACGTTTCTCCTGCAGACATATGTGAGTTTGCTGTGGTGCCTGTCCTCCATTTGCTGGGTCTGAAAAATAAATACTGCATATTGATCACCAGAACACATGGTCCAGCTTAACAAGACTGATGGGATTGTTTCGCCGTCTTCCCTGCCGTCACTAGGTCTGAAAAATAAATACTATACATTGATTACCGGAACATGGGCCCCCATTTAACAAGATTAACCTCAGAGTATTATGGGATGCGGAGAGCCCTGCATGGCACCCAGCACTAGCACACCGAGACTGCGTAATCAGTTTTAGTGCTTATCATTTATCAACACTGAGATGCTCTTAGCCCATGAAAGTGATCAGTACTTAGTGGCGGTCCACACAAAAGGTGGTTTACTTCTGTTGCCAGACTGTATAGAAAGAATCATACTGATAACAGTTCCATTTTGCAGTTAAACTAAAAACAAAAGACTATGATATATAATTATTTCACAGCATTAACATACTTCAGGGATGAAGCTTTATTTCATGTGCAGATACAGCAATAGAATGCAAGATATCATCCTGGGGCTGCCATATAATAAATAATATCCATTTAAAATTTGACACCTCTAAACAGTCTGTGGCAGACATGCACTTTAATGCAGCCCTCGTAAATAACATATCAAGGGGATTATTTTACATCCCGGTCTGATCGTATAAAATGATGTAATCATATTTTGTTGAAGCCAATAGGAAAGCTGCAGCTGCTACATGGGTCTCGTGTTCGGTGTGAGTACATCTGCGTGGGGCAGTCATTCAGCTGAAAGGCAGGCATGAGTCAGCAAGCCTGTCTCTTGGTGGTGAATGGAGCCCTCAGTGGGACCCCCACCCTGCCATTTAGAGATGGCAAAGGGAGTTCAAGTTTCCCAAAGAGAGGCAACCTCTCTGTATCTCATGCCCCTACCCACCACATATATGGTAAAATGCTTCTGGCAGAATGTGGCTGAAAAGGTTCTAAATCTAATTGACATCCTGCTAATAGTAACAACCTAGATGAGCACCAGTCTGATAGGTGTGGCAGCTGAAGCACTATGAAAATGCAGATTTTTGGGGTTCAGTCTTGTGCGTTCTTATTAATGACTATTGGCTAAATTTTTAAAAATGCAACATATTATGAGGTGTTTTCTGCTGCTATTATAAGCTGTATAAGCTAAAGGAAATTTGTATAAAGTTTTTTATTCAAGTTTTTTATGACTACTGAAAATGTCTTTCTTACTAAATGTGGCACCTCTAAAACTGAAGTCAATTTATATTTGTAACGGCGTTGCTATGTTAAGGCCCGTGTGTGAGCTATGTTGGCAGGGGTGCTGTTCAAATGCTCTGCTGTAAATCTGTAAGGATCTGCTGCTGATTCCCTCAGGGAAATTATGTCAGGATGTATCAAGATGACATCATAAAGCAAGAGCTTCTGAAGTCACCCATTGATACTCTCTCTTTATTTCACACAAAGAATGTCTCACCCACTGTGAGACAAAACAAATGCAGTACAGCCTAACCCAGTAACCCAATCTGTATGTAAGACAGACGGTTTTCCCCTCACCTGTTTCAGCACTGTCATCCATTGTCTTCATCGGCTTGTGTTTTTGCTGAGGTGTCCCCTCCTTGCCTTGGAGAGTCTCCTCAGACTTGCCGTGTTTTCTCGAGCTCCTGGGTGAGGTCTTAGGGTAACCGGTCTGCGTGGCCCTGATACCCTGCAGCACATCCGGCTCCGCCAGGCCAGTTTCTCCACCCTTTTTCTCCTTCCCCCAGCTCCACACCTCCTCAGAGAAGAGCCTCCTTAACCCTGAGTCCGTCTTTGCCAAAAACCTGTGTCGAAAGTTTCCAATATCCCAGGTGACGGCACTGGCTAGATAGGATGGCCCACTTTTCCTACTAATCAAGTTAAGTATTGCTGATAAAGAAAACCACAAACTGTAAATTCTCTAACCTTGGCCAGGAAAACTGTCCCTCATCACATGTTTCAGAATAGCCCATACCTAACAGGAGGCACACTTTCCATGCTGTGCTGTTTACTGAAGTATCCTGCTCTGAAACGCAGCATTAAAACTCTGCATGTGTATAAATGGCTCCCAAATTGCTACATTTCTGCCAGTTGCCCCCTCAGCTGCGGCACTCCTGCTGTAACCGTGTCAGGCAAATTACAGGCCTGCTTGTATCTAGCTTAGTGCTCCTGCTCTGGCCTCTTTTTCTTTCCTGTGCATCCATGCTCTGCACTCAGGGGGGAGAACCGTAATGTCAGCCGCTCTTTAGCGGGACGCACTCCCCGGGGGTCATAGTGGGGAGGGAGAGAATGGCAGAGGCGACGGCATGCTCTGAAAATGGATGTGCTGCGCATGCAGAGGAGCAGCACATGCGGTGACAGAGAGAGGGCTCCACCTACCCCGGCTTGCTCATGACTGGCATAGTGGCAGTACTTAGCTGTCAGGGACGCTGCAGCTCACTTCCTCACTTCCAAAGGCAGGATGTCCTATAACAGGTTTCCCTGAGCCAGGCTGCCGGCACACAGCCGCCCCTGCTTTCATTTCAGCTGCGTGGGCTGCGCGGGCTGCGCACGCCGGTGCGTGGAGCCTCCCTCCAGCTGGGCTGTCTTTCAGTTTCTTTCCTGATGCTCTGCCTCTCCTTCCCTGACCAGCTTGCTCCACTCTCCCTCTTTCCCATATCTAAGTCTCTCTCTCTGCACCCTCTCTCTCTCTTGCTTTAACTCCCTCTCTCTGTCTCTCTCTCTCTCCCTCACTCACAATCCCTCTCTCTGCTCCTCTCTCCCTCCCTCTCTCTCTTGCTTTCGCCATCCCTCTTCATAACTGCTCTTGCTGCCTCAGTATAAGACAGCAATCATGCAAGCATGCCGTGCCTGTTCTCCCCAAGACATAAAAAGGTTATTCTTCCTCTTTTTTTTAGAAATCAACTTTCAGCTGCTTATTGCACCCCACTGCTTAGCATTTATTCTCAGCTTAAAAGCGAATGAATAGTCCAAAGAACAACCGCATACAGCAGCTTTTCAAAATCTTATTACGTTCCGCCATACACGGGCATGTACGGCCAGGCTGATTAAATTTACTCTGAAGTACTGCTTCTGAAAGACCTTCCAGCTCTTTCTCTTGCCGCTTTGTGATATTTCTCGCCACAGCTGCATCATCCCAAAAAGCGAAGGTTTCAGTCTTAAAGAAAGATCCTGAAAATGCTGAGCCGTTAATGTGTTTGTTCATTTACATGTGCGGCTTGCTTGAGGTCGCTGCTCTCTAATGAGTTTTTCATCATACATCAACACTGTTTATGCTTAAAGATGGAACAGTCATGCACTGGATATCAGTACAGAACCGTAGTAACGTGAATATAAAGACACCCCTAGAAATATCACAGTGCTGAGATGGATCACACTAAAAGACATGCTGCTTCATGACCTGTGCTGCAAATAATACCTGGGAATGGCTATATGTGAGTTTTATTACAGCTGTATATATACTCCACATCAGTGATTCACAAAGCAGTAGCTATGAGTATGTTTTCCTTGTCTGCTTACTCTCTCACATGTCTTTTGTATGGCGTGAGCTGTCCCGGGGTCCGTCTGCATCACAGATGCTCTGTGGTGCTGCTGCCTGCTCCGGCTGCTGTTCTTCGACCACACTACTTTGCCTGGCATTTCCTCGGAGCATTCACATGCACAAGACAAAGGCTATATAAATACCTCACAGTCAGACAAAGAAAATGCTTTATCAATCAGTAGAAATATTGATTAGTTTTTACCCATACAACTAGCTAATTAATTAATGTCCCAACAGCAACAGCAATAATCAAATAGCTATTTTTCAGTGCGGGGGGCCCGCAGCGCTGTGTTTTTGTCCTCTGTCTAGTCATTTTTCTTTTGTGCATTTTTTTTCTGGGTTGAAAAGGTTTAGGGGTGTATTCTAGTTTTTCATCTTTAATTCAGGACCGTCATTTTGAATTCGGAACTTTCTAGGGTACGAGTGCTTGCACTCTCAGCACATTGGTGTGCTCTATGAGAGTGGGCAGCTCGCTACAGGAGATGTGATCTCATGGCTTGATCTGAGGCTGCATTTCGCTGCTCTGGGTTTTGCTGGATTTCTGCAGTTGACCTTTTCACATCCAGAAATTCCTTCTACTTAAAAAGTGCTCATTTTATTTGGTGCCTTTCAGATCTGCACGCATTTTGCCAGTGTTGGGCATCTGCCTGTGACTAGGAAGAATAACTTTTCAATGCTTTGTTACCTTCACATACCAGTACTTTACTCTATAGTACTTGATTAACTGGCCGACATTTTAAAATTTTTTGTTAGGCGATCTAATAAAAACAAGTGCATGTTCTACAGTTTCTCATGTAGTTTCAGAATATGGCTTCCAATTTGCTGCCACACGTCCGGTTTTGTCACAATTTACAATTAAAGTTCAACATAAATTATAGCAAATGTTACATTAAAGAAACAGTTCATCATGTCTTTGCTTGTCACTTAGCACTGCGAAACTGTTTCCGGTATGATTTTCTCTTGTATGAAGCATCAGGATTTTGTCTGTACATACTCCAACAATAATCAGCCATCATATTTACATTCCAATGTCCATGGTATCTTCGCTCTAATTCACTAATATCTTGGTGAAATCTCTCACCTTGCTCCTTACTATACTCACCCAAATTTTCAGGAAAGTAATCAAGGTGCGAGTCTAGGAAATGCATCTTGACACTCATTGTACATCCAAGATCTTGAAAACGACATATCATATCCTTGACGTGAACCTCATAGTCAGATGACTTCTTGTTTCCGAGAAATCCATCAAAGACTCTACGGAATTCTTCCCAGGCTTGCCTCTCCACTGTCACCATTTTGGTTGCAAATACACTGTCTTTCAGCAACCTTCTTATCTGTGGTCCACCTTCCGGTACTGAGTGACAGTACCAGAAAGCGGACCACAGTTCTGCATACAAAGGTCGGTGTCAGTGGACCTGCAGCAGCATACCTGTAAGTTTACATACCTGCAAGCTGCCTGTAAACCCTGCTGACTAGTTTGTACAAATAATTACTCTATAACAGTTTACTGGTGATTTTATATGACTGGTATCAGAATGACATTATTAGGTATACAATGCATTGTATATGAAAAAAAGTTAAGTCGAAATCACAGAAAAACCAGACATGCTGGAGCAAAATTAAATATACACTGGCATCCTGCTATATTTTGATCTTACCAGCCTCAGTTTCTTGGTTCATATCATTGTTTCCGAGACCAATCTCTGCAGTTTATCTAAGGCTAAGGGGTGTTTATTCTGGACTAACCAGCTTCTCTCTCATTCTCTCTCATTAACTTCCTGTTCACACATACGTACAAATGCGAGTTTACAACAGTTACATCTATGAGTCCAAAGTTTAAAATTAAACATCTGTAAACATTCTGTATCCATCCATCGATCCATCCATCCATCTATCCATCCATCCATCCATCTTCTACCAGTTTATCCTGGTCAGGGTTGAGGGGAGTCCTGGAGCCTACCCTAGGCAGCAGCACGCACAAGGCAGGGTTCTCCCTGAATTGGAGATCAGTCTGTCTCAGCATTCTGTGTTCATGTTCTATTCAATACTCTGTACTTTAACCTCTACAATACATTTAGAAAGAAAAACGGAATCTTCTGATACCAAAAAGACTCTTCTCTTTGTTACTATTTTCAATTTCCAAAAGGGAGACATATAGCACAAAGCTTTCAGGGCAAGGAGAGAGTACAAAACATGCACTAGTGCCATTTCAGCTTACATATCAAAGGAAACAAGCTGCACTCTCCTTCCATGCACCTGAAAGGGTCATCTGACAGTAGACATCCATCAGCAAACAGAAGGGACCTGAAAGTGCACCAACGACTCCCTCCTTAAAAGCAAACCTTCAAAAAAGATGTTTAACCTAACTTCACAGGGGAGGTCAAAAGATAAACACATACTGTACATATTGCTTTTCATTTGGATGGACTATTGTTATTTACAATGGCTTTTTCAAACAGCCTCTTTAAAAGAGTTAAAAAGAAATATTTACTGAAATGTCCCTTTAGTATTGTTACGGATGTCTAATTTGACTTGCGCAAAACAATTCGTTTAAAGTTTATTCTATTCACTTGCCATTTTAAATGCTCAGCCATTGTAATCATTATCAACATGAAACTTCATCAAATAGATAGATTAGCATACCTATAAACGTTGACAATGAAATAGTCCTGAGACTCCCAGCCAGACAAGAGAATATCCTGCTGGTTTCTGTCCCAGTCAACGTACAACTTGGTTGGTTAATTTCTAATGTGTTTCAGAGGCACATATTTGTAGGCTACTGAATGAGAAAAGATGACTCACTATCTCACCACAATGATTACCATTTATCTTGAAAATATACCAATAACAGGAATAAAGAGGAAGTGCTACTTTGTCGTCAGGCTAACACAGGGACATGCATGGGTCGGAGGGCTACACTGAGCGATACCTTTGTGCCCCGCAGAATGTAAACATTGTTCTGAATATGAGGTCACCCCTACCTTCTTGATTGTCTTATGTCGATCTATCAGACTGACCTTTTAACAAATTGCATTTCTGCGGCATGACATTTACATTAATGGACAGGCTCCCATACCCCTTAATAAAGAGTGGTATATATGCTGCTTCTCGGAAGCAAGCGTGAAATCCGCACAGCCCGCAAACTGTTTTCAAGTGATATCAAAGCCAGTCGGCTCCTTTTTTTGCACCCTCCTCCACCAGAGAGCAGTAACCCGCACAGCTCTGTGACACTCCTCCCTGTCCGCCTGCTCTCGACCCTCAGGCTTCGCCCAGTCATTACATTATCTGTCCTCTGCAGCCCGGCTCTCTGGAAACATGGCTAATTAAGCCTGTGCCTTCCCTGCTGTGCATCGCAGACCAAACTGCCTCAGCATTTCCCCGTGTCCCTCCCCCCCCCCCCCCATCTCCTCTTTGCCCTGCAGTTGCAACAATTACTTGATTAATACTCATAGCAATACATCAAAGCTGCATGATATCCCAGGCAGGGTATGCGTAGGCTTGCTCGAAACTGCCACCGGGCAAGGGGAAAAGGATATGCAAGGCTCCTCTCAGACGGCCAACCGAAGCAGCCTAAAATATCACTTCCTGATCCCCCTTCTAAAACAAATTACAGTGTTCTGTCAAATGTGAAATTGCTAATTGTGAAATGTAACAGAGATCTGGTCACTTTTAATTCCCTGCAATGTTTCCGTCATGTCACATTACATCATTCATCCATCATTTATTAATTACCAAGAAACGTTTATCCGGTTCAAGGTTGTGTTGATCCTTGTGCGAATTGCTTGAGGTTTAGGGCTAAAGGCTGGGTACACCCTGCCGGGGGATCCCTGTCCAATAAATTCTGTGGAAATACATGTCCTATGATGTCAGAAAGTCAGCAGTCACTGTTCGTGGTGGTCCAGCTTGGATATCTTGGCCTGCGTCTTTGCCCAAAGTGCTTCCATCGTCAGCCTGCAGGGGGTGCTGTGCTGACGGGTTCATATCGCCTCCTCCCTGAGTGATTGCTGTGAATGGGCCAGTGAGCTGGCTTGGGAGATGGTCCTGATGGAAAAACTCACTCAACTCCAGAAGGCGCAGTGAAACAGGAATAGCACAACATGAAGTCAGTGTGCAGAAACTCTTAGGCTTATAGGGTGCATTGGTCCAATATTTAGATTTGGTAACATAAATTGTTAAGATAGTTGTATTAATCCACAAACCACATGGTGGTGCATAAATCAAAAGGTGTAATGTGTACTAATGGTTTTGATATCAAACGTTCAGGCTTATATTTTAGACTGCCTGAAGACGTTTATTACAGATTGTAATGGAACTTCTACTGGAAAACAAAAATAAACTGACTTGTATTGTACAAAATGTCAGCAGCAACTTGTGCTGTAGAGGAAGGATACTTCGAAAAGCCAAAAATAAAGGGCTAGATGGTTCTACCCAGCCATATTCAAGTTAGCTACTGATGGAATGAGAGAGCTTTGCCTCTGCTGGGAACATCCCCCTCCCTCCAGAAACACTGAGATCACGCTGAACTACACCAGCACTAATCTAAGGGATAGTTCCCATAACACTTTATTTAAGCTCATTACACATATTAACCCAGTTTAACGTTCTCTGATGATACCACAAATGCCACCAGATTTACAGAGATATGTGTAATATGTCTTCTGCCAGCTGCACAGTTTGAAACCCACTAAAGGTGAAGAAATGCTGTATGTATGGACAAAAAAAAAATGGAAGAAAATAAGGGCAGGATAGAATAATCATGCTAACTGAAAGAGTGAGTTAAGGTTATATTAAGACTGTCCTGGGTGAAAAGAGCAAATAAAATTTAAAATAAAATCACCTTAATGGTCAGCCTGAATGTCTGGCTGGCAATCGATGAAAGTGAACCCACCCTAAACGAACCACTATATAAGTAACATGACTTGTCTTATTAAACGTCACATACTCTTCAAATGTTCATTGAGAGTCATTCTAGAAGCCATGACAGGCTCTGTTTTTGGCCTCAGATGGCATTTTACATGTAGGTTATTTTAGGCATCATTTCTCACATTTATAAAAGTTTCTTGTGTTTATTGTTGTTCTGTTTTTTTTTTCTTATGAAAGTCCCAACAGAACTACAGAAGATCAACAAAGTGTACAAAGTGTACTCTCCCTTCCCCTCCCTCTGTGTGTTATCTGTAGTCCCTTCCCTCAACTCCTAACACAAGGAAGATCCTCATTTCTTTAGTCCAGCATTAGGTCAGGGAAGGGGCATTATGTTAGCACCAAATCTAGTGAAATTCAAGGAAAACTGGCCATTAATATATGGAGATTGGGTAAGCTGGGAGCATTGTCTTTGGATTGTGGCTGAGGCTCAGATCTTTAAGAGGCTTTCTTCCAGGGCTAAAGGACTTCAGCCTGGACCCTGGTTGGAAGATTTTGTGAATAGCATTGAAGACAATGTGATGGATTTGTCAGCTCAAAAGCTTCCTTTCCAGACTGAAATCCCAGAGTAGAGCTTTTTTCCATTATTCAGATTGGCTCTCCTCACATCCACTCTGCATATGCCTACCATGAGGTATTGGGGGTGCAGAGACATAACTGCAGGAGAGCTTCTGCTCTCTTACAAGCACATATTGTGAAAGGAAACCTCATCGGGAGGGAGACATGAGGCTGGAACTGTGACTGGTGCACTTCCCAATGAGTCTGAAACATTATGACATCACTTCCTCAGGAAGTCAGCCAACTGTAATCTCCAAGAATGTTTTTCTGCACTATATGTAGGATGAGACAGATTATTACTGTTTACTGTGCAAGTTAGTTTTTAGTTAAACATGTTCATATGCTAATAATTATTCTGGTTGCAATCAATAAATACTATACTATAATTATAATATCCTAATTACAGTCATTATGCACCGACACAATGTCCCTACATTTCAGCAGTCATGCAGATTATGTTGCAATGTACACATACACCAGCAGTCAGAAGTTTAGACAGGGCTGATTAAAGGGCTGTTTTTCAAAAGAGTAATTATATTTTAAGCTTTTTAAACAATATTTGCAATTTTCTGAAGACAAATATAAATCATAAATTTTACGCTCAATTTCTTCCAAAGGAAAAAGAAATGAATACACACATGCCACAGTAAGCTATAATGAATACAACATGGAAAAACCGACAGGACCAACAATTTTCAGCGCAGATGGTTAAACATATTGTGCTGAAAAAGAAGTGTGAGGTATCAGTAAGAGTCTCATGGGGGGGGGGGGGCGGCCACAAGGGTAGAATTGCTGCCAACAAGCCATTACTGAAGGACACAAGAAGACTTCTGTCCAAGAAACGCAAGAAATATACATCAGGCCAGTGGAAACCTGTCCTTTGTGGTCAGGTGAGTACAAATATGAGAATTTTACTCCCTACTGCCATGTCTTTGTCAGATGCAGAATATGTAAGCGAATAATCCCTGTTCTGCCTACTGTGAAACATTGGGAAGCAGGTGTGACAGTTTGAGGGTGCTTTTCTGGCAACACTGTCAAGAATAGTTAGAACTGAAGACACACTTAAGCAGCATGGCTACCAGAGCGTTCTGCAGTGACACACCATCCCACCTGGCTCGCCCTTAACTGGGCAATCATTTGTTTTTCCACAAGAAAATGACCCCCAAGCAGACCTCCAGGCTGTGAAAGTTACTTGTCAAAGAAGGAGAGTGATAATGTGCTGCAGCAGATGACTTGGCCTCCACAGTCACCTGACTTAAACCCATTTGAGAAATGCTCAGTGTATTTGGGAACTCCTTCAAGACTGTTGGCAAATCATCCCTAATGAATCATAATGAATCCATTTGAGAGAATGCCAAGGGCTAGTAAAGTTGTCATAAAGGCAAGAATCTAAGAATCCCCGTGACTTATAGATTTGATGACTTCACTGTAATTGTAAAATGTAGTAAATAGTGAAAATAAAGAACACCCCTCTATAAGTAGGCATGCCCAAACTTTTCACTGACAGTATATGTTTTCAAAATCATGAGTACGCTCTGTAGCTATCTGTTCTGGAACTAAGTATTCTATTTCATATTCAACATATAGGGCAGCACGAAGGCGCAGCGGTTAGCACTGGTGCCTCCAACTCTGGGACCTGGGTCCAAATCTCTGCCAGGGTTCCATGTTGTATGTTCTCCCTGTGTCATCATGGGGTTCCCTCTGGGTACTGGGGTGTCCCCGCATAGCCTTTGTGTGAGTGTGCCCGATGATGGGCTGGCTAACCAGAGTGCACTGCACCCTGCCTTGTGCCCATAGCCTCCAGGACAGGGTCTGGACCCCCCACAATCCTGAATAGGATAACGTTACACAAAATGGATGTATGGGATGGATGGATGGATTTATTATATATGTTGTTCTCAGTCAATCATAATTTTATTTACCTGTGCTTACTAATACTTTTATATGATTAGATTGCTTTGCATGAGACAAACTAAATTTCTCATATCCATCCATCTTCTAAGCTCTGATTTTGGTCAGAGTCAGAAGGGGTCTAGAGCATATACCAGAGAGAAAAAAGGCTGGGGTACACCCAAAATGGGAAGGCTGGGGTACACCCAAAATGAGAAAGCTGGGGTACACCCAAAATGGGAAGGCTGGGGTACAGCCAAAATGGGAAGGCTGGGGTACACCCAAAATGGGAAGGCTGGGGTACACCCAAAATGAGAAAGCTGGGGTACACCCAAAATGGGAAGGCTGGGGTACACCCAAAATGAGAAAGCTGGGGTACACCCAAAATGGGGTCCCTGTCTATTGCAGCACATACCCACTTACATGGTACAGGCAATTTAAAAACACCTGCCTGACTTTGGACCCCAGTGAGGACATGCAAAGCAGAGGCTGGACACAAACTTCCAATCATGAAGGTGAGAAGCAACCGTGCTGAACACTGTGCCACCCAAAAATACCATAAAGTATATTCTATTGTTAAAAAATTGATAAACCAAAATATGTGCTGAGAAGAATACCATAGGTCATCCATCCATCCATTTCCTGAAACCGCTTGTCCTATTCAGGGTCGCGGGTGGTCCGGAGCCTACCATAGATCATATTTTTCTTAATGGCATCAAATGAAAAAATGCTTCACAGATGCTCTTAGGCTTTACCAAACCTACATTTCAATATGGTGCATCTAAACAATATATGTTTTCAATTTATCCTGAGAAAGCTGACTCAGGCAAAAAATTGTTCGGATTTTTTGTTGCCAAAGACGTTTAAAAGATTACAAGCACAATAATTCTTTGTTTTCCTTACCACTGTTCCCATTTTTACAGTTTGATGTTTCATAGCAGGTATGACAGGATCCCATAAACCATCACGCTCCAACATCCATGTCCCATAAGCCCCTTGGAATAATCCTGCCAAATTCTGTGCGACGTGACTCTCATGCATGGCATCGCTTTTCTACTGTAATGTATTCAAGTACTGTATTAGCAATATTTTTCAATGCCACGAAGCTCTTAATTATTTCAGTTAACTTTCAATTTTATTTAAATTCACAGAATGCTTGAGGGAACAAAGGACTAGTAGCAAAGCCATTTCACAAAACTGCTTTGCATATTTACTGCCATTGACTGCTTTCAGATCTGAAAGAAAATAGGCAAAAGAGAAAATGTGCAGAAAGTGCCACCTAGTGGACAGGTGAGTGGTCTCACATTTCAGTTTGGGGATCAGCCGTTTTCTTTACCTTTGCATCATAAAGAGCACATATAGAATGAGGAGGCCATGGATGTGCGGCGATTTGAAGAATGTAGTGACATTTGGCAGAGACCACCAGCCCCTAGTGGGACTGGAAATTATGCCCCGCGGAGTGGAAAATGCTGATGAATTTGGAGGAGACCCAAAAAGTGGAAGATTGGCACCAACAGCATGAGGAGCTCGTGTTGTACACCAGCCCCTGGGGCTCCTACCCTTCAGGGCCCCATCCCATGTGCTTAGACAGCACCATCTGGAACTTTCAGCAGAGAGCTTCCAAGGTAACCTAGGTCGTGAGGGACCCATGTTATCCAAAGAAGCCCGGGGCTGTTTCCATGTGGGATTACAGGGAGCCAATCCCGTAAGGCAGCCAATCCCGTAAGGCAGCCAGTCCCGTAAGACAGGAACCTGGAACCAAAGTTGTTTCTCTCCTGCAGGATCACTGCCCAGGTCCCCAGAATCCCAGTTCCTACAAAGAGTTACAGCTGACCTGCCCCTGAGTAGTGCAGGTCAAATGGAAGAAGAAGCAGACAGGACAGGCTGCACCTTTTTCAGGCTTTCCTCATCTCAGTATATTACAATTCGGGGAGATGGAAGTAATTGTCTTTGACCACGGAAGATCTTACCATGGATCTGGCATGGAATTTTACAGCCATTTGATATACAGGAAATGCAAAAAAGGACCAGTGCAAAGGTTAAATCAGTGCTGCACAAATGTCATAGCGACACGCATGCTCTGCATTCAGATGATAAACTGTTAAGAAGATTAAAATTCATTTCCTTGTTAACAGTGTGAACCTCGTGTTGACAGAATAAGTTTGATTGTGTAGGGTGCTTTGTTTATGTTGATCCAGGATGGGTGGGAGGGTCTAAAATAGCTGCACGCACTTGATTTGTCTCCCTGCACCTAAATTACATGCATCAAGGAAGCATTTCCACTTGTATAATATGTATGTTTTCAGAGGGAGGTCCACTTCCTTCCTTCCCCTGTGCTTTTCTGCATTCCTCAACTTCCTGTAACCAGCCCAGAGCTGTCCTGATACAAGCAATAGGAGTAAACTGGTTCAAGTTACACTGACTTTGATTTTAGTCTTAAAGTTTATTCTCTTCTGATTTTTTGTGTGTGTGTTAATGTTTCCTTGTAAGAATAACAAAAGTCTTAAGAAATGTTTCATGCTGTGTTGGAGAACTTCATATTTAGTGCAGCAAGGTCACATGACCTCCTGCAGTTAATTTAACAATGACTCATGCTCTGGCCTTGCTCATTCCCCACCTGTCACCTTACATCTGTGACTTGGGGACGCCGTATAACCCATATCCACATGGTAATGAACAACATGGTGAAGTTACTGAGGAATGTCAAGTCCAATGCAAAACAGGAAACCACTTATTATTCAAAGATAACAAGGTAAATATCTGCTTGAAAAGGAAAGTGTAGCAGAGCCTTGGCCGACAAAAATGCCCACAATGTACAGTGTGTCCATCTGTATAAATAGGTATCTTCAGCTTGAATAAATGTATTTATAAACTTAATACAATACTGTGATATTTCAGCTGATGTCAAATTATATACGGGGGCATAACGTTTTAAAGGTGCATTTATATTAAGCACAAATAACTCAAAGGAAGCACTGAAATCTTGTCAGTTTAATACTTGCATTCAGATGAGGGAGAATGAAATTTAAAACAGCATCGTATTAGCTTACATTACTCTTCAATAGAGTGGGTTTTGCTGATATTGAAGCTGCATTTTTAATTTTCCAGCACAAGAGGGCAATATAGAGTGAACTTTTCGATAAGGTAACAAAATTCAGTTGCAAAGATAAGTTTCTGTTTATATACAATATAGGTCACTCTTTATTTAAACTGGCAAACGTTGGACTTGCCATCATTCACACAACTTCATAACATATTTAAATGTGTAAAGTTTACTGCAGAATAGAATATAGATACTTTTAATCCCTAAGGGGAAATTCTCTTGTTTTGCCTCACCTTGCTTTCCATACAGATAGAAGCAAACTTGGGGGTCACAATGAAGGGGCAGCCACCTTGCAGCATTCAGGAAGCTGGAGATTAAGGGCTTGTTCAAGGGCCCATAGACATGTGATTACGCTGCTACAGCTGAGCTATAGGCAGGAACCTTCAGATCATACGTACAGAGGTGCGACCCACCGAGCCACACACCACCCGCAAACTCATCTGTGCTGTGTGCAACTAGATCGATGTAACTTGAATTAATTGAGCTTTCAAATATAAATGTTACTTGCACAACATAGCAATAAATCAGTCATATAAATAAACAGAAAGTGAATACAGGCGTTTGTTGCTTTTGCATGAATTTCCAGTCCAAACAATCCAAGACGTAAACACCAAAGTGAAATTCGTTGTTTATCTAGATAGCTAACTAACCCTAACCCTAACCCCAGGTAAACTGGACTTTATCTTTGTTCACTTACATTTAGCCCAGACTACTTTAGATCCAAGATGTTATTTTGCTAACCCAAAAATCCAGCTTTGTGATACAGGCCTATTTTCTTTTGTTATTCATTGAATATTACAGTGTTACTCATATGTGTCAGTGTTTTATCCACAAAGACATTAACAAAGCAGGCAGCAACATCAGTGTTTTTTGAAACTGGGGACAACAAGATGAGATCAATCTCCATAGCAGAACACGAATACATACACGGTATTTTAAAGACCCCATTTCACAAAAAGCACTCTTTTTGGACTTAGAGCAGAAGTCTGAGTACTAAGAGGAGAGCTATGCATCATGAACACGTGAACATGCAAACTACACATGCAGTACACAGAGGGAAACAGACGGAAGAGTGTGTCGGGGCCTCTGGAGGCCATTTCAAAGCAGCCTACAGCTATGCTCAGTGCTCCAACAAATCTCCTGTACAGGAACAGGAACCCCAAACGGGGAATGGAGGCACAGGACTTAAACACACCACCACCAGGTGGAGATAATCATCCCTTAATTTAGGGCTTCCCAGCTCCCAGTCCAGGGAACACTGGTGGTTTTGCGGAGAGGTTGGCAAATTTCCAAAAATTAACTATATATTTTCAATTTTGAAGACCCCTCATGTTCACGTCAGAAAAAAAAATGTAAACTGTTAAGTTTATGAAGTCAATTGATTCTCCGGCAAAACCCCTGACTTCAGGGCCCCGTCCCATGTGCTTCTTTTTTCACTGCATAAACCAGAAATCGAAAGGTTAGGAAGCCCTAATTTAATTGATCATTGAAGCCGTCCTCGATGTTCGCACACGCACCACGAATGTCATGACAATATTTAGATACTAATGGAAGAAATGTACTGAATTTGTTGGTGTACGATTTCAGGTTTTATAGTAGCTTGGTTTTTAGCTTTAACTTTCTGTTTTTGTACTCATGAATTATGAGCGTAATCTTATTTATTTGCTGCCAGGTAGTGGAACAGCTTGTGCCTCATGTTGGGTGGTGTGCTGTAGCCCAGAATGTTTGAAATTCTCACTGCATGAACTAATTGTATGTCTTGTTTTGAACCCTTTGGGGTTTATTTTTGGATAGATTTTTGGAGACCAGCCTTATAGTTATGCTTCAAACATTAGTTCAAATGAAAGAGACGTCCAAATCAGAGTATCGGCAAATGTAGCTTAGTCATGGTGTTGTCTTGCATCTTCATTCATTCAAGTATGTACCTGTGTGCTCTTGTTAAATTTGGGTTGAAAGTCATTTTTGAAGATTGTACAGAACTGGCAAATATGCATAATCAAATTGTAGCCTCACTTACCTTTCCGTGACTGGAGGTTGAGTGGATATTGGGTGTCATTAGCAAAACAGGCTTTTGCTAGAGTCTCCTTCTTAAGGACAGAACTCAATAGAACTACATTTAAACTGTGATTTATTGTAACAGGCTTTGGTAAGGGGCAGTATGGTGGCATGGTGGTTAGCACTGTTGATTCACACCTCTGGGTCCAAGTATATTCCCTGCCTTTGGGGGGGGGGGGGGAGGTTTGCATGTTCTCCCTTCCCTCATCATGGGGTCATCCCCCCCACAGTCCAAAAACATGCTATGGTGAATTGGAGTTGCCAAATTGTACGTAGGTGTGAACTGGTGCCCACGAGGAGTGTTTTCTGCAATGGATGGGCACTTCGCCTAGGTGCGCCCATGCCCCTGGATGGGTGGCATGGCAGGATGCATCTCAGCGGAGAATCCCTGATGCCTCAGTTATGCCTGAAACTCCTCCTTATACTTTGCTTTTCTTTTTAGGACATTTTAATGTTAACGTCTTAATGGCACTTTCAGAGCACCAATGGACTTCTGTTTGCGGCATATACTGTTTTTGTTAAAGAAATATTTGATGTGAATTTTCAATTTTAGTTTTTTCTTTATCCAATAAAAACATACTGTATACAGAAGATGCAACCACCTGCTATCAGTTTTCCAAGGTAGAAACTTAATTTATAGTAACATGCTTTGTACAGAGCCGTACAAAGTTATAATTGTGCGTTTCATAGTTAAACAGTACAAATGTCACGTGACTACACTAATCATAATGTTATAGAAATTTCATAAATGTATATCAAAGCAACTTTGCATGCAACTTCCTGAAATGCTGCAAGTGGATATAGAAGAATACTGTGAAGTCATTTAGTTGTTCATTACTTATTCAACAGAAACCAAGGCTTTGGCATCCTGTGCCTGTTTTGTTCTACCTGGTTATGCTGGGAGGTTTAATATAAAAGAGACAAAGTGAAGGTAAAGAGATATAAGAAAAACAATGTTGATTAGGAATTCTAACAAAAGGCAAAGTATGCAAAAAAAAATCTTAAAAAAATGTTATGGTAATTTGCCACTTGGAAATTAAAATCAAGGGCACTAAACAGGCAGGCTGAGAGCAGTGCCTTTTCCAGCAGAAAATGTTGCATACACCCAGCTCTCTGATGTCACCGGGGGGAGGGGCCACTCTTTATGGTTTATTTGGAGAATACATCACTTCCTCAGCCCTTGCTTTTTGCTTTGCTAGGCACACGGCTGAGGAGGACGCCGCAGAGCTGCTGGGATTAAGGCAGGATCTGCTTTATGGCTCAGTCTGTTAATGGTGTCGTCCAGGATCTGGCCAGCAAGCGTTTCCATTCAAGGTAAGACCGTGGAGAGGCTGTTGGTGTGGGAGGGTTACAAGTTGTTGAGTTTGGGGAGGGGAGGGACTGAGATGCCGGGTTCCCTGATTCACGCACCGCCTGTGAGGGAGTTTCCCTCTCTAGCAGCTGTCACTACTGTCATGTCTGCATAAGTGATATTTGATATTCAGAAGATTTTGATTCTGTTGATCGTAATGCGGAGGTTATACTTTATTAAAATCTTCTCTTTCCAATCACTCAGCTGATGGCTCGATAGTTCAGCTCTTCTGCTCCTGGCACGCGCACAGTAGATGGAGTGTGGCTGCTTTGTTTCTTCCCAACATTGCGCAAATTGTACGTTGGGTGCGCCGAGTCACCTGCCCCCCCCACCCCCGCCTCGTGCCCCAAGGCCGGTTTAGTCATTTTGTGGGGTGACTTCTTTGCAGAGTGCGTTACAGCTGCTTGGACACGCCTGTTGCTCCACACTCTCCCATGCCCGCAGCATTTCCCACTTCCGTCAGTGTCTGCGTGTGCGAACTTGTGAACCATCTATAGCAGACCAGCAGATAAACAGTCCTGTGTGTCATTAATTGTTCCCATGGTATCTGCCTCTTTCTCAATCCCATTGGTACAGGCTCTCCAATCTGCATGATGGGATTGGAAGGTACTTGCTGACTGATGTGTTATGTGGCAGTATGACAGCATGAGGAAATCACCTTAGTGTGACTGATCAGGAGGCTTCAGCGGGACCCCCTGTAGAACACAGGCTTTCGTTTGCCACACCAGATTACATGGCTTTTTCAGGAAGCCTGCCACATGGCTCTATGGGCTGAGCGTGTAAACCCCTCAGTCATGTGTTCAAATCCACCCACCTGTGTTCTCATGTGGCAGAGTGGTGACTCTGAGGCTAGGGATCTGTGCCCGTAATTGGATGGTTGCTGGTTTGAATCAAATCAAATAGGCTTTTATTGTCAATTCCATATATATTCATAACATACAAGGGAATCGAAATGCTGTTCCTCTCTCGTCTTTGTAATACAGTATAAAAAAGAAAAAGTACAAAGTATACACATATAAGACATAAGATAAATACGATGAAACTAAAATAAGTAAACCTATAGAGTATACAGTACAATATACAATATACAGTCGGTAGTGCAAAAACAGCATAAAACCCAGTAACAGTGATGTAAAGTGAGGAAGTGCATTCTAGAGCAGCTTTTGAGTGCAAAAAAAGACAGTTGGCAGGTAGTTCTTTGGTAGGTAGTGACTAGTTATAGTCCAGGGGCAGGGGGCAAAGGGGAGTGGTAGTGGACAGAGTTCAGCATCCTGACAGCTTGGTGGATAAAGCTGCTGGACAGTCTTGTGGAGCCCAGAGGCTCGGGTACCTTTTCCCTGAGGGGAGGAGGTTGAAGAGGGAGTGTAAGGGGTGAGAAGAGTCATCAGCAATGCTGATGGCTCTATGGTTGAGGCGGGTGTGGAATATGTCATTGAGGGAAGGCAGTGGGGCGCCAATGATCTTGCTGGCTGCATCCAACTTGCATTGCAGGGATTTCTTACAGGATCGATGCACCATCAGGACACCATTAATGCTGTGATTCTACTCCATTGGGACCTTGAGCAAGGCCCTTAATCTGCAATTGCTTCATCCTGGGTATGACGTTAATCTACATCCAGCCCTATAAGGAAGTCCTCCAACATACAGGGAAAAACTTGGGGGTTGGTGGCAGGATTGGCACTCCAGCCACTGGGGAAAAAAACTCACTCTGGCCCATTTGGACTAGTGTGGTGTTGAGGTATCACCTGCCACATGGCTGCACTCTGGTTCTCATCCCTGAGGTGATTTGTCGTGTGGTGGGTTCAGCAACATGCTGTAATCAGTGCATGATCCTTACCTCTCTTACCAAAAACTCACAAAAGATCTTAATTTGATTATCAGTTGTATTCATGGTCACTTTGTTTTCTTGTAAGTATTTAAATGAGGGAGTAGAAAATTCTCATATTACTATATACTTGTTTTTAGAAACTGTAAGAAGATACAGCTGTATAGCTGCACATTGAACATCCCCCTTGATTAAGTCAATCATCCATCCATTTTCTTTAACTGCTTGTCCTATCCAGAGTCACAAGGGGTCTGGAGCATATGGGCACAAGGCAGGGAACAACCCAGGATGGGGCACCAACCCACCACAGGGGGCACACTCACACACCATTCACTCACACACTATTCACTCACACACCATTCACACCCATAGGCAGTTTGGCAACTCCAATCTACTATAGTACCGGAGCACCCCCCATAACAACACAGGGAGAACATGCAAACTGCACACACACAGAGCCATGTCAGAGTCTCAAACCCAGGTCCTACAGGTGTGAGGCAGCAGTGCGAATCCCAGCACCATTAATTCCAGCAGAGATTTCATATTTTATGTCTTTTTCTTGGTATTGTCTTTAGTGGAGAAAACGACAACCCATGAAACCCCATTTAAATTTTATAATTTTAATGAATTCTTATGTGAATTCTTCAGGTTATTTTTACATTTATAATAAAATGCTTAAAGTATATATATTGTTCTCAATAGAATTACTCACAATCTGCAATCTAATTTATTGCTTTCAGTGTTTAATAGTCTTTGCATGTTTACAGTATGATGCAGAATACATTAAACTCGCCCTGTGCTTTAAAGATTTTTCCAGATGAGAAATATATTGGACAAAAAAGTTGCAGTTGCTAGAATTTTTGAGGGTTTGTATTTTGAGGAAAAAAAAATTTCTTTGGTGAAAAAAATGTTTTTTTGCAATATGTTTGTAAAACCCTCATACCCTCATACAAGCTACACATTCTTATTCTGCAGTGAACGTCAGTTTAATGGGAATTTTGAGGACGGCATGATGTCAGAGAAGATTTAGGCATTATTTTTTTCTTTGTTTTATATAACATTTTTTAAAAAGTATGTTTCAATTATGAATAACTTCTCTTTCTTACTAACTTCATACAAGGCTGTAAATGAACTTTATTGTGTGGGCCAGATCTAATCTGGATGTGTTAGTAGTGAAATCAGAGTTTATTCAACCAAAAAGGAAAGCTGACCCATCACGTGGGACCTTAGAACTTGGTTAGTCTCCCTGTCCTGTTTATTTACGCCCCCCGTCACCTTTCTAGAAGAGTCATACCCAGAAACTGGCCACTGGTGCTGCGTTGGTCAGCTGCCGGTGTAAAAGTCTTGGCGGAGTGCTGCGGACTCTCTTTGGAGTGAGACGGAAGAGTGGAAATGCAGAAGGGAAGGAACAAAATTAGAATGAGACAAAAAGAAAGAAAAGACGACTTGCTGCGGAGCAGAAAGAGATGGAAAAGTTAAATGCGAAATGCAGCAGGGAAGCACAGGGCACTGAGAGGAGTAAGAGGGCTTTCTGCTGGTTCCCTAGCAACCAGATTCTTCCTACTTTTAGTAACACTGGTTAAAAGAGAGAGGTCCACCAGTAAAGGTGTTCTTCTCAAGAGGAGTCCTGCAGGCTGTCATCCGAAGACTGCAAGCAGGACTATGGCAGCTAATTATATATCCCATGGAAGTCTGAGAGGGGATCTTGGTTCCCTAGGCTTTGCTACTTCCTTCTGAGCAGCTCTTGCAGTTAGTGTTCTGACTAACTGTGAGATGCTGTGAGATGTACTGAGTAGCCCTCTCCCATGTGGAGCTCGAGAGAGCCGGTGGCTGACTGCAGGCTGTATCAGAAGAAGACCGGCCCTCTGGCCTGTTGCCTCCCAGTGTGTGAAGGAGGCTGTTGCAGATGGCCAGTGATTGGAGGTGCTTCCTCTGGGATGATGAAGCTGAGGACAGTACAGATGTATCCTTAATCCACGTGGACTGAAAGTGGACACTTCTAAGGGCAGGGATTTCTAATGACTAATTATGACTATTTATTTATATTTAGCCTCTCCGACCTATTAGCATATTCAAGCCTAAGCCCCCAGCTCCCAGCTTCAGGCATGTCACAGTCGGTGGGGGAAGGGGGTGGATATCCATAAATCTAACTTGCATATAATTAGACGCCCTCCCCTGAGACGTGAGCTTCCATTGTGTTTCTGTGCTTCAGAAGAATGCATTACTCTGACCCCCCAATCCCAAAGCCAGCCCAGGCCAACCACAGGCATGTAATTATAGGATCTGCGAGGCTCTGCCGGAGGGACGGGGGGCTGAGGGAGGCTTGACTTAATAGCAGCCCCCCCTTGTATTCAGGCTGATGGGTACAAGTAGCTACTGTCAGCCTGCGTTGGTCAGCTGCCAGTGTAAAAGTCCCCTTTGTCATATTACTGCACCACTCAGCTTATTACCTGTTTAATATTGTGTGCTCTGTCAACTTTTTTAAAAAGGCTTTGTACATGATGCAGTAAGTTAGAGACACTTTTTAAATAAAAATGGTATGAGTCTGATTCTCATAAGAGTAATATTTCCCCTTTCCAAAATTGCTGCTATTTCCATCTGAAAAGGCCAGAATGGGGACTTAGTATATGTCCCATCTAATCACCAGTTTTCCAGAAAAGATGGTGTGTTTATGAAACACTGTTGCGTGTGTGTGTGTTTTTATGGCTGCCACCGTTAACCTTTAGGAAAATGTACCTAAAGGGGGTGGACTCTGGTTTTCTGTTACATAACAAAATGACATAGCAAATTGTATTAGTAAATGTAGGAGAATCCTACAGTACCACAGTGCTAAAGTTGTCTGTCTGTCTCTCATACACATAGATGAATTTGCACTGCCTAACTGAACTAAGATCATTTGCATTCTGGAAAACTGACAAAAACAAGACGGCTTTGAGTTCACGGGTGCCTGGTTTTCTTATTATAAAGGTATTTGGTAAGAAAATATGAAAATTGCTGGAAACTGTGGTTTACTTACCCTGAAGTTTGCTGGAAAAATGAAAGTCACTGAGTATGTTTCCTGTAGAAATCTTTGGAAAGAAAAACACATTGAGAATTTGGAGCCATTTATCTGTTTGGTGGTTTGTTTATTTATTAGTACTATTGATTTGTTATCATCAGCACTCACATTATAACTGTACAATGAATGTCAATAATAATAATAATAATGCTACTTTTGTTATTCTCATTTACACTTATAGATTCATACGTTATAGATTATGCTTATAGATTCATATTGATTCACTATAGTCAAATTTACAGATTTAAAAGAGTAATAGAAATTATCGTTTTTAGTTGTTTTGAAGACCATAAAATATATTAGGAAAATATCCTAAATTATCTTAAATATCTTAAATTATGTTGCTGTTGTGTGCTGGCATTTTGTACTGTCCTGGTTTTCCCATACACAACAAAAACTCTCATGAGAAAGTTGTGAGGTGATTGATCAAGCTTGTCTTTCTGATATATACACTCACCTAAGGGATTATTAGGAACACCATACTAATACGGTGTTTGACCCCCTTTCGCCTTCAGAACTGCCTTAATTCTACGTGGCAT
>JAODJU010000040.1:17961950-17975476 GCA_026776725.1 Gnathonemus echidnorhynchus | reverse complement strand
GATTGGTTGATTAGATAATTGCATTAATGAGAAATTGAACAGGTGTTCCTAATAATCCTTTAGGTGAGTGTATGTATTTCTGCTATATTAAGAAATATTTATCACATTGTAGAGGCCCCTGCTTACACAGTAGCCTTATTATCTTATGCAAGAACTTTGTCAGGAACAGGTTTTTTCAAAGTCTTTTGAAGGATGCTTTATGGAAAAGTGTAATTGGGTTGGTGGAGATGATTTCAGTCATTTCTCTTTTCCAGATTGTTAGCATGAGAGTTAAACATAGCATTTTCCAGAGGTGGAAAGTTCAGGTGCAGAAAGTACAAATCCAGACCAAGATTTTGTTTCAGCCGACCAGTTGAGCATGAAGAGTGACATTCACAGAGTCAGTACGTGACTGATCGGTTGAAACTAAATCTTGGTCTGGATTTGTACTTTCTGGATCTGATCGTTCCACCCCAGGGATATTCAAGTTACGCCACAATGTCTGTGTTTAGTAAAGAAATAGGCCTCTGAATACTATGCTTGGATTTCTTAAGGGAACCTCAAATGCTGGTTATCAAGGATTCAAGGGAGAGGTTCCGCATAGCCATAGACAGGATAAGGGCTTGAGGATTTATAAAAGCATCTCAGAGTATTGCATCAATGCACCAAATTCTGTTTCATAAGCCTACAGTACAGTTACACACACATGCATTCATACAGTCGACACCTGCTGGATTTTTCTGGTCAGATCATATTTGGACCATTGAAAGCTGATACAGATGGTGCATTGTGTTGACTGATTATATCCTAAGAGATACAAAAATGGATCTTCACTCCAAACGATCTTATACTGGGACAAAATCCTGCAAATGTATTCCTTTCATATATGTTTAATCTTTACATATTTATTTTACTTCATATGACATGCAGATGACCGAAGGGACAGGGAGGATAATAATGTTGGTTTTTAAAGCCTGAAAAAATATATCAACATAAAAAAAATAACTATTAAATTAATATATAATTTCCAGAATGTAGAGAGACAGCTTATTGTAGAAATGCTTTTTGAGCATTGCCTAAATTGTTTCCAGGGCAGCATTCAGTTGAAAGCCTGAATTAAGACTAATGGGATTTGCTTTTGTAGCTAATTAAATATATTTGGACCCCGAAGAAGGGACATTGCTGCATGACTCATTGGGTTTGGCGGATTAGCTATTACTGCAGTCATTTTAGCACCTTTTCGGCAGCGTTTCTTCGTCTCATGTCCCATTTAATGTTTGCCGGGATCTGCATGATTGCCAGACGTTCCATAGTAAGCAGCTGCACAGTAAGTCTGTCACGATGTCCGCTGCTACGACAGCTATAATTCAATTTGTATTGGGGTCAGGAGAGTAGAAGATTAGCGAGGCAGGTTTATGCGTGGCATGTCCCTCTGCTGAGCACCACAAGCTGGGGAATTAAAGCAGATTTTTTTTTTTTTAACCAGCACTCTAATTCAGCAGGGTTGGTGTGTTATGTACCAAACAGAATTAATTCTCCGTCCATTCTGTCCCAGAAGTAGCTCCTTTAAGAGCCAAAGTATCGTCTACACCGCTGGTCCACAGAAGGGCATATCCTCTCTTAAACTTCTTCAATAACTCTGGAAATGGATTTGGGATAATCTGGAGTCCAGTAAGTGGATACAACAGCCTTGCTATATGAATTGGCTGGTGGGGATTCTTCAAGCCATATAAATCGTGGACTTGCTTTTTTAACTTGTACTAGATAAAGTGCAGACGGTGTCAGATGGATCAGAACAAGGGTCCTTTAAACATGTTTGTGTAATTTGCCATTGTGGTTGCTCTCTGGAGCTTGCAATTTGAGAAGGAAGTTTGTATTTACCAGAGACTTGGAATTGCAGAAAAGACTGCCAAGATCATCTGCCAAAGTCAATATTCACGGCTCTCTCTGATTTGCCTGTGCACCCTGTGGACCCCATTCTGTCCCAGATTCTAGCCACCATGGCATTTCACAGGTTTTTTTGGATATGCCTCCTTTCTGTTTGTGGTCTTTTTTGAGACCATGGGGTCTGTGATACCCCCTGACTCTTGCCCCCTCAGTGGGGCAGAAAAGGCTCTGTGCAGGCTGGCTCATAGTGGTCCTAGACCTCAGCCCTTGCTGCGCCCCCTCCAACTGGAACTCAGCTTATATGTGCAGAAGACCCTCACCAAGCAGAAAAAGAGGTACAGTCTCAGTTAGGCTGGGTGCAGCTTGGCTCCTATTGGATGGTCCAGGTCTGTGTCATATCAGTTGACGATGCATTGAATTTAAATTAGCAATCTGAGAAGAATATATAACATTGAAACCGTTTCCATTTGGGTGACATTTAAGAATCACAGTAGATTTTCAATGAAAGCAATGATTGTTTTGATTTGTTTGACCTTGTGAGATAACATTTCTGAGATATCTGAATGTTTCAACACATAATACAGCTGACACCTATTTTGGCAGGAAAGCTTAGTTAGGGGTTTAGTTTGGTTTGGCAGTAGTGTGTGGCTAAACCTCTCTGACTCTGATCAGAAAGTCATTAGTTTGAGTCCAGCCTTGGCAAAATAGTCACAAGTCCATTGGCTTATGAGCCAGGCCCTTAACTCCCAGCTCCCTGTGTGTCACGGGACGACTGTCCCTTCGCTGTGACCCCCAAGTTTGTTCTCACTAATATGAAGAGCAAGATGAGGCGAAGAGAATTTCTCCACAGGGATTAATTATGTATCACTATTCTGTTCTATGCTACCTTTTTTACCAGTACCATATATTTGTAGTTGAAATGGTGCTCAATATTGGCCAAATGATACTTGGTGAGTTCTTGAGATGCTCAATGCATTTCTCATTTGTACAACATAATTTAAAACACTGAACCAGGTTGTAACTGTTGATATTCAGCACAACTAAAAAGATAAAAATTGATAATTGGGTCAAACTTGGAAGTGAAATAAAGATTTTGAGTGCTGGGAAAGCTGTCGTCACAAGTGATTAAGTCTCAGTTTCAGCTTCAGGTATTTAATGTTGTATCTGTTTTACAATCACTGATTGAGCTATCATCCAACTGTACTGTTGCCATGGAGACTTGGGCAGTGAGAGGCAGGATAAGCGAGGCTCTGGAAGGCAAAATCAGCAATATTTTATATTGTGACTGCATCATGTTAACATCAATAGGAGCAGAGCCTTTTCTAGTCAGCTTTCCCGAGAGAAACTTCACCATAAGAAATTCTTGTTCAACAGGCCCGAACATGGCACTGGAGCACGCAGTTCACCAAGATTGTTGTGACTAACACATTTGACATAAGCAAAACCTGTTTTGCAGCAGGAAAGTCAGGAAAGTCATGAAACAAACAGTCGTTTACATTCGACAGTTTCTCCTCTTGAACAATACAGCTGTAACTTATTATACACAAAGGTAGGTCATAAAAAAATTATTAAAATAAGTGTTTAGACTAACAGGACACCTGGATTTCAAGTCACATGTTTAAATCTCTGTATTTTTACTTAAGGTTATGAGTTGGAGGCTAATCATTTTCCAAGAATAAAGGAAAAGGATTCGTAGCCCTATTGTACGTGTCAGGCCATGCCTTGTGACTGTGATTGCTGCTTCATGTCTGTTCTGTGTTCGCAATACAACTGAACATCACCTCAAACTGGAGGAGAGAAAGCATGTTCTCTTCAGCTGCCTGTAAACCAGGGGTGGGGAGCCTATTCCATGGAGGGCTGGTGTGGGTTTTTGGGATGGCATCTCAATCAACCCGCACCCACAGTGGCTCTCCATGGATCAGGTTCCCCAACCCTGCTGTAACCGCTGTAACATTGTGCATCCCCAATCCCCATATCTCTCCCTGTCCTTCCCCACCCAGAATGGAGGCCTCCTGCCTGGAGTTGGCCTTGGAGGGAGAGCGGCTCTGCAAAGCTGGGAACTACAAAGAAGGAGCAGCTTTCTTTGAGGCTGCCATCAAGGTGGGCACGGAAGACCTAAAAACCCTCAGCGCCATCTACAGCCAGCTGGGCAATGCCTACTTTTATCTTAAGGAGTACAGCAAGGCACTGGAGTACCACAAACACGATCTCATGCTCGCCAGGTACCGGATCTGAACTGCTGTTCTCAATCATCCATATACTCTAAAGAAGCCTGACAAAAGCGGTTTTGAGATCGGTGGCATGCTGCTTGAACAACGGCATCGTTACCTGGTACCTCCCACTGCTGCTCTAACAAGACTCTGCTTGTTTTTATCTTGATAATGTGACTATGACTTATTTAACTTCAAGGTTCTCCAACAATTCCCATATATTGTGAAATGTATTCTGGGGGAGTAATTGTGCTGTAATTCTGATTTTTTAAAAATAGTACTAGTACTAGTAGTAGTTATACTAAAAATAATACCAAGTAAACAAAAATGCAAATAAACAAGTAAACAAATGAATGATTTCAGAGCCTTTAAGTAAACTTTACTCTTTTTGAGAATAAACAGCATGTATGCTGAAGATTTTACTGCCTGTTTGGAGGTTTTGGACTTCATGACTCGTTTCGTTACAGGACCATAGGTGACCGAATAGGGGAGGGAAAAGCCAGCGGTAACCTTGGGAACACGCTGAAGGTCCTGAGGCGCTTCGACGAGGCGGTGGTTTGCTGCCAGCGGCACCTAGACATCGCCCGTGAGCAGAGGGACAAGGTGGGAGCAAGACACAGGCGGCCATGTATATATGAGAAGAACAGAATTTCTAAAGTATAGAAATGAGGTTCCTCCAAATGTATTAACCAGCTATATGTAGGCTTGTGTCATGGATCAATGTCGATATGACACAACTAAGGACACACAATGCTAACACCTATGTTTACATCACATTTACATACATTTATTTAGTTAGCGGGTGCTTCTATCCAAAACCAGGGTGATTTATCTTATTTGGGGGTCCTGAAATAAGTGCTGGATTGTTGAGGGAAGAAGAACTAAAGGAAAACTACTGAGAAACTGCACATTAGCAATCAGAAATAGGTTTGTCATTAAGCAGGAGATTAAATTGCAGTGACACACAGCTAGCAGCTAAAGGCTGACCATGTTCTCTGTTGTTGTAAGCAGGTCGGAGAAGCAAGAGCCCTGTACAATATAGGCAATGTGCTTCATGCCAAAGGCAAGCCGAAACTGTGGGGCTGCACTCAAGATCCCGGAGACATCCCCCCTGATATGAGAGAGACGTTGCAGAGGGCCACGCATTTCTACGAGTGAGTCTGCCAAACACACAGCCCAAACTGGTGGCACACGTCAGCTGACGTACTGACACATGGCAGGCACGCAACACGAGCTGACAGCACATGTGAGCAGACGTGCTGATGTGTGACATAAGTCCAGGATGCATGGTATATACTGTAGCTCGCAGAGTTGTGTACAGTGGTAGAAACCAGCATCATCTTCAGACTAAACTGCCCCTCCCAATTTCAACAGTAGATGGCACTATAAGTATGAAAATACAGCAAAGAACTACATTTTGTCTTCAGACCGCTGTGCAAGACCTTCATATCTGCTGGTTGTTCAGTTTGTAGCTGTAATAGTAATGCTAGTTTAACAGTGTAACACTACTGGTTGGTTTATATTGAATCTCAGAGATGTTCCCCTTTTAACAGACACTGGTATTTGTGAGAGTTTAGCTTTGGGTGAATCCTTCTAGAATGAGGGCTGATGAATCCTTTGGGTGTCTCTGGGTTCATGCCATGCTGGTGCAGCCCATGAGCTTTGTGACCCCCCTGCACTGTGGTTACTTCACATTACCTCCCCTCACAACCAGGCACTCAGTCACAGACAGTTCAGCCAGCATGTACATGAGGTGTGAGATCCTGTAGGAAAATGACTGATGGAGGAAAGCAAACACAAACTGTTTCTATTTAAAATTCCCTTAAGCCTTAAAAATGGAAAACATTTTTAAAGTATTTTTTATTCATGTTGGCTAAACTGTTAGATGTCATGATCAGAGTTATTTCCTGGAATAAACCATTTCTTTAGATAGGGGTTAAACTTATTTTTTTGCCATGGGTATGAGAGTAAAAGGGGGGCGTGTGACTTCATGTTGCTACCACTGTCAGCGTCGCTGTCACTCTCCTTACCACCGTGTCACTGACTCTTCCTGTCACCCTTTCAGGATGAATCTGTCACTAGTCAGTGAGCTGGGAGACAGGGCTGCCCAGGGAAGAGCTTTTGGAAACCTCGGCAACACCCATTACCTGTTGGGGAACTTTGTGGAAGCCATCAAATTCCACAGAAAGGTGACGATCGACTGGCCTTAAAGAGCCCAAAGTCATGTGATAAGTAATCCTGTGGGACAGAATGACATCATGTGCCTGTTTGCCGCCCTGGCAGCGCCTCTCTATTGCCAAGGAATTTGGTGACAAAGCAGCAGAGCGGAGAGCTTATAGTAACCTAGGCAACGCTCACATTTTCCTGGGACAGTTCAATGCAGCCGCAGAGTATTACAGGTAAGGGCTTGATGTGGCCATGTGCTCTGTGTGTGTAGCAAAAAGAGGAAAAACATGCCAGCATTATTATTGATAGTTCAGATAGGTGTTATTTCTCATGCCTTACAATGTAAGCAAAAAAAAAAATAAAACAACACAGCAGATATTGGGAGTGATGTCTAATCACCTGTCTACTCCGTGAATCCTGAACTCTTACAGGAAGACCCTGCAGCTCTCCCACCAGCTGAAGGACCAGGTGATGGAGGCACAGGCCTGTTACAGCCTGGGTAACACCTACACTCTCCTGCAGGAATACATCCGTGCCATCGAGTTCCATCTCAAGCACCTGATCATAGCCCAGCAGCTCTCAGACAGGTCTGTGTCGTTCCTGATGGGCGTGGCCACACCGCGCCATTTCCTGTTTCTCTTGCCCAGTCCCCTTCCCTTACTCTTATCCTCCTTGACTGATGTTACATTACAGATCTTCCTTCCCCTTTTCACTGAAGCAACTGCTGTTCCAGCTCAGCTGGGATCTCCATCCCTGGTGAGAAGATGCTGAGCCTGTGTCCTCTGTTTGCAGGGTCGGCGAGGGCCGGGCCTGCTGGAGCCTGGGGAATGCCTATGTGTCCCTAGGGAAGCACCAGCAGGCACTGCACTATGCTCAGAAGCACCTGGAGATCTCCAGAGAGGTATAGTGTCCCACCATAGCAGTTCACCATATTGACATTCATTCCATTATGTTACTTATTTGTGGCTGTAATAGTAATTTCTTTCACTATTCCTGGCCTGGCACCTCTTTGTATGTGCATCCCAGACTCATGTGTTTCTTTGATTCATTGACTTGCCCTTAGCCCTAAGTCTGCTTGCCAGCTTTCCAGTCAGATATAATCATTGTCAAGGCAAAGTCACATCATGGTCCACGTAATGTCTCTTTCCTCTCCTTTCATTCCTCCTCTCCTCCTTGCTAAGGATTAGCTATAAATGCAAGGCTATGTGTCTCATTCAGTGGAGTTGAACCCACTTTGATCACTGGAATCCCAGTTTAGTTCTGGGGCTCACAGCAAAACTGCTCATCTGCATTTGGCTTCAGGGTTACAAGCAGCTGCTGCTGTATAGTGACATGGGGGACGACTGTTTGCAGACCTGCACACAATTATAATACATTTTTAAAAATATTTTAATGTGTGATGTAGATGGAATAGAGATAAGGTCATGCTAACTCAAGGGGAATGATATTCTGATTATGGAGCTTTTTCTAAGTCGGGGCTTTTAAGTTCCTAAATCAAATCTGTTCCGCATCGACCCATGAGTGTGAAACGGCTCATCCGGGGAGCCCCCTGCCTCTCTACAGATTGGCGACCGCAATGGAGAACTCACAGCCCGCATGAATGTGGAGCAGCTAATGTTAGCACTGGGCATGAGCAAAGCGGACCTGTCACACTCTGGATCTTTGCAGTTTGAAGCACAAGGTAGGATCACATGCCTAAAATTAGTGTCATATAGCTTATTCACAAATGCACAGCATTGAGTGCTTGGTTTTTCATGTGCAGAATCTGTGTCAACCTGCATAAAATCTTTAAATGAAGTGATTTTTTGTATTTTCACCTAATTTTACTTAATGCACTCCATTTATTTTCATTCTTGTTTAATTAGACCAATATAAAACATTTAGTTACAGTATTTAAATAACTATTAGAAAGTGTCTAAAGACTGGGTTGTATTAACTTTTCAACAGCTACATATCAAACACACAGCCTGTTTTGCTTGCTCATCTTGTAACTATGGCAACAGCTTCCCAGCCACTCAAGCGCAGGGTCTCTGTCTGTATGGTCATGGATCCAGCTACATGTAAGACCTTAATGTCACATCACACTAACAGGGCTGTGTACCATCCAAATGTAAGGTACACTGAACACTAAGGCAGTGACCTATTATAAGTCCATTGGTGTTCTTACAGGATTGCCCAGTTAATCTGTATCCGTTTAAAAGATTTGCAGTTTTGCAGTTACACCATAAATTGATCTCTCTCTCTATAAATGTTTTTTAAACCTGCAAACAATTCAAATGATCCAGTTCCTGTGTTTAGTGACTGGATATTTTCCAAACGTATGTTTCCAGATACAGATCAGTATTCATACAATAATAAGTCTCTTTCTTTATCAGCTTTATCTCTGTCTGGCTCTGTTTGTATGATGGCATGTGCTTGGATGGACTGGGTACTGGGTTCATAGCCACTCTGTCACGCTAAGGGCTGCTATAATCCATTAGATGCCTTTATAACCAAGATTTTGCAGGGATTAGCAAGCTAATGCTATGCTGTGCTACCGAGGACCACCACCATTCCCATGCAATAGTGGTACCTGTGGAAAAGATCCATACATCTGTCATAAAATGATTCCACTTGGAATTGTTGTTTGTATTTGAAATTTCCAGCTGTTGAATTGATCACATTTCCCTCAAACACATCTTTGAATCATAATACAGGGCACGAGGATGTGGAATATACTATACACCCAACATTATACTGTTGGCCTATAAAAGTTGATATCCATAATGGCTAAAGTAAAACCAAACCGTGCCAAATCATCTATAGATTACTTCCGCTTAAATTAGAACACCTACTTGTATCCTTTGAGGATTGTGCTATTTTTTCCCTATGGTAGAGCAGGTAATATATGGGAAAACTTTTAACTACTAGCTGTCTCCAGGACTCCAGGAGGAATCAGTGGTTAATTAATAAGGGATAATAATGGTGTTCTACTTGACAGGCCATTCCACTTACTGCTGACCAGAGGGAACAGAGAAAAATTTG
This sequence comes from Gnathonemus echidnorhynchus, assembly GCA_026776725.1. Lineage (NCBI taxonomy): Eukaryota > Metazoa > Chordata > Actinopteri > Osteoglossiformes > Mormyridae > Gnathonemus > Gnathonemus echidnorhynchus. Next base: position 17,966,210 of record JAODJU010000040.1, on the reverse strand, counting down.
TTTGTCACCTAGATATCCTTGGATTAAGTGGATTATTAATTTTAAAACACATTTTAGATTTCAAATGTTAGATGTCTGATGAAGCACTATTTGTTGTCAGTTGACCATAGATCTCAACAAATTCACGTGAAATTAATTGTAACAGTAATAATATATTATCATTGGCCTTCATTGAAAGCTGAGGTGTGGATGGTGATATTGGATAAACCACAAAGGTTCATCTTTTTCTTGGTTTATAGTTTTGGGTAAGTGCAAAGACATATAGCTTAAAACGATACTAATTTAACTGCAAAATCTCTGTCCAAAGTGGTAATTCTGTGTTTCTAAGCTACATCTGATTTTGACAAAAAGCAGTTTGCACACAGCTGTTATATAAAGGTCACTCCAGGCTATATATATTTATTTATTGAGCGTGCAACTGAGGGACAGCCTGGTTTTACGAAATTAGAGACCAGTGTGCAAATTCAGGGGGTCTTTTGTTAGCCAGCTGTGTGTCACATGCTCTCAAGCTTTGTCATTGTACCAACATACTCCAGGGTTTTTGAGGGTTTTTGAAGTGGGCCTTGGGACTGGTGACAGTTCTTTTCTGACAAATTGAATATATTACACTTTTTCTATAATAGTGCAGTGAGAGTAAGCTTTGTATGAAGATGGGTACATTTGTTTGGAACCCACTTACTAAACTATCCATGGTCATTTGGTTGAGTTTGTGATGCCCATTGGGAGATCATACATGGCAAATGTAGATAAAGATTGAGGAGTCGTCTTAGTGGTCTTAGTGGTCTTTTTTGTTTTGCCAGAAAGCAGTTTTGAGTGGTTTGAACAACTGCTTAGGAACTGCATAAAAATCTCCTCTCTGGAATCTTAAAACCTCAAAAATAAATATGTTTTTCCTGTAAATACTGGAACATATAAAAGACACAAAATATAGCATACCCTTTTTGGTTCTATGATTCTACAGCTGAATTTGATACATAATTACATTTCCCAAAATTAAACACTTTATCTACCCTTGGTGATCTTAATATGACACGGGTTTGACGATATATAGGTTCTTAACCAGTAGGCGGTGTATAATTGCTGAACACAATGTTATATTTGTTATAAAGGGTAACTTTAGTGGATATTTAGTGGGCCTTTGAAAATATTACACAGCTATCTGGTTAAACTAGAAAAGTGACTATATACCACTGCTGCCCACTGACATTTGTTCAACGGAAGCATTGACCCAAGATAAACATATTTAATTCTATTTAGAAAGGCCTGCTGGCTTTTACCTAATAGAAAGGGCTGGCCTTTCTACAGTAGCTCACTATGCATAATCCGCACCTTGGTGTAGAATAATTTTTACTATATATCTACAGTCTATGCAGGAGTAAGTTGCTGTGAGGTTAGAATGAGTGATATTATCTTAGATAAAACTCCTAAAATAAGATAATTGTAATAGGTCTACAATTGAATACTGTTATTCTGTTCACATGTCTCCTGTCAGTCAGTGATATACATGTCACAGGCTATTATGTCATTTCGGAAAAGCTATACAAGGTAAAAGAATCTGATTAATGAACAATGAATATTTTAATGCAAAAAAAAAACACTTGCTGTTATTTCATATTATCTCAATGCAGAGCAGATTATTTCTATACCCATTTTTTCATTAATTTCTGTTATACTACAGTCTTGACACCCCACTAACCTGTATTAAACCATAATAAAAACAGTTGCAAGATCTCTGGATGAGAGATAGAGTCTGATCTGGATTCATCAAGTGTGCTGTCCTTCCGTCCATGAAAAGTTGTCTCTTAGAGAGCACTCCGAGAATGGCTGACACTGTGATAACATTCCTGCATTAGTAATGTGTTCACTCTCTGTTCATGTCTTTAATTTTTCTCATGATAAGATAAGATAGGATACGTCACGATAAGTTACGATAAGACTAGACTTTATTTATCCTGACAGAAATAGTATTGCCAAGACATAACTCTTACTGTGCTTAAAAATATCCAAATAAAGAACACAAGAAATACAAAAAAAACACCAAATAAAATGAGACCCAGTACAATACTGTAAGTGTAAAACATTGCTAGTAAAATGCAAATATAAAGAAAAGGATACAAAGATGAAATATATAAAGTGAAAGTGTGCATGTGCAAAGGATGTGAAAGGATACCATATAACGTGCAAAAATTAATTATTGAGTTTGTTGGTACCGTCATATCACAGGAAATGTAAAGAGGAACCCAGAGTAATGCAGGACTGAGGCTGCCTGTAAGTCCGTAAATCTGATGTGTCATCTGCTTGGATCTGTCCTGCAGGAGCTAGACCAAAATTCAACAAAAGCAGCAAGAAGAACATCGAATTGTGGAAGTGCTCTTCAGAAAAGGTGAGAGATTTGTACTCATGTTTAACAGTAACAAAAGTAAGAAAGTGGTATTCCTAGGTAATACATCTAAATGTCATGTAATTTCCAGTTCCACATATACATCAGGAAATATTCAGATAATTGGAGTGAGTTAGGATTTGAGTATTGCCTTTCCAGTCATCCAAGTACTCACTCCATACTGTTAAATGATCCATATAGGTATATGGAAATAAAATAAACAAAATAAATAAACCTCAAAGATGATACATTCTTAGTATCAAAAACATCCCTCAATGAATGGTTTAATGTTTTAGTAACACTTTACAATCAGTACGTCTTGTACTTAAGTAATGCCTAACTAATTTATGACTCATGATTAATGCATGAATTAATACAAGATGTATCATGAATTCCTGTTACTCTCCATGAACTAATGATGAAGTCACTGTGGCTTAATGTAATTACTTCACATATTAAAATCCAGCTAATTTAGTTGCATATCAATTAATGTATGAAGTAACTGTGAATTAACATTCCTTAACTGTTGACCTAGTAAGTGTGAAAGAACTGTCATTCTTTTGTCCTGGTCAGAGTCATGGGACAAATGAAATACACTTATGGGGCAGCTTTGGTAACTCCTTTTTATTGGTCCAGAGATGTCACATGGGTGTTCATTATTTTTGTGTTATGTTCTGGCAGCCTAATAATAGTTCTGTGTTACTGGGTTTTAATGTTTTGTAAACATGTTAACCCCTCCTTGGATTGCCACCTTATTGTGGTGGAGGGGTTTGCATGCCTCAGTGACCCTGGGGGCTATGTTGTCGGGGGCAATAGCCCCTGGTAGGGTCTCCCAAGGCAAAAAGGTCCCAGGGGAGGGGCCAGACAAAGAGCAATCCAAAAGAACCCTATGATAAGGTATTCAAACTAAGTCCCGTTTCCCTCGTCCAGACTAGGGTCACCGGGGCCCCATCCTGGAGCCAGGCCTGGGGGAGGGGCCTGTTGGCGAGCTCCTGGTGGCCGGGCCTTGGCCCGTGGGGCCCGGCCAGGCATTGCCCGAAAGAGGCATGCGGGACTGTCTCCAGGTGGGCCCACCACCCACAAGGGGAATGTCAGGGGTTCGGTGCTTTGTGGATCGGGTGGTGGCCAGGGGGGGCCCTGGCGGTCCGATCCCCGGCTGACAAAACTGGCTTTCGGGACATGGAATGTCACCTCTCTGGTGGGGAAGGAGCCTGACCTATGTGTGAGGTTGAGAGATATCAATTAGATATATTTGGGCTCACCTCAACGTATGGCTTGGGTTCTGAAACTAATCTCCTGGAGAGGGGCTGGACACTCTTTTCTTCTAGAGTTGCGGTGGATGAGTGACGCCGGGCTGGGGTGGGGCTACTGGTGGCCCCACAGCTCGGTGCATTAACAACGGAGTTTACCCCGGTGAACGAGAGGGCTGTCTCCCTGCGCCTTCGGGTCGGGGATAGGTCTCTGACTGTCATCTGCGCTTATGCACCGAATGTCAGTTCAGAGTACCCGGCCTTCTTGGATTCCTTTAGTGGTATGCTGGTTGGCGTGCCACGAGGGGATTCCATCGTTTTGCTGGGGGACTTCAATGCTCATGTGGGCAATGACAGTGTGACCTGGAGGGGAGTGATTGGGAGGAACGGCCTCCTTGATCTGAACCTGAGTGGTGTTCTGTTATTGGACTTCTGTGCAATGCATGGTTTTTCCATAACAAACACCATGTTCGAGCATAAGGGTGTCCATAAGTGGACAAGGTACGAACATGCCCGGGGCTACAGGTCTGTGATCGATTTCATAATCTGCGGCCAGTGTTGGGTAAGTTACTTTAAAAAAGTAACTAATTACTAATTACTAAATCAATGTTGTATTTAAAATACTTATCT
>JAODJU010000040.1:17939762-17961850 GCA_026776725.1 Gnathonemus echidnorhynchus | reverse complement strand
GCATTATTTTTCTTTGTTTTCATCTTTATTTTTGCACACTGTATGCTTCATACTGTGTTGAAAATGAATGCAGAGGTGAAACACGCTAAGGTTAATTGGAATTGCCAAATGGCCCACAGGTGCATGTGAGTGTGCCTGGTGTTGGGTTGGTGCCCCATCCTGGGTTGTTCCCTGCCTTGCACATGTAACCTCCAGTATAGCCTCTGGGCCCCACACAACCCTGAGTTGGACAAGTAGTTTCTGGAGATGGACGGTTGATAAGATTTATTTGCAATATTTCATCACTTTCGCCCATAGCCTCTGCGATAGACACCGGACCCCTCGTGACCCTGAATAGGACAAGCAGTTTAAGAAAATGGATGGATGGATACTTCATCACTTTCATTGATAACAAGTTTATGCTATTAACCTTTGGCCAGGATTTTGAATGTGATTCGTTACCTCTGAATACTGAATATAGAAAAGTACACTGAATACAGTCCCCATTATTAAATTGTTAGACATTTTTCCATCGTTGGAAACTAAATCTGTAATTTCTGTAAGGGCCTGTAGACATCCTTTATCCACTCCTGCACCTGAACAGAGCATATTTAGTTCATAACAGGTATAGAATGACTTTGTCGAAATTTGCTTTAGGTGGGTGGCTCCACGGCTCAATGGGTAGCACTGTCGCCTCACATTCTGCAGTTTGCTTGTTTGCCAAATCTTCTGGGTGCTCTGGTTTCCTCCCACAGTCCAAAGACATGCAATTAAGCTATTTTGTGTCTCTAAATTGCCCATTGAGTGTGACTGTGTGTTTCTGTGCCCTGAGATGGACAGGCATATATATCTTCCAGGGTGCTGTCTGAGATAGGAACCATACCTCTGCGATCCTGACCAGGATAAGTGGTTAGAAAATGGATGATGCTTTAGATAGAGTCAATCTAACCAAATATTCCAACCATCCTTAGTGGTATCTGGGGTCCTGAATATATTGGTTCCCTATGACCTCCAATGGAGGGGGAGGTGTGGCAGAAATAGAGGATCTGTACAAGGGACATTAAAAAACTGGCTTTAGCAGGGACACATGGGCATTTGGTCATATCTGAAACATAAAGAAGAGAAAATTGTGTTAATGCATTTTGTTATCATAAAAAGGACCAAGATTTTGGAGTGGAAGGCGAAGTGTGATTTTCCAAGTTGATAGTCCTCCCAACAGTGGAGAGGGACAACACTGATAGCCTGAGAACTTCTTCTGGCACCTAACAGGCTTCAGACATTTCACATAGGCTGACTGGGACCATTCTGCCAGAACCACTCATCCACTTCCAGAAGGTTACTGGTCTCCACTTGAATCCACTAGTGTGGTAAGAGACATGGAGACAGAACCGAGACAGAACTGTGAGACAACCAAACTGTTAGTGGGAGACAGGACAGATACTATCACTCAGGTGTTTGCAAATGGTCTCTGCCTTTAGGAGCGCTAAGGACACTCCATCTACTGATGTCTAAGTTTTGCACAATGTAAATAGATGATGCTGAAGGTATCACAATTGGTCCTCTTAAGACAAGGTTGCTTGATCCAGCTGCATAGGTTCAGGACTAGAGGAGGATGAGGTTGAAGGAACTAGGATGTGGGAATCAGCAGGGGATCCATAAGGGAACATGGTGCTGATTCTCTGTTACTCCCAAAGAAGATTGTCAGTGGAGATGGACATCTAGATAAATAGGTCCAAACCGGAGACCTCTGTCTGAAAGACCAGTTCAGACTAGAGTCAAAACACTACCTCACTGCAAGTGTAGGGACTTCAAGGGGTATACTTGGGCACAGAATGATTTATTTGATGAATGTCCTATAGTAGATCTCCAGTGTTCCTCCCACCAACAGGATGATCGGACACTAACTGGAACATTATGAGAAATTAACTATTAATTTAAAATGGGCTTATTTTGACTCCATAGTTCTCAATAGAGGAGTGACAAAATGTATCTTGTGGGCCTCAGATTCAAGTTAAAGTTGAGTAAGTAAGTAAATTTTATATAGCAATTTTCACAAACACTGGTCAGAAAGTGCTTTACAATAGAAAGAACAAATAAGGTATCTACACACTATAGTGAATGAACATCATTCTATGATATGAAAGGACTGGTAACTTGCATTCAAGTTGACTAGTTTATCATCATACAAAGAATTATGTTTTAATTTATCCATGTAAAATAATCATCCATGGGTCATAAATGGAACAGCTCATCACTTGGGGTACCAGCACAACATCACAACACGACATGGACACAGAGTTCCTGTTCCAGTAGAGCAGTGTTTCCCAACCTGGTTCTCAAGGACCCACAAACAGTCCATGTTTTTTGGGAACAAAAACGTGAACCATCTGCTATAGAGACAATGATTTAAACTGGGGGACTCTGGAACTGTACCTTGTCATTCAAACACACCCCTTGCCTGTTCTTCTTTCGCCAGTAATGTGTAGGACAAAACTAATGGGACTGGGTTCTGGACACTTTGAGCTGGATTATTGAAGCAGAGGACTGAAGTAGGAAAGGTCAAGGTCTTTTATTAGGACTAGAGGATGAAGTTTGGATTGGTTTAAGTTCAGTGAGGGGCACCCCCTTTGACACCCCCTTTATACCCCCTTTGAGGGTTTGGGCTGCAGGGTGTGGTAACAATGGCGATACTTTGATTTTTGTCGCTGAGCTTTTTTATGTGGTTCAGTGGTTCTGCTTTTCCTCCTGTGGCTTGCAGCCCCCAATTTCCCTCTCTCTCTCTCTCTCTCTCTCTCTCTCTCTCTCTCTATCTCTCTCTCACCTCCCTCCCTATGTCTCCCTTGGTTCAGAAATGGGATCTTGATAGACAAACCCCTCAGTCTGTAATGAGACATTTTCCCACAGTGGGAACCTAGGCAACAGCTAGGAAAGAGGTGCAGAGGCTGAAGGAACCAAAGGACTGCCGGCTATCAGCTGCTGTGCTGGTCAGTCTTCTTACATGAAACTGTTTTGCTTTATATCACGTGTGTCAGATATTTGTTTTTAATCTGTAATTGTGAAGAAAATGAGGAAATATTAATTGAATTAAATTTTATGGGCAAGACTTGGTTTCTGTTAGACGTACAGTATGCGTGACTTGTTATTTTAAGGTTATGTTGCTTTTTTATGATACTGTGATTTAATTATTTGCATGTGTTCTATGTGTTATTTGACGTTTCATTACTGTTTCTTACCTATTGTTCTTTGCATTTATTCTCCGGGCATACTTTAAAGATATATATGAGTGATTCCATCTATAGACTGTTAATTATAATTATAGCTTTCAGAGAAAAATGTTATACAACCTGAATAGTTGGCAACAGTTTACAGGCTTTCTGTCCTTGAAAAAACACAGATTTATCATTCATTTAAATATAAAATACAAATGAATGACATTTGGAGGACAGACTTAATTATCATTGTGTATTGTACACCAACATTTTGCATCTACTGTAGTGTATGAACAGGACAATGTGCTAAGAAGAGTGGCCATCGTTAGTATTGCATTGATTTCCTGCACTTCCTGTAATAGTATCTGTCACAATCTCTTGGGATATCTATTAGCCTGGGTTCTTGTTTCATGGCTGGGGTGAGACAATAAGTCTTTGACTGAAAAAACCTGTGACTCTCTAAAGGTGTGTCTTAGGGTGTGGGAGCGTAATTTCATTCTGCTGTGGTGAGGATATATGCTTCTTCATCTTTCTTATAGGAATAATGATTCTTAGCATGTTTGGTTGGATTTAAATTGGATTGTTGCAAACCAATTCAGAAAAATTGTTCTGTATTATGCTTAGCAAATATTGAAATGTTTTGTATGAAAAATGCTTTTAAATACTTCTGTTGTACAATTTTATGTTTTTTTTTCCCTGGTTTGTCTTATAAAGGCAGCGATATGCATGGTCTACTGTAATTTTTTTGGTTATTAATATAACCTGCCCTTAATAATGCCTTATATATGACATATGCATGATTTTAAGTAAATAGGATTTAGGATTTAAATAAATTGGAAGTGTATCAATCATCATATTCTTATGAGAAATAAAAAGATTACGGAAAGATTGTTAGGGAATGAGTTTTGCACAGACCAGAATGCTTGGACTAGAAATGTCACTACAAATTCATGAATCTCCATCCTAGCTCTGAATTTTTTATTTATTTAAAATAAAGATATTTAGCACTGATATAACTGCCAAATGACTTTAAGGATTTGCAAACTAGCCTCCATGGAGTCTGTTTGCTAAATTTGACAATGAACTGAAGCCAGATGTCCGGCTTGCCACCGTGTCCGAAGGTTCCATGCATCAGAATGATCTGTTCTGCTGATCCAATTTTCTGCATCAGCCCATCCTGGGTGTCCTGCCTCCGGCAATCAGATCATCTGACCGCAATTCTCTGGCCGAAGCCACAGTCAAGAATGATCAAGAGACTCTCATTTGCTCATGACAATTGTAGCTGTGATGGGTAATACATGCACTTATGGACACAGCTTCTTGATTGCTTTATTTGAAGGGATCAGGGAATGATTTTCCCCAATATGTGTGACTTTTTCACAAATATTGGGGAAAAATATTAATATTGTGCTTTACTGAATAAATAAATTTCATTTAATTCAGTGCACAAATGCCTCAAACAAATGCTTCAACTCAGTGGACATTCTGTGCTATTGGGTTGAAATAGGGAGTGTTTGAAGTGTTCAAAAAATAGCTTGCATTTTGCTCTGCCAAAGGGATGACCCCTGACTTTTGGTACAGCATCAGCACTCATTGGAGAAGCTAATAAGGTGTAATGGTGGTAGTCACCCTCGATCTTTTCAGATGCAGTGTTTAAATGAAGAGTTTTCCGGAGCTGTGAATAAGTGCCTGATTTAGGCTCTCTGAGAGCGAGGTCCCCCCTAGCCACTTATTTTAGCACATTATCCATGTGTTTCCTAATTTATAGAACAAAGCAGTCAAATTAGACCAGGATCTAATTTCATAAAACCAAAGGGCCTTTACAGTTGCCTATTTGCATATTTATGTCTGTCTGAGTTTAAAAATTAAAGATCCCATTTATAATTTTTGATTCTCTACCTCCATTGAATGTAGGTGAGATGACATTACTTAACTGCTATGCATATATTTATAGTTAACAGATTCTATTATCCAGTGTATAATTGAGTAAGCCGGGTCAATGATGGCTAAATGATGGTGAATCCATTCACAGAGTAAATTCAATATTAAGACTATTATCAGGCAAATTTTTGTAACCTGTAAGACACCATTACACCTTATTTCTCCGTAAAACTGTGAAAGCTAGTCTGCTAGTCTCCCCCCAGTATTACTGCCCGCCTTTTCACCTCTTATATTTGTGTTTTCGAGATGCTGCTCCATATGCGACAGGACAGACCAAGGGCAGACGATACGCTTCTCCAAAACACACCCCTCCTCGCTAAAGGCTATTTGTCACACTGAAAGTCACACAACATTACACAGGGGAAATGGAACCGGCTGGTAGACGCTCTGATGGACCATTATATTCTGTCTCTGTATAAATTACCTTTCCCTAGTCTGTGGTGATGTAAATATGTACATGTTAGCAGGCATTTTATAATATGGTAGATATTCAAAAGAAGAGTAGCTCAACAAAATGACATCTGTTGTGGCGGAGCAAAATGATATGGCCAATTCTGCTGCATTTTAAATAATAGCATGATCAGCGATATAACCAAGTGGAAAATGTTAAACATAAAAGATAAAAAGGAATCTCAATCCTTACTAAGCATATTAGGCAGCAGCTACATAGCAACACAAAAGAAGGAATGACTAAATTGAATTTAAATAAAACAACAGGATAGTAATGATTGACATATAAATACCAACAACTCCAGAAGTACTGCAGCTTGGAGCCAAATTCTTTACCTGGGTAGCTTATGGTTACAAACATAGAATATAAGGGTAGACCTCAAATGTATAACATTCAGTCTTATGTGTAGAGGCAAAATATACCCATTTTACGGCAAAGACAGCAGGCAGAGGTAGGAATAAAGGGTTTCAGATGAAAGAGTAACATTTTATACTGGTAGAGTATATACACTTTCTGACAAATCTTTGATTTTACAAGGCTCCATTGTGATACTGTTACTACATACTCAGAGGCATCCTGTCATCCAATAGGCTTTTACAGAGTTCCACTTTAGATGGTCATCTCTCCAGTTCATGTCTGTACTTTTTTTTCTTAGAAGTTGCTTTACTTTTCCCATTATTGACATTCTTCCTGAATAGGTCTAAAAATCATCTAAACAAAATGATTTCTTAATAGTATATTTGTAGTTTGCCATAAAGGTGTTTCACACAACACAGTCACCAAGGAATAATCACAACTAAGTACGAAAAATATCATATTATATAATGTATGCTTGTACTGTTAATTTTACACAAACATGTAAATACTGTAGAATTTCAGTTAAAAAATCGAAGGCAAAGAAAGTTTAATTCATATCATTTCTACAGAGACAGTGCTATTCAGATCAGTGGTTTCAGGAAAAATGATTAATGTGTGTCCTAGATGTTTCAGAGCACATTGTATATATTGGCACCCTAGGGCCGTACGAACCAAATGCTTTTCAATGTCAGCCAATGACAATGACTTCAGGCATGCTGCACTAACCTAGATTTCCACTTCTGGAGTCAAATGTAGGGTCAAGGAGAATACTACACGCTGCTGAATTTTTAGTTGGCTCTGTGTTCAACAGACCACATTGTAGGCTTCATTTCAACAGAGAATTCAACCAGTTGAACCTCAATCAATTCAACCAACTTTTGGGTAAATGGCTCTATAAGACTCCAAGTCTTAGATACAGATTAGCCAATAAATAAAACTATGTGAAGACAATGTGAAAATAACATATAGCATCACATGAACAACATTGAAGTCTTTGTGTGAGATAAAACAGATAAATATCTGTTTGGTTGACTACAAATCTCCAATGTAAAATGTGTTGTTGTCTTTCAGAAGCTGGGCCGGGATCCCTCAGATGAGGACTGCTTCTTTGACCTCCTCAGCAAGTTCCAGAGCAGCCGCATGGATGACCAGCGCTGCAATCTCAATGAGCAGCAGGTCTGGGAGAAGGGAAAGACTGCTTCAAGTCGGGGCTCACTGGTGGACAATGTGAAGGGTCAGTTGTCATCTGCTCTTTCTTCATCTGAAAAACAAATGGCTTCCACTTGAATTTGTCTTTACGTAAATCTTAACTTATATACTTTGACCAGAAGTTCATAGATGTTGTTTCTTGTTGATCAGGTTCACTACTTTGCTTGACTGCATTATAAGATATACTTTTCTCCCTTGTCTGCAGACTCTTGCTCCAACATTTCCTCACCACAAACAGAGGAGTTCTTTGACCTCATTGCTAGTTCCCAGAGCCGGAGGCTGGATGACCAGAGGGCCACCGTGGGAAACCTGCCGGGTTTGAAGATCACACATAACAACCTGAGTCACCTGTGTGGGGAGACTGACGCCAAGGAGCCTGGCGATGATTTCTTCAACATGCTCATCAAGTGCCAGGTGAGGACTAGGAATTTTTTACAGGCTTCTAAGTTCTTACAGTGCAGCCTTTCTGCAGTATTATGTGATCAGGCTTGTGCATCATTGATAAGGTAAGGTATAAGGTATTTTCAGCCACTGCTGATGATTTTCTTTTGCTGATGTGTTTTCTGTTGATTTCAGTAGCTTACTTTCTGGACCTGCTGCCTGGAGTATGCAATGTTCATTGCATTGTTATGTTTTTTCTTATACTGATGCAGGCCTCCTGCCCCCTCAGGGTGAGGAAACTTCCATCAATAGGGGAGCTAAGAGCTATAGAGATCAGTTTATGTTCCAGTACTACAGAAAGGACAGCTGACAGAATGTGCAGACTGTTGCACAATTTTCCTCCTATCACATATGAATAAGATTGTGCTAAAGATCATTCAACGTGCATTAGAGCCCTACACAGAAAGAGAATCGTGAGCTCCATAAACAGCATTCAGGAAATGCTAAAGAATAAGAGACATCACTGCTGACACACGATGGATAATTGAAAAAAAAAAAAAACAAGGAATGGCAGAAGGAGGTCAATGAGCTTCATTGATTAACTCAAAGTCTTTGATTGTGTTTGACGATGTCAAACTGGATTGTTCTCTGGAAATTCTAGGGCATCTCATTATCCTTATTAGAAATCTCTACACTGGAAAAGAAACCACGGTGAGGATATAATATGGAGAAACTGAGTGTTTCCTTATTGATCTAAGAGTAAGACAGGGATGCAGCAAAGGATCCACTAGTCAAGATCGGTCATCAGTCAAGGACCTGGAAAAGATACTGACATATCACTAAGAAGATAGATCAGAAATTCCTAGAATATGATATTTCCAGAGACACTTTATGGATGTGAGATACAATGAAGAAACAACACTGGTACAGTATTGATGTCTTTGATTATTAATGCTGGCAAACTGTCATGAATTTTATTAATCAGGAAACACTACGAACATAACAAAACCAAAAGGAGTACGAGGGGTCAAAAACAAAAGGGGATAAACAAAGACTACATTTACAAAGGGGGTCGGTCGGTCGGTCAGTCAGTCAGGCAGGCTACTAACAGAATATCCAAAACTACACTAACAACTATCACAAACATCTCAAACAATGAACCACTGGGGAACTGAACAGAAGCAGGGACTAAAATACTAAGGGATAACGAGACTAACACAGGACAGGTGAGGCTAATTAACAAAGACCAGGAAAACGGGGCACAGATGAAACTAATAAACTCAAAGGAACTAAAACAGGGAAACTAAGAACTAACCAAGGAAACAGGGAAACAGAATCTAACACTGGGGAATAACAGACAGGTAGAAACACAAGCAGGGGCACAAAGAATTTAACCAAAAGCAAATACAAATCAGAAGACACAGGAACTAGAAAAACTCATACAATGAAAACACTAGGAACAACTACAAAAACAGAGGAAGTGGGATTCAAACACGGGACAGAAGGGATCACGGGAAAACACAAAGACTGACAACACGAGGGACGGGATAACCAGCAACGCCTGCTGGCCAAACGGGGAAGGGACACAGAGTGGAAATGGAGCTGAACCTGACAGCAAACACTTTGAGAATATCATGGACTGCAAGAAAAACAAGCAAATAAACTCTTGATCAAATCAAGTCTGAACCTTCCGCTGAATTAGAAAATGACCAGATTGAAGCTGTCTTGTTTTGGACATAAGATGAATACCCTAAAATGGACCCTGTTATGCTCATTTTCACTGCACATCTCTATTTAGTCTGTTTATAACTCTTAAGTGTAATGCCCATGTAAATGAGACTGAATAATGTGAATTTTTTTTTCATTAAGGTGTTACATGTGTACATTTCCTGTTTCACTATTCTGTTCTTCTCTCACTCTTTTCAGTCCTCTAGAATCGATGACCAGAGGTGTTCCCCACCTGGTCTGGGTCCCAAAGCCCCAACAGTGCCGGATGAGGACTTCTTTAGCCTTATCCAGAGAGTCCAGGCAAAACGCATGGATGAACAACGAGTCTTCCTTCCTACGAATGAGCAGGATGAGGCCAGCTCAGACGCAGCTACCCCTCCTTCTGGAGATTCCAGTTAGGGCTGTATAACCCCAGGTTGACCTCCAAGTCTGCGACACACTCAGCCACCCACCAATTTCCATTTTCATTTATTTAAAAAAATATTTATGTCAGTATAAAGGCAGACAGAAAGTCAAGTTCTGGAAGCCATTAAGAGAGATCAGTCAAGATAAAGTCGAAGTCTTTTACATTCTTTGGAAGGTTTTACATTCTTTGGATTCAAGACATCGCACACAAAGTAAGGTCAATTTTTATCTAAGAAAACTGAAGCTAGCTAGAGAGCTGACCACTATAGGGATAAAATAAAAAAGGAAGACTGACTGAAAGCCAAATGCACACCATTGTGTGAAAGTGAGACACAGTTTGCTATTCCCATGCTTCCCACTAAAATAATTGTAAATGAGTGTTTGGGATAATACAATTACACCGTGAGCTGAGAATAATGTAAAACTACTTTATGATTATTGGCCAAAAGAATAATAGGGTTAATGCTGGCTTACTTGTTAATATACAGCATGCGTGATGGTAGAGGAGGACAGATTATAGGTGTTTGAAAAGGATTTTTTCTTTATGTTTTATAGTTTGTGAGGATCTAGTCCTTGCCCTGTCTGTGATCCCCAAATGGACGAGTGGGGGCGGGGGGTGAGGAGCTGGAGCGAGACTGTGTGCAGCTAACATAGCATCCATGCGGGTCATGCTTTATTTATGGCTAGATAATTGACTGGGGGCAGAATTTTTTTTTCTTCACACAGAACATTGCACTCAATCCACTTTGGTTTTCCTCCAGTTTCCTCTTTGTATTGTACAGGATCTTGCAGAACTTAATATGGTGTTAAGTTTTAAACCCTAACCCTAACCCTAACCCTAAACATCAGGGATAAATAAAAATAAAAATAATAATTTTAAGTTGTGAAATATATAATAATATTAACATTAAAATATTTTGGAATATTGCTTTCATAAACAATGCCTGACATGTGTTTGCATTGTTTGAAGTATCAGTCAACCTATAGGACTAGTACAGTCAGGCACATGTTGGACGTGGGATATTTAGGGACTCTGTTCTGAGCCAGCAGGTTGCACCTCCAGGACTTTTGCACTTCCTGGGTCTTTTTGACTGTTTTCCACAACATTTTTTCCTTGCACAGCATAACTGCATTTTTTCCTGCAGCACTGGATGAATCCTCTGCATTACTGCACCAAAAGCTGAAACAAATTTCAAAGCTGAAAAAAATACAAATTCTGAAAAAGCACCTTAGGTTTTTATTTGAGCAGAAGACCTACTTCAGCAACCAAGAGTGAGGATATTAACTGTTGTTTTCATATTCTGGGCAATCCTGCACTGGGTAAACAGTACCAGAAATGAATAGATGGATG
Organism: Gnathonemus echidnorhynchus; assembly: GCA_026776725.1. Lineage (NCBI taxonomy): Eukaryota > Metazoa > Chordata > Actinopteri > Osteoglossiformes > Mormyridae > Gnathonemus > Gnathonemus echidnorhynchus. The sequence continues at coordinate 17,950,839 of JAODJU010000040.1, read as the reverse complement.
GATATTACATTGTGAACACAACTGCCCTTTAATACAAGAAGGACTAAAGTATTACTGAACTGATGTGGAATGGAGAGACAGAATTATAACACAATTAGATGCAGCCCAAGCAGGCAATTTAATAAAAAGTAAAATTGTGAAAGAAATGCAAACAATATTTAAGTATTACTTATAAAAAAAAGTTGTAGGAGTATGGTCATTTGGCCTGCAGTTTTGGTTACGTATTAGCTCTAGATTTTAGCTGTGAAGACATTAAATTGAAACATGGTACTAGGACTGAGGTTGACTTTTCACAGGAATTGTGGTTCTACCTCAGAATCATTATGCATATGTGTGTGTGTGTGTGTTTGTGTGTATTAATGATAAGAGAAAAGGTAAATTGATCGCATTGACTTGTATACTTTCTTACTGTCAAATGTACAATACAAAAAGCTTTTGTATTTTTCAGATTGTGAATGTGGGAACCTCCCCTCTGTTAACAATAAAGCTGTTATGGGATGTGTTATAGGATTATGGGATGTGCTTACATGTGGTTCAGACAAGTTTGGTAGAAATGTCAGACTGAACACTTACGCTCCAAAGGAAGGATATTTACAATTTCTGGTCTGCATTGCAGCACGTGACCTGCAGATGACACTGTGGTCTGTTGTTGCTCCATGACATCCTCCACCCAGGTAGAGTTTTTGAACAGGACACAATAAATATATATACTGCCAAACAAAGCTTTTTATGCAATAATCAAAGTCAAACGCACCCCAAGTGCGCTCAGGGTGTTATCTGCAATATTATTATTGCTGGTTGTAGATTTTTCTTGAACAGTTTTTGGAAATTTTTATTGACTTTTCATGGAAAATTTGGATGAAGGCTGGGAATAAAGATGCATGCAGTGGTATGATGGATACTCTGTTGTCTCTGTGCCATTTTGGAGTAAAGTATTTTTTTTGTGTGTTTATATGATTTTGATCATTTAAATAAATATGAAATGTTCTACTCTTTTTAAGGAGAAATGTTCAAGTAATTTTTCTACCCGGTGCCAATATATACATAAATACTTTATTAGTCGAGCTGAACATTATGCACAATTATTTTTATCAAGATAAAAGTTGTAGACCAGAGTTCCATTGAATTATAATTGTGGGTGATTTCCTGAGAATGATTTCAAACCTTGTATTAATTTATCTCCAGTATTGTGTAAGCAAGAATAAACTCATCATGCATTGCCAAATGTAAATTTGTATGTAAAACACCAGTATTCCTGCAACTCAACTCTTCCCAAAACAAGGCTGGAGCACTGCTTGAACCAGGAATACACCTGGGCAGAATACCAATCAATCGTTAGACACACAAACACAGACTCCGGGCGATCTTTTATTTATTAACCTTTATTTAACCAGGAAAATCCCATTGAGATTAAAAACCTCTTTTTCAAGGGAGACCTGGCCAAGATAGGCAGCAGCAAGTGTCTCACAGTTACAGAAATTACTCAAACACAAACAGCAACAACACACATGCAAAAATAAGTGAAATAATACAGATGAAATAAAATTTCACCTTTGGAGGTGTCCTACTCACTGAAGCATCATCCCACTTGGTACGTGCTCATATAACATGCAATGCGATTAGATTAATTGCTTATTGAGTTAATACCTATATACCTGTAGTTTTCCTATTGAGAATTTAATATACATTTTTTCACCGCTTGCCCAGTTCCCATTCACGATTAAAATAGTCTATTCCAGCACTAATTACACCGTTAGTTGCATTGGTTGAGGCTTTAATATGGGTTATGTGGGAACATGCTATATCCCAAAATAATCCAAATTGTATCTATTACCATATTTTAATGTAGAATGCGCTTTACATTTCGGCTCAGTTTATGTTTTCATTCTTCATTTTTTAAGTCTTTTAGATGATATCAAGAATTTATTAGACATTTATATAATCTAAATAATACATAATTTACTTTTGATAACCTCACAAAAATGTTACACATACATAATACTTGCAAAAAAAATACTAGAATTGTAGGTTATTTAAGTTACGTACGGCTGGATGCAAAATATGGCTCATTCTTTTCTACTCACATTGGCATGTAGAGACAAAAACGAATTTTCCTCGTTTGTACGTCTGCCATTTAAAATAAACCATATGATAAGATTATTTTCATTTATACATAAGATGATCTATATCCATACATTTTTGGCAAAACTATACTGATATACTGAGAAAAAAAGTGACGGACGCAGTCGAGGGGGTGGTCTCTACCAAGACCTCTTGGTTTGTGTTACGCTAGTGCGATTCTTTGGGGGAAGCAACATGTAGCTGGTTAAAATCGTCAAAGTCCATTTGTAAATTTGCCGTTTGATGCATGGCTTGCATCCTGTTTTGAATACCTATGGTTCTGAATAATACAAAAAATGATAATAAATAAATTTGATGGGAACACAGCACTATCTACAGTAGAATGCATCGGTGCATCGGTGATCGTGGATTTGACAAGTGAGGAAACTACAAGCTTTTAACTTCTTCATTTTGGCCAAGTTTTGTTCCGCTTCTCAAATCGCCGACGAACACGAAGCAGAGGGTTAAAGAAAGATGAATACTACGGATGCCAAAGAATACCTTTCAAAACGTGAGATCCCGCAGCTGTTTGAGGTATATATGCTTCTTCTACCTCTGCTTTTAAAAATGAAAACCATGCGCTTTTACGATAAGTACATTATATATTACTGTAGTACTTCACTATGCTTGACTTCACGATAGTTTCTGAAATTTAATGGTGATGCATTCCATTGTAACTACTGCATGGTCAGAATGATCAAAAGATGTGATTTTACACGAATAGCTGGAGTGCACGTTTACAGTCACTGGTTTTATGCTGAACAACCCTGATCCACATTATCTTTAGTGCAGATATTGCATATCTCTAATCGAAAATTAAATGTGTAGATTTAGGTAGTACAGTATCCGACTTGGGTTGCTTGTTACTAGAATTTATTTATTTGATTTTTCCTAGTTAAGTAAACAGTGTTACACAACAACTACTTTTTTTTTCTAACATGGAAGATCTTTCGTTAAACGTGCGGAAAAAGTGTTTCCGAGTGTCGTAAACTACCATACCGGTATAAAATGTATGTAAGATCATACATTCTAAAAGCTACACGATAATATAAAAACTATAAGTAGCACATTAACAGATTAATAGCATACCACGCTGATCGGGAAACATTTTTTTACCCCAAAACGACTAAATGACTCTATGTCTTTGATTTTTGTAATGTAGGCGTTAGTGTAGTAGTTAAATACAGATCTCCTGTGGTGTTTTACAAAAAGCAAAGTTTATTGACACTATGTCAGGCTCACATCCTGCGGTGACCATCCAGCTTGCTTGGAGTGCATTTGAAAACACAAGTGAAGGATAAAAGCCAGAACAAAGGCTTAGGTTTTCATTCAAGGGTTATTATTCATGGCTGCCTTTAACCTCTGGGCAACTGTCTTGAGTGAGTTATGTAACAGATGTGATACCTCATACCATTTCATTTTAGGAGGCGGCACACAATAGGACAGGACATGCACAGCTAATCTAAGTGCACTTGAAGATGGAGATTAGGACTCATCCAAGTCTTGTGTTAATTTCTTCACAGCATTTTTACTAATAGTCTTGACAGAATTTGGGAGTTTGATCCCAGAGATTGCAGACTTGGTTATTTTACTTCCACCATGTTAAGCTGGTCAGCTACTGCATAACTTGTGGTGACATGGGCAGTAGCCTTTAGTTTATAACATTATAGATAAGATGGCAGGTATAATACCATTGGACACAACTAATATTGTGCAAAGAAGAGAAATAAAATGAGCCTTTTACTTGAATAAAATATGTTAGCTTGGATATTTTAAGATATTCGGTGGTTTAACATATGTATGTTTAAACAACTTTATGTGAGTGAGAGTGTGTGTTCAATTGTATTCATGGAGGGCGATTGTGTGCACAGAGTTTGCATGGCTAATGGGCTTGAAGGAGGATGAGTAATACAAGCCCTTACTTGGCCTGGAAAATAAAAGCAATAATTGCTGCATGGGCTCCACTCTAACAATTATGGGGGAGATGAGGCTTCTGAAACCATGGAGACACCCAAGCAGAAGAGCCTAATTGTAAGGCAACCAAGACTTAAGGTTTTTTCCTTCACAAGTGGTAAGTTTTCCTTAGGAGAGAAAAGAGAAGTGGCCATATTCCCTACACTGGGATTCATTCCGCAGTCCTGTGTAAATCAGGTGTTCTGGCACAAAAGCAGTATGAATTTTATCAGGATTAAATACCATAATAATTTGCTTGGCTGGCTGGAATGTCAGGTTCCCAAGCTCCTTGGGCCTGGTTTAGCACATAAGGCTAAGTGGGACATCTGTTTTGTTCCATTTGGTTCTCCATATTAAATAGCGTTCCACACAAGTAGTGAGGTGATCTGTGCTCCACAGACATTTTTCTTTTCTGATTATGTAACACTTTGTGTCTGCTGGGATATGTACTTGTTTCTCCTGTTGTACTTATCAGTGGAAAATATTGCATTATACCATCATTTTGATATTCTTCCTTTGTTTTATGGCAGCTGTTTGACTTATTTAAAAAAAAAGAAAAAAAAAACATCATGGCACAGTGGAGGAAAAGGGCCAGAGCCAACAGTTTTCATAATTTATATAGCAGCCCCAAAGTTTAGGCCAAGGTGCATACTGTACAGTTGCCTGGTTGTAACCAAGGCAACGAGAATTAATTTGCCGTGAGTAACTCAATGCTCTTGTTTAGACAGGCAGTGGAGTTATTGAAAAAGTTGGGAAGGTTCTGCAAAGACTACAGTGAAGAGCACAAACGATGACTTCAGGAAATAACGGGGAGAGCTTTTGTGCAGTATTGATTATATGGAATTTATTCTTATTGTTTAAGGAATATGGTGGCTCAGTGGGTAGCACTGTTCCCTCTCACCTCTGCTGTTGGGGATTTAAATCCCACCTCTGCTCTCTGTGTGTGCACCGTTTGCATATACTAACCTGTGTTCTTCCACATACTCTGGTTTCCTCTGGCAGTTCAAAGACATGCACTTAGGCTAAGTGGCATCTCTGAATTGCTTGTCATGTGTGCATGTGCCCTGCAACAGACCAGCATCCTGCCCAGGGAGTACCCCAGCTCTGTGATGGACTGGCGTCCTGCCCAGGGAGTACCCCAGCTCTGTGATGGACTGGCGTCCTGCCCAGGGAGTACCCCAGCTCTGTGCTGCCTGGGTTTGACTCCCGTTAACACCGACTAGGATAACCAGGTGGAAAATGGATGAATGATGGTTTAAACAACAATTTATTTAATAATACTTTAATCACAATAGCTAAATGGAAAGCCAAGTGGCCAAATGGCAAGTTGTCTGTCTTGTGATCAGAAGATAGCAGGCTTAACTTCCCCATTCCTCCCTTTGGGGGTGGTGAGTGCTCAGAAGGTCACTGGATCAAGCTTTGCCCTTGACAGAACAGTCACATGTCTGTGGGACCTTGAGCAAGGCCCTGAATCCCTAGCTGCAGGGGTGCTGCACGTTAGCTGACCCTGTGCTGTGACTCACCCCCCCCCCCCCCCCCCAAGCTATGGAGAGCAAGATGGGATCAGTAAAGTGAAGCACTCCTATGTGCTTGTGCAAATTGCTTGTTTCTTAAAAAGTTTCTTGTGACAAAGAAAAAAATATATAGAAGATTTAAAGAAATGTTTTGTGCATTTGATTTGTCCTTTTGTATTTGAAAAATTATATACAGTTTTATAGTGGTGGTTGTAGACCTGTGCATGAATGCTGTGTTTTGGATATCATTATGTTACATGTATTAAAAATGGACTATTTTGTGGTTTTAGGGTGAGAAGGATGTTTTTCGTCTCACACGAGACATTGATGACTGAAGGTTCTGCCATCTCCTGTTCTCCTCATGTTTTGACTTGTAATCTATGCTTTTGCGGCATCAGTGTGAATAATGTATAAGCTAATGCCTGTGATTTTCTGTGGACCTTCTGCAGTTTTGTTCTTAGGGCATGTGAGCTTGTGATCTTGTTGAATTTACCTGCAACTCATTGATGCTGCTTATGTTTTTGTTCAGTTTTTTGGGTTGTAGATTTTCAATGGTTCAATGACACGGAAGTTAGGTTAATGAAGTAAGTTGAGGTTTACTATGATAAGTAACGGACTCAACTTTTATCAGTCGTGTTGTTCCGTTATTAAAATATGCAGTTAAATAGAAGTTATGTGGGTCTCACATGAACTCCAGAAGACCCATCAGCAGGTTGATGAATGCCACATCAATAGACTATTTCACATTGGTCCTTCTGCTTTATACCACATTATTTACATGATGTTCTTTGTACTGGGAACAGTTTTTATCATTTTATCTAATGTGAAGATGTAGCCATGTTCTCTCTGGTAAGATAAAAGATACTGATCCCAAGGGGATGATCTGATGTAGGTGTATCCTGAGCAAGAATACTGGCTGGATTGTGGTTAAGCCAACCAGGGTGTGTGTGTGTGTGATTGTTATATTGTGGGGACTAGGTTTTCCCACTTGTAATAAAAACCTATAACTTTTTTCCTTTGTGGGGACATTTTTCTGTGAAAGATCTGTGAATGCAATAAAAAAAATCTAAAAATGCCAACAGTCTTGTATTTCCTTTGGTTACTTATGGTTAAGGTTAGAGCTGGGTTGGCATTAAGGTAATTGGAATTAGGGTTATGCCCATATAAATGAATGGAGAGTCCCCATAAAGATATGAATATGTGGGCTGTGTGTGTGTGGGTGATGGGATGTCGTATAGTATTTTTTTAATATCTTACTGTTGGATACCTCTAGGGTGGGATGGACACTGTCTCTTTACTACTGCTCTGCTACTACTTCCATTTTTTTCCTCTTAATGGCTTCTGCACATTGTGTTTCATCAATAGATGGTTTTTATTCTTTTCTTTTCATAGAATTTAGATGCCTACATTTTGCTAAATGAACAGATTGTCACTGTGCTGTGCTGCGTAGCTCTTTTGAATCAGCATGTACTGGAAGGGGGGCACTCAGTACAACGTAACGCAAGCAGTAAAGTAAAATTGGCCTTCTGCAATCCTGTTAACAGACTTCAAGTTTATTTTAGTGATGAAAGTAGATCAAGATGAACTCTGTTTATTTCCCCCATCTTAAGTATTCAGCTTGTTATTTATTAATTTGCTTGTGCCTTTTCTATAGTGAATTAACATGTAAATCCTTAGCTATGATATTCAGGGTATTTGCATCTCAAGAAGAAATGAAGGAGGAGATTCTCTTTTTGTTTGTAGCTGCCCTTTCTGAGTGGCTTTGGAAATCAGAATTCAGACTTGAAGCAATGAATAGAGCAGTGATTTGCAATTAGTTTTCACTCTGTCTCTTACCCCTTGTCATCTCATTACTCTGACACTCTGCCAGAATGAGGTGATGGTACAGGTAGAGTAAGTTGAGTCCTGAAAAATAGTATCTCCAGAGGTAGCTTTGTGGGTATGCTGTTGCCTGTTTTTAGGGGTGGGGGACGGACGAGATGTTGCCCTCTCCTGAAAATGATGGCAAATTCACCTTTTCAGCATCCTGTATTTCCTGTTCCATATTTTACATTTTCTGACATTTTAGAAGATTAATCTAGGATTAGTTGATAATTGTTGTTTGAGGACCGAAAGCTGTCCAACTCATTTGATAAGAGCACTGAAAATGCAATTCGAGATTTTTTTTTTATTTTCAATTTGCCTGCTTACGCTCTTACGCAGTGAAAAACACAGATAGAGAGAGAGAGATAAGGGATTAGAGCTTCTTTTGAAGCTCACTGGGCTGACCTACAGTGAGTGGTTGCCTGTTTTAATATCCATCCATCCATTTTCCGTAACAGCTTGTTTTTAGACTGTGAGAGGAAACCAAAGGCAACCCACACAAACACGGAGAAACTTCAAGCTCCACGCTCACAGAGAGCCCGGCAGGGAATAATACACACAGCACTGGAGGCGTGGGGGCACTTTTCAACTTTCCCCACAGCTATTTTAATGTTCATTTTGGCGCGGCTCTTGCATTATTGGTATCTTATTTTATCAACTGAACTTGCGTAAACAGTGTTATCGTTTGGTTCCTATAGATGAGTGTTTCCCAATCTGGTCCTCGGGGACCCACAGTCGGTTAATGCTTTTGCTCCCTCTGAGCTCCCTGTCAGACAGTCCACATTTTTGCTCCCTACCGGGACCTGGAAAGAGCAAAAACGTGCACTGCCTGTGGGTCCCCGAGAACCTGACTGGGAGACACTGTTATAGATTTTGTTATTTCGTGGTGTTACTTCAAGTTTTCTCCCACAATCCAAAATTACTCTACACCATTCAAGTGGTATAGGCTAATAATATCTATTACTACTTAAGTAAAAAAAATATATATATATATAGCCTTACTGTTGATTTCCTGAATACATGTCAATTATTCGTAGCTGTTAGAATGACCAGCTTTTCAAAAAGAGGTGTTATGGAACAATGTATTTTTTATGTAGTTACTGCTGACATATTTAGTTAATGTATGAGTTCCTATATATGATTTTCAACCTAAAATGATTTGGTTAAATACCTTTGTGAAGTACTAAAATCTTAATCTGGATAAAGTCTTCTGATTTTTCAAGCAATTAAATATAATAGCAAGATATAGCAGCTAATTTGAAAGTTTTTTCAGGGATACTTTCAGGGAGTAAATGAAGGACCATATAAGTATTCATTGCTAATATAAATAATATAGAAGTTATGAAACATTTTTATGGTTATTAAAATATATCTTAAACTATGTCAATATGTATAATGTATAATAATTAAAATCAATGTACACAATAATATTTTCATGTTTCATATTCCAATGAATATTAAGAGTGATATGTTAATGCATTCCTCCCAGCGTATAAGGCATTGTCATTCTCAGCATTGTAGTATAACATGCAAAATGTAGTCCTTTACCAGCATATCAGGTATGTGTAATTAATCTTCTAAATACAGGGTTTATAAAGCCTTTTTGTCTGTGGAAGCAGTGGCTCTCACAAGTGTCTAATTTCTGCTTGCTTGTTTACTCATACAGGAAATGGGAAACCTTGAGTTTCCTGAGTGATTGAGGGACAGATTCAGTTTCACCTTTTGAAAGCCTGTGATAGTTTAATTTACTTTATTTTTACTTACTTTAATTAACAGCCTATTTTTGCCCTTATGTTAATAACAGTAATCCGTTTTTTTAATCCACTGTCTACCTCATTTATTATGTAATGGAGGTTGTGATGTTCAAGAAGCCACTGTTGAACACTGGAATGTTTCTGCATGTTTCTACACGGAGATCAGAAGCACCCTTTAGCGCAGATGGTCTCCTGATGCGTGTCCTCACTCCCTGGCAGAGCATGCTGACTGGACTGATGTACCACCGGCCGGACGACCCCGTGCTCTTCCTGGAAGGCTGCCTGCAGAAAGTGCGGGAACTTGGGGGGCCAGAGCGTGTGTCCTGGGACACATTCATTACTCCTGAGCGGCGACCTTTGCCCCCGCTCAGTGTAGGCCAGGGCAGAAAGGTTGCTTCAAGGTCAGGTGAGTTCTTGGCTGTAAAGGTAACCACTCTCTACTATAGCCAAACACCTCATTTTTGAATATAGAATAGTCTGGTCAGGCTGGCAGTGATGCTTCACACCCTTGGGACCAAGGTTTGAGTGTCTGCCCTGGCTCCATGTGAGTGGAGCTTGCATGTTCATTCCATGCCCCCCCCCCCCACAGTTACTATGGTGAATTGGAGATGCCTAATTGTCCATAGGTGTAAATAAGAGTCTTAAGTTCATTTGAAGGTGAAGGATTAATGAATATTGTAAGATTTTTATATTCCATGGTTTTTTTTTAAATTAAAAAACCTTTCAGCTTTGAGATAACAGTTTTTTTAGGTGAAAATTAATTTAAAATATTGGGTGATGCAAGAAGCAATCTACATATATTGGAATCTTTGATTTAATTACTATTAAATATTGAATGAGTGCAGATATCTAAATCATTAAGGCTAATGCACATCTAATCTCTATGTTGGGCATTTATTCCTGTCCACACAGAATCTGGCCCAGGCCCCGGGATAGGTCCATACCGCAGATATGAACGACTACCCCCTATCCAGGCACAGTATTCAATTGAAAGTGATTCTGACATGACTGAGACTTCTGGCTTGATTCAGGAATATGACGTCTTTGGTCCTTCCAAACCCCGGCCACATATCATTTTTGTTATAGGTGAGTCTTGTCATTAGAGCCACAGAAAACGTGCGTCAAAATGGTTTTTGGGGGTATTGGTTGACGCCATTTCGACCACATCTTTGCTTTCCCCTCTCCAGGTGGGCCAGGTAGTGGGAAGGGCACCCAGACCTCCAAAATGGCACGCCACTATAATTATGAGAGCATCTCGGTGGGAGAAATCTTACGGAACCAACTGCTGCATCATGCTCCCAGTGATAGGAAATGGGAGCTAATTGCTCAGATCATTGCAAATGGGGAACTAGCACCACAGGTACAGTATGAGACTCTGCTAGGCTGTAAATGTGCTGCTATGCTATGCATTTGCTGCTATGCTAAGTATTCGGGGCTATGCTATACATTTGGGGTTATACTGTCTGATTGGTGCTGTATTATACATTAGGGCTATGATATGTGACTGGTGCTGTGCTATGCATTTGAGGATATGCTATGTGACTGGTGCTGTGCTATGCATTTGAGGATATGCTATGTGACTGGTGCTGTGCTATGCATTTGGATATATGGTATGTGACTGGTGCTGTGCTATGCATTTGGCGATATACTATGTGACTGGTAGGGGTGTAACGATATATCGCAGTACGATATTTCGCGATGCTAAAATTTTACGATATGTATCGTAGAGTGTTGCCGATACATTTACGATATGACGGCAGTTTAGCCCTTTAAACCCTATAATTCTAAACAGGTTGCCTGGACATATTTGGTTGTTTTAGCTGTAAAAGTGTCATAAAACCTGCTGTGAGTATGTGCCTTTGTCCCATTTTT
>JAODJU010000040.1:17920372-17932322 GCA_026776725.1 Gnathonemus echidnorhynchus | reverse complement strand
AAACTATGAACAGAATCGGTGACAAAGGGCAGCCCTGACGGAGTCCAACCCTCACCGGAAACAAGTCCGACTTATTTAGGGCTTGCAGAAATATATACAGTATATATAAAGCAATAAATCTGCACATTTGTAGAGGAAAAACTCGAAGTTGGATGGAAGTCCAACTTCTAACCTGGCTTATGAAGGTCATTTATACGGGAGCTTCTGAAGCATGACCCATGGGTGTTTCTGTATAGGACATGGTTCTGGACATGCTGAAGGATGCAATGATTGCTAAGGCTGATGTCTCCAAAGGATTCCTCATTGATGGTTACCCACGAGAAGTCAAGCAAGGCCAGGAGTTTGAGAAGAAGGTATTGGAATGTAAATGATGTTTGGGATGTTTGAGAGCACAGCTTTTTACTTGTCAGGGAAGGTAATGTGAATTATATGGAACTGTTTCAAAGCAAAAGTTGTTCGCTTGTTGTAGCTGAATCGTTGCAATGCAGACAAAGATCTCCAAACAAATTGTAGCTAAGAACAGTCTTTCATCTGAATTCTTACTCTGAATGCTCGCAGCATTCATTCACTGCCAGGAAACCTGGCCTGGCTTGTTATTGTGGAGAGAAGATTGGTAAGGGAATACTGGTATACCATTGAAACCAGCTGTGTCTACTTTTCTTTATGAAATAAACCATAATCTATAATTTTATGAAAAGAGCAGTTATGGCAGCTGACAGCATTTTACAATTTTCTATTCTATTTTCCATTATTGCCTCTGGTTTGAAAGCCGTGGTCACATCAGTTACATTAAGGTGCTGTTTACTAGGGTCGAATGGGGACAACAGTTTGATATTGGTTACAGATTTATAATTTTATGGTTGCCAGTTCAAGTCCCAGGGGGAGCTGTATTCACTTGTTTAACCTGAAATGCTTTCGTAAAATATCTAGCTTTATAGGTAGGTGAAATTGGTTTGCCAAGAGTAATGATGTCTTTAACTGGTAGATTGGGGCCCCAGATTTGGTACTGTACATTGACGCCAAGGAAGACACTATGGTGCAGAGGCTGTTGAAACGCGGTGAGACCAGTGGCCGGGCGGACAACGAAGCCACCATCAAGAAGCGACTGGAGCTGTACTACAAGGCCACAGAGCCCGTCATCACTTTCTATGAGGGTCGTGGAATTGTGTGGAAGGTCGGAGACAAGCTATAGCAACAGGACTTTGTTAAAGAGGCTTAAGCAGCACCCAGATGGTGGACTATAGTGGAGATTAAATGAGACAGAAGTTTATGGGTGTGGGTATAGCCAAGGAAATGGATTAAAACTATTTATGGTTTTCTGCATAAATACAAGCACATGATGTAAGAGCAAATAATTATGACCATTAATATATCCTGAAAGTCCACTGGTTAGCAGTTAGGACTCACAGGATTTGAGAACTTTGGATTCATTCAATAGCAATATATAATTTTGCAACTGATAGGCCTTGCTACTGTCTTAACAAAGATTGCATAACATTCTGACTAATTATACATTCTTTTCTATCTACAGATTAATGCGGAAGCCCCAGTGGATGAAGTATTTACCTCCGTTGTTACTGCTATTGAGTCGCTGAAATAGTCTGGATGTTGAATTAATCGTTCCATGTTGGCTTTTTGTAAATTCCCATCATGCACAAACCAACCAACTGCTGAGTCACTTTGTTTAAATGAGTCCCTTAAGAGAAACAAATTGCCTTAACTCACACAACCCTCCCACAATCAGCCTGGCTTGTCATTGATGTTTCACAATTCTCCAGCCAGAGTTTTTCTCTACAAATGTGCAGATTTATTGCTTTATATATACTGTATATATTTCTGCAAGCCCTAAAGCTTGCTGGGCCAAGGGTCCATGTAACGTTCAGCTGTCCTTTGTGCTTTGAGGCAATAGACTTTCCCTTTTGTATTCTAGGTAATCTGTCAGATCTCTGGAGCCATGTTATGTAACCAAATGAAATGGGAACCTCGTTCACTTCCCTCCTTCTTATTAACATTTTTAGGTTCAGAAGTGTTGAAATAATTGCAGTCTCTTCTGTTTCATTTTATTTGCCATTAGTGTGTTTTGAGCCATCCAGTTTAGATATCCTAATGGGAGCTATGCCATAAATAGCAAGCATGCAAGTAAGTCCGTCAATTCTCACAGTGCAGAATAAGGACACGACTGAAACGGTTTCATGGAATCAATGCTATTTCAGGAGAAATCAGCAGGGCCTGTGGCTTTTTCTTAGCACTGTTAGCGGCATAAAGTTATTGTGCAAAAGCACAGGTACCAGGCAGCTAACACAATCAGAACAAAGTCTGCTTAAGGGAAAATTGGAAGCACAGAGATTTTCATTTCCTGTATTAGATTGAATTTATTAAATGCATTGTGGGTGTATAATATAGGACAAAGGTACATTCACTGCCCCAGAAAACTCCCAGGAGAAATGAGGAGACATGTAGCATATACATACTTGTGTATATATAGAGAAGCATAGTGAATTAACTGTTTACAAAATGAACTATATCCTACAGTGACATTGTAGTCTACTGTAATGTTTAGAATTTTTAATAATTTAATACCATTTTTGTGCTGTTTGTGAGATGTATTACTTATTTACCTATGTAAAAATGCTATGTTGAAATATAAATATATGGTAAAAATATAAAATAATACTTATCAGGTCTTCTCAGCTTCTTCACTGTAAAACATGCATACACATACACATGCTATCTCCAGTGGGTAATACTGAAGCGAAAAGATGTCAAGAAGGAAGTTCCCTTGACTAACTGCTGAAATAGCAGTTTGTCAAAATGGGCAAAAACACCTAGATACATAAGTAATGTACTGCAGTTCTAAGCAGCTTAAATACAAGAAAGCTAACAAATAAAGTTTTTTTTTTAAGTTAGCACTGGAATGCTGAGTCACAGATGTCCAAGAATATGCAACATTATTTTAGCTGTTCTTAGGTTTTATACAATAATCAGCTGGATCCTAATATAAATAGCATGTAGATGTATGGTATTTGATGTGAAACAAACTTCTGATGTCCTGGCTAAAATTGCCCACTGTGGACCTATCAGATCTGGCTTCCTAATCATCCCCTATTATCTAATTGGTGAATTCTCTCCTGCCGTTTCACCACTTTAGCTACTATGTGGTGAGAATCTGGTGCAGAATGGCTGCCGTCGCATCTTCCAGGTGGGCGCTCTGGGTGTCTTAAAAAGTGATATATAAACGCAACTTTCATTCATTCATTGAAAATTCAGCTGTAGTGAGTAAGAAATCTAGAACTGCTCTCTAATAGGGAAGGCCTCTTTTATCAGTCTCTGTACAGGGCAATAAAACAATACATGTATTTTGAATTTAAAAAGATAACTTACAACGCAGCATGGTGGCACAGTGGTTAGCACAGTTCTCTCAGATCTCTAGGACCCGGGTTTGAGTATCTGCTTTTTGCTCCATGTGTGTGGAGTTTGCGTGTTCTCCCTGTGTCATCATGGGGCTTCCTCCAGGTACTCAGGTTTCACCCCACAGTTCAAAAATATGCTGAGGTTAATTGGAGTTGCTGAATTGCCAGTGAGTTTGCTTGTATGAATGCGCCTTGTGATGGATTGGCACCCCATCTTGGATTGTTCCTTGTCCTGTGTTTGGGATAGGTTCTGGACCCCTGGTGACCCTGACTAGGACAAGCAGGTGCAGAAAATTAATGAAAGGATGGATGGAAGAAAACTGACCTTCAGATCCATGTGAAGCACAGTGACAAAAACTGGAAATTTGAAATACTCATAATAGAAAACTGTAGAGAACATTAAGAGAATAAGGCATTTTTAAAATACAATCTATGAGGTAATCCCTAGATAGGTATCAAAGGTTTTGGCAGAGTATAGAGTTTAATTTGCAATAAAACATATCTGCCATGTTTTCATGTGAGCCTTTAACGTGATGAGGAAACAAGCCAGTGCCATTCATGATAAATTCATGAAGAGACCCACAAACACTTCCATGCAGAAATCCAGACTACCCTATGAGGATTGCTGTACTCATGGAAAGCAGCTTCTAAGGAAGGATATGGCAACATGAAGGCCCCTTGTGGGGGAACATCGGGACAGAGTCACAGTGTATCTGTCCAATACACCCCCCTCTCGTTTGTAAATTTCTTATGTAAGAACAGCTGACATCAAAACAGCAGGAAGAGAGGAAGGGATAATCATTCACAGAATCAAATAACATAATAATAATATCATCTATGCTGGCAGGTTCTTTTGGTAAGAAGAAATTCATAATTACGCTAGGACCAATCTTTTACTAATTTGGCTTTATTAATAAATTCCAGGTTTTGTTGTTTTCTGTAAACAGATTAACAGGGTCTTTAAAGACTTGGTCATTTAAAAAAAAAAACATTACACACTTGCAGGCGTTCGTGCAGATAAATGCTTTCATATGGTTAATTTGTGCCATACAAATTACAGTTTAAAACATTTTAAAACAAATCAATTAGTCAGCTGTAGAGAGGTCAGGAACGGAAATCCATTCATTGAGAATATTAAATGATTACAAAAAGGCTGAAATGTCACTACCCCAAATTTATACAGTATACACCTGTAAAGCGGAGTGATACAGCTGATGTGAAACGGCCGAATGCGGTTATACTCTGATAGCAGCACTCATAGAACACCTCTTGTCCAATCAGATTTCTTGATGAGTACTAATTGTTATATAATAGATATTAAATATATATATAAACAATAATCATAGTGAGTATTGTTAAAATTGGACACTTTCTGAAGTGTTTATTTCTGGAAAAATCATCTCAACTTCTTGAATCCCATCTTGATACCATTCTAAATACATCAATGCCTCTTGAACACTACATAAAACAGAAAATAAATCATAACTAAATACATATATAGTAATCGCAAGGTTTAACTGTCCACTTTTCTCAGGTGTCCCATTTTCACAGTACTCACCCTAGTAGTTATTGGTTGTTAGTGATTGGTAAATTTATGCTTAATGGCAATTACAATTTAATAGAATTTCCTTCTTTCATATTTTGGCACTATAAATAACTTAATGATAAAAAGGTTAATTCTGTGGTACTTCTGTTGTTTTCTGTGGTATTCGTGCCGACCTCCATTATTATTGGTCAAACGCCTTGAAGGTGAATGGATAAATGCAGATCCAGCGTGCAGCATAGTACGATATCTGATGTCTCCTCAAGGGGGCATTCCACGTTAAGATAAAAAAAGATGAGAACATTTATCACTTTAAAAAATTGCATCTAAGGCAAATATTCAAAAATACCGTAATGTTTAATGTTGTATTTTACTTTCTGTATAACCGAATACTTAAATAATTCAAGTATTTGTCTATGCATAAAGTAAAAGTAAGTTAAATTATACATGCCGTTTCTAGAGCTGATGATGATGGTACCATACTGTAATGAATAGACCTACATTATATGTTTGGGAGTTGTGCAACCAAATAAAGTTTTTCGTGTATAATGAATTAAGGTATCAAAGGATTAATTGTAATGCATCACAAAATGTAGAGGTAATACCAAATCAAGGGGAAATTATAATACACTGCGAAACGTGTATACCATCCACTAGGTACTGCAAATAAATAACACTGGTTAATAGCATATGGTAGAGTTTCACAAGCGAAGCGTCTCTAAAGCACAGCGCCGATTTGCAGTAAAAGCGCGGCCATGTATTTGCAGCTCGGATCCCGAGGCGCTTCCTGTTGGGCGGTCACGCGCCTCCGCGGAATGACAGCATGCCGCGAACCGGGGGCGGGGGGCGCTACGAAAAGCAGCATACGGCGCCCCCTGAAGCCATTCGCGGAGGCTGTGGAGTAACTGCGGGGTTTAGGACCTGCTACAAACGCGTGAGTATTAAGGTTTTTGTTATGCATTACAATTTCATTTAAGTTCTAATTCTTTCAGGAGTTATAAGCCATCCGCTTTTTCTTGGGGTCAGTTTCTGGTTATTTTTCCCCCCGTTATGTGATATAAACAATCGAAAATCCACGAACAATTAAAATACCTAGTTAAGTTTTTAGATGACAAGTAACGATTGTAGGATTTAGGTTTTTCACAGATTACTGAATTGTAGTCTGAAGTTAACTTCCTTAGAATACACAAGTTTGTTAATATCGTAATGGTTTTATTGCTGCTGGTGAATTTGGCAGATCGACGCTGCTTTTTGTTGAAATGTGTAGACTGAGACTTTTAATTGCCAACATCAGTATTGACTTTTAAATTGTTCGTCTTTCCAAGTAAATTGGAAAAAATGCTGCCCTGATGGACTATGGGTATTTCCGCGTTTATATTTGTATATTTCGATTATATATTATATTTTGATCTGAGATTTGCAGAGAAGCATGAGTTTGACCCATAGCATGTAACCCTCTTGCCTGACCTTCTAGACACACTCAAAAAGCTCCCACTGACATAAAACCCTCACTTCAAGATGGACACCAAGGCTGCTCTTCTCTTTCTGTTGATCTTTGGGGAAGTGTCCTCAGGTGAGTCTGGTGTGATTTCCTTTGTTCTGGAGTTTTCTGTTCATTTACAGTGTTCTTTTCAGAATCCTCCTTACACATTTGTGTTTTATAATTGTGTGTATTGAGTAGGTATTACCAGAGGTGGAAAGGTCCGTTTACTTTCTGGACCTCAACTTTCCACTTCTGGTTATTACACAAAAAAATGAACTATTTGTGGCTATGACCCTCTACTGGATAAAGGGTTATATAAAATGAATGGCTGGATAAATAAAATATGTGCCAGTATTATTATTTTTCATGTGAGTCGCTACATAATATATCACATTTTCTATTACTATGAGTAACAAAATGACATATTTAGGAATTATTTTATGGAAGAGTATGTTATACCATGCGTGTTAGAGAGTAAGATAAGTATTAAAGGTGGCCATGTGAGTGTGCCTGTACTGCAGTTATCATTTTGATGTGCTGCACTGTTTTATTATACAGTCTTTTAAAGCAGACATTTGTGATCCATTACCTAAGCAGCCGAGTTATTGTGTAGGAGAGTCCTACAGCAGCCTGTCAGACCTACTACTCCTTGGGTGCTATGGCAGAGGAAAAAGTACAAAAGCTTACAGATTTAAATATGATTTGGCCCGGGTAGACATGAAAAGCTCACTCTTCAGGAAGCAAGCCCTGGGGGTGGGGGTTGCTGAGCATTATATAACCTTACGATAACGTAAGGGTGAGCGATTGGGGAGAGGTTTCAGACAGAGCTCCACAAAGAAAAATAATCAAACAGATTGATAAATAGAGCAAAGTGTAAATAAGCCGCTTCCTTGTACTATGCTGCCTGTCTGCCAGACTGGGTGGCAGGGAGACCAACTGACGCGACCACTTGTCGCCTAAGGAGACCGATTTCTATCTCAACGCAATTAACAATCCGACTCCCCTTTTCCTTTCTTAAAATCTGCGCTGGTAAGGTTGTTCTTTCTTACATAGGCCAACATGGATTCGTGACAGGCCCGGTCTCATTAAATATGCCACTTACTTCTGTTTATTTGTTTATTTGTTTCATGGATAAATGGAAACAGGAAGCACCTCATTTCATCTTCCCGGCCGTCTGTTTGCCTATCCATTTTTATTATTATGTACGGTTTTACAGAGAAGTGCTGGTGCAATGATGCTGCCCATCTTATTAGCCCCGGGCAGACAAGCAGTCATGTAGAGGATGGAGCCCTCAATGGCTCATTAACAGTATGTCAAGATAAACTATCCCCCAGCCAGCAGCTGGAATCTGTAGAAATAATAGTGTTGCAGAAGCCCTATTTTTAGTTCATGGGAGGCCCAGGACACAGTTTCTCATCCACTGAATGAATCCAGTGAACTTTCGCTCTGCTAAGTAGAGTTTGGCATTCCGGCAGAGTCTTAGGACAGACTTGTTACAGTCTGTAAGCAGGTTGTAAGCAGGTTTTTCCCTTTTTTTTCCTCCAATTTTGCCTGTCACACAGCAGCACACACTACAGCTAGAATGATGTCATGGTTTGCCAGTACTAGGTATTATCCAAACATAATATACTTTGAATTAAAAACAAAGGGACATACAGATGAATGTTATGTTCACAATGAAAGAGTAAGGCAGCTATAACATTCCACCCTGCCCTGATGGATTGTGGGTGTTCCTTACAGCGTGTGGCTCAGTGAGCTAAGCCTCCATGCATGTGATTAGAAGGTTGCTGGTTCAAGCCTGGCCTCAGTGTGTCTGGGGGCCCTTGATCAAGGTGGCTGTTCTTTGCTGCTGAGCTTGCTCTCACCTATGGAGAACAAGCGGGTTAGGCAAAAAGAGAATTTCCCCAGGGGGGGTCAATGAAGTATTATCACCGTGTTGTGTTTTGATGTATTCTTTTTTCTCCTAAATTTGATATTATGATCAAATTGGCCATTGTGTAGGTTGTGCAGCTGTAAAATAAATTAATTAAAAATAAAATAATAATAAAAAAATCAGTAACAAATACACCATTTATTAGGATTATACTGGGAAATATAATATATTTAGCTGTTATAAAATATGTAAAGACTGTAGGGGAATGGGATTTATTTGCATTGTCTGTAATGTTTCTAATAATCCTGTCTTGCTTTGAGTCATATAATAGCATAGTGCATAAACACTGTCTTATTAAATATGGCAGAACTTTTTAGCTGTTTAGTAGATGGCTAGTTAAGAATTTCCTCCACCCCATGACCATAGAACTGAACAAATTTCTTGAAGCTCTTGCCTACAACTCCACTGTGTTTTGCTGGAGAAAGGAGACCATTTCATTTACTGTTCGAGCAAGAGCTGAATTATGCTTTTGAAAATTACTCTAGTACGTTGAAGGAAAGCCAGCAGAGATGGAGCCACATGTTTTTTACATGTCTTTTATTACCATATAGCTTGGAATTTGTGGCAATTTTGACATGTGGGGGACAAACAGAGTCTGTAGTTCTGTTGAAGTTCAGACGCTGAGCATTTCTTTTGTTGGTCCTACGTAACCTGTTGTAATGCTGTCCGATGCGGCTGAGAGACTAGGTTCACAGAGCAGTTTTGAGTGGGAATGAGGTGCTATTGCCCCTGGGAGACAGCACAAGCCTCTGTGGTGCCTTGATAAGACCTTGTTTAGCTTACTGTAAATTGTCAACCCTCCGTCTGCAGCTGAGGAAACTCTGAGATAATAGGTGTGGGAAGCAGAGTGCAATCTGGGAATCATCTCCCATGTGTTCTCCAACCTTGGCTTCTTTGGATGTAAAAAGTTTATTCAGTAGTATTTGGCTGTATTTTTGACTTTCGTTTACAGTGCCTTGATAATTATGAGTCATTGACTGATTCATTTGGCTGCTTTTTGTGTGGACAGATTGAACTTGAGAGTGATGTCAAGCAGATTGTTCACTGTATTGCATTTTGATCACACCAAATTCTAAAAACATCAGTGACACATCACAGCAGTAAGGCTTTATTGTAATTAAGTCTTTTCCCTATATTACTCTTGAGAAACCTTACCTGAATCACTATATTTTCCTATCTGACAATAACGTTGTGATGGATAACTCTGTAAAACAGCATTACTCAGTTCTCCATTGGTTGGGTGTGGTTTTCCAAATCTCTCTCTATGGCTAACAACCTCAGTCAGTCCGGCTAACCAAATACTGATGGATAAGGTGAACAAGTTAAATGTGCTTTGTGCCATGAATTACCCTTAATTAAACCATACTGACCCTAATGTAATATCTATCAAGAATGAGTTAACGTTGCTTCATATGGAAGCAACAGGAATCCTAGGTGTCAACACCTCTAGAAATTAATAGCTAACCAGTTCCTGGGTTTTGTTTTTGCATGTGTCATAGTATCCCCATCCCATCCCATCCCCGTCTCTTTCTGGTAATGGGAATACTGAATTTATAAACCCAATCCTCCCCAAAAAAGTCCTGTATTACACAGTTGAGTTTCCTTCCAGTTGCTTGTGGTAGTTTATAAATGTTATAAACATAAATAAATATACTGGTTCATGTGGGAGTATCAAGCATATCTCTAATAAATATGCATTATTTGAGATCAGCCTCTTCTGTATAGCCAAAAGAATGCTTATAGATGTTTTTATTAATTTATTTCCTGTTTTTTTAAGCTTTTGTTGTCGACAGTATCTGTTATCTGCTTTGGGTCTTGAGGTGCCAATTGCCTGTTCTTTAAAAGAAGATTCAATAAAGGAAGTCACTGTTTCCAGGATATAGCCTCTTGCCTGTTGTTCAAAGAGATAATTTGGACTGTTGGTGAAGTTATACAGTGACATTCAACCACTTTTTAAATTGCGAAAATGTGAATTCACAAATAGGTAGTGTATAGAAAATTAGACCAGAAGCTGTCAACCCTTCTAAGGTTAGGGACCCCCAAATGAAGACAGAGCAGAGCTACTGCTCTTGGTTGGTTACAGAAGTAACTAAGGAGAATTGGGGCTTTAATGTTTCTGGCACTGAAGAATTTGTGTGTGTGTGTGTAGGGAGGGGTCCTTTGACTTTCTAGTTTGTGCTCGATGCTCAAGACATGTGAAAAAATGTGAATTACAGGCATTTCTCAACTGACAAGTTGACAGCTACCAACCCTTACGTAAGTCAACCATTCAAGACACCTAATAGTAAAAACACGTAAAACAAAAATATATTACTAATTCATACTAAAGGACACATATTACATAAATGAAAAGATAAATTGTAAATTTACTTACGGATGTATGTTGCATTTTTGTGTGGTTGATTCCTAAAATGCGGATTTACTTACGTTGCTTTTACATAAATCGAGAGCTGTAATGGAAAGGTGTGTTAATTAAGCACCTTTGGAGGTATGCCAGATTTTGGTGGAAAGTGTTGCCGATTGGTGATTGGTGACCTGGGCTTGTTTACATCCCCCTTGTCACGGCATGGCTCCTGCCAGCTACTGCCGTCATCAGCATGCTGTCTAAACAGGGCATTTCCTGTTACCCTTGGAGACAGGAAGTAGTCGAGAAGACCAGAGTAAGCGCCTGGCAGACAGCTGAGATACTGTACAGGGACAAAAGGCAATTATGCTGCTTACTATGTCACATTTGGTATTGGAGATATGGAAATTTAACATTTTAAGTTGTACTGCATGAAAACAAACACAACGGTGCCTTTTAATAGAATGCTGCGGTAAAATTGTACTGAGTGTGAGAGTAAAGTGTCTTAGGTTTGTAAAACAAGAAGATAATGAATATTGTTATAACCTGGTATAACATTTGTTTTTTTATTCTTACAACTGTTGACCACCCTACATCTAGAAATCTGTTAATATGCTACATTTATGCCCAGTGATCAACACACAAAATACCAGAATGTTTATATTTTATGAGATGATATTTATTGTGATGTCTTGCTTTTTAAGGTCAATGTTATTTAACACAATAAGACATTGAGTAGTGACAGACAGACAGACAGACAGACAGACAGTCTAAATCCTCCTGCATCTTCACAGTGACGCCCGTTTACCCAAACAGACCTTTCATCTTTACCAATATACATGATCGGGTGATTATAAGCCAGGCCGGAGATTGCCTAGGAAAGGACACCTGACCTTTATTTCCTAAGAATGAATGGTGTTTCCGTCTACAAAATATTTACTGACTGGTAAAAGAATTCCGTCTAAATGACAAAAAGTACACATTTCCCAAACACCTTGCATTCACTAAAAGAGCTTTTTGCTACCAGCAAACAGGTGTATCCAAATACTATAGGGTGTGTGTATACAAACACAAAAACACACACACACATGTTTCTAATTATATCTCTGTGGGGACTTTCCATTCATTTCTACGGGGAAAGCTCTAATCTCAACATGAAGACCTTAACCCTCTCAAGGCAGGCGTTGCTGATTTGCAACAGTTAAAAACTAACTACCTTATTACCCCACATACATAT
>JAODJU010000040.1:17892106-17905651 GCA_026776725.1 Gnathonemus echidnorhynchus | reverse complement strand
CTTATGGGAAAAATTCGATCAGAACTTGAACTTTTTAGGATTCGATCCGGAGTCCGGAACGGATTAAGTTTGAGAACCGAGGTACCACTGTATCTTTATTCTATATTATTTGTGCCAGAACAGCCTAATTATATTACTTGAAACTGTTTTTTCTTTTTTTCTAGAAATGTCATGATGAAGACTATGTCAAAGTAACTGTTGAAGTTGTTAAATCGAGTGTGCCTTCTGGTAAGTAATAATGTTGAACGGACAGCTGTTATAGTCCTATATCAGTTTTCACAAGCTTTTGGGTCACCATTGTGTATAGTTTTATCAGTGAGGCAACTGCTTTTATTTCCTTTTTCCAATTCTGCTGGAGATGAGTCAATGATTTGAGGCAGCAATAGGGAAGAGGCATCTATTTCTGCAGTGTGTCACCCCGCATGGCTTTTCTGATTATCTCCTCAGTGAAAACTCAAGAAAGAAAAAAAACTGTAGGACTCCACTAGGAGATCCTGCTGGGGAGAGGGAAGCCAGTGGGGGTGGGGGGTCTGAGTTAGAGACATGAGCCATGCACGCTGGGGCGTGCTCTTTAGGAAGGCCAGATGCCTGACCTCGTGGAAGCAATCAGAAATGATTAGCCTTTTGGGGATTTATTATGCTGAACGTTGGACAGGTGCCAGCAGAACCACGGGCTATTGTCACCAGCGCACAAAGACGGGAAAGTGTTGCTCTTCAAAGGAAAGACCATCTCACGGCAGATTCTTACTTACAGCCCAATCCTTGTACCCCCTCCCCCCATCAAGGTCATTCTGAAGGATAGCAAGTATTTCAGACATAGTCACATGCAAAATCGAAAGATCCAAAACTCCTGATTAAACGTGTTTTCCATTGTTTACTGTCTACCTTTCCACAAGAGCCTGACTTCTGGGCCAGATACAGGAAGGAAGACTTAGGCAACTGTCACTCTTTGTTTGTACTTAGATAATGGGATACACAGGACTGGAGAGTATGATCTATGAATTGGCTTTCTTTCATAAAAAGCTCTGCCTTGGCCTGTGACCCCAGTGACCAATGACTTAGCTGGGACTCACTAAAGATAGTTGTCTCATTTATTGCAAAATACAATTAGATTTTTGCAGAGTTTATATTTTTTCAAAATACTTTATTCAGTCGTTTATTGAAGTATGCACTATGCATCTTTATTTTGAATACCTCGTTCAAAGATTTGTTGGCAGTTACACAGGATTATCCTTGTGAAACATACTCTAAATCACGTATTTGTTTCCACCTGCTGCTGATTGCAGTAGTCTCTGTTCCGGAAGCAGCACTCTGTGCCTCGCAAACAGGTCTGGAATTTGTTGACCGGATCCATTGCAGGGGGCTTGACAGTCTGCCGCTTTGATTTTTATTTTTTATTTTTTGTGAGAGCTAGGAGCGCCACTGAGCTGTTCTTCCTGTTTGGGGGCTGCGGGTGGGACGCCTCAGGGGCCGTGCAGAGTGGACGTCTCTTTGTCCTTGACCCCACTGCCCCCCAGCATTCCAGCCACCTTAGCTCCAGCATCCTGTCTCTGTTCACTCTTATTTGCGCAAATAAAGCAATTTTTAAATTCCTGGGATGAAAAAAAAACAGGATGAACGAGAGTGAAAAATGGGTCCTTATATAGATGAGCCACTGGATTTTTCCTGTCCACATGTCTGAACAGCAACCGGTACACACTTACAAAACATCAAAACAGGCGGCATGTATTTTAAGCGATGGCACGTGCCTCGTGTTTTCTCTGAAGGTTCAGTACAAGACAAACTCTCATGGGTTGGCAAGAAGCTTTGCTGCTGCTTTGTTAATCATGTAATTGTTGTTAATTGTTAAAAGTATAATGTTAATAGTTTCCTTCAATCCTGGTCATTGTGAATTAAATTTATTCTGGACAAAAAGGTACTTTGATATGTAAATGGTCCACATTGGTCTCAGTCAGTGTGCAGTCTGGTTAGATTGTCAATCTTCGTAATTGTCGATTGAACATTTGTTATGAAAATAATGTTTTAGTTAATATCCTCGCATAGTAACCAAGGTAATATATGAATTAAAAACCTGATTACACTTCCAGACAGGAATTGAATCAGTGATCACAGTGAAACACTTGTGATTTACAGCAGTAGTCTGCTGGTGTAAATGTGTTGAATCGTTATTTGCGAAGTGAAGCTTCAGAGAAGCTGAATAAAAAGGGCTAAATCAGCAGCATTTGAGTTCATGATAAGTTCAAAAACAGTGTAGTACGGGATTTTCCATCTGGACAAACAGAAGCAGCACAGTGCCACGCAGCACAGGATGTAGGAGGTGGCTGGCCCAGCTGGGAAGGTGTAAACGCTGTAATTAGGGAGGGTTTTGGGAAACCCTGCAGGATGACTCCTGCCACAGGATGAGCAGTGGGCTTCCTGATATCAGAGCCCAAGCAATGCACTGGGGGAGGAAGGGGAGTCATCTGATATCAGAGCCCAGGCAATGCACTGGGGGAGGAAGAGGAGTCAGGGACTGTTGGCATGTGGCAGAAAGTTTATGTTGGGAAATGAGTGTGTATCTTCCCGCACGCTCGGAAATGACTGGCAGCCAAGTGACTTTGCATGTCCATTTTCTGTGAGCTGACTTAGCTGGTGTAATTTGTCTGGGTATGTGTCTGAAAATGGACTGACATCCTGTACACTGAATGATATACAGCAGTAGTACAATGTACACTAAGTATCTCCTGGGGTAGGTCACTGTAACTCCAACTAAATAAGGATTACTGAAATCTTATAGGCAATAATAAACCACTGAGGGAAAAAAAATAGTCCTTGTGTCATGAAATGCATGCTGGTTGTGATGGCTAGCAGAACCATGTGACCCAGGAGTGTAACTCTGGCGGCACTTGGGTTCCAGTTTGAGGCGGCCCATCCAGGTAAGTGGATCTTTTCCAGATCCAAGAGGGAGTCAAGATGACACAAAATGCACATAAAAATGAAGCTGTGGTTTTGGGAGAATCAAAACATAGTCGAAGCTGAAGCTGAACTGTTGAAGCTGAAGTGGGGGTGGACCATGCAAATGAGAATGACCCAAAACTTTCCAGTAAATCTACCAAGGAATGGCTTACAAGAATAAATGGAGAGTTCTGGAATGGTCAAGTCAAAGCCTGGATCTGAATCCTATTGAGATGCTGTGTGGTGATTTGAAGCGGAAGTGCATGCAAGACACCCTTCAAACATCACAGAGCTTACGGAATTCTGCGTTGGAGAGTGGGGAAAACTTTCTGCCAGTCGATGTCAGAGATTGATAGATGGTTATAGGAAAGTTCTCATTAAGGTTATTTCAGCTAAAGGGGGAAATACTAGTTATTAGGACACAGGGTGTCCTAACTTTTTCCTCAGTAGGAATTGGCATCTTAGTTAATTTCCCTTGTTAAATAAGTTAATATGTTTCTAGTTTTTGCATAGATGATGCAATTTCATCACCATAATCTACAGATATAATTTGAAAGAAGGTTTAATACTGATATGTTGCGATTTCTTAATAAAGAACTAAATATTTAATGGGGTGTCCTAATTTTGTCACATGACTGTATATACTTAGGATATTAGAGACACCGACAAGAAAAAATCAATAGTATCCTAGTTTTACACAGTTTTCATTTTTGTGCTTTGGATTTCTGGGTTGGGGGGAGTGTCAACACTAGTTTATACAAATCTCAGAGGTGACTGGTATCCCTTAAATATCCGGTCAGCTGATTCTTCTTTTTCCATGTTGGCGTTAACCACTACATTCCCAGTATTAATATATTTGTTATTTAGTCTAATGAGTCCATATTAATATACGTAATTATGGTACCACGGAATGGGCATCATTAACACTCTGGTGTCTGTTTGTACGCAGCATTGTGCCCCGACTTCAACCTCTCGGCTGTCCTAGGTGTCGCTTTAGGAGGATTCTTAATAGGGATGCTTCTTATGGGAGCTTTGTGGTTTATCAAGGTTCGCACAGGTGAGTTACTAATCGGACTTCATAGCATTCATGCTTTTTTTCCACCTTTGTCTTACTATAGAAAAAACACTGAAAATGCCTCTCATATAAAAATGCATATTTTTGTTTTCAATATTACAGATTATTTGAATTGTTAACTGTACCTTTCAGGAATGGGTGTTGTTTCGACATCACCTCACGTCCCAGGTAAGAGCCAACTGTGTGTCCTCTTTTAAAATGCATGCTTTGTTGCCATAGCAACAAGCAACCAAACATCTACAAATCTAAGGAAGTCTGCTGACTAAGGACACCAAAGTGGTTTCATTGCTGATGCACTGTTACTTCCTGCTTGGTTTTTTCCACAGGATGTTCCAGCTCTTTGGCCAAGCGGCAGCCCGTCTCCGGGAACAGCGCGCCCTCGCAGGACAGCAGCGCCAGCCCGAGCATTGGCAGCACCCAGAGCACACCAACAAGCAGCATGGCATAGCGCAGGAGCAAATGCAGCGGCAAAATAAACAAGTCTGTTCAGGTGCTGTGTATGCAACCTTAATCTAGGGAAAGAGAAACGTTTTACACTCTAAAAACTATTTTCTTTTTCTGGATTAAGGAAAATATGGCCATGAGAACCAGATGGCGATTTATTTTTCTGAAAAAGATGCTGCTTGTCATATATTCACACACCGGCAGGTTTCAGGGAAGGTCAGAGTTTTGATTTTGCACTCACTTCTGTAAAATTCCAGGAAAGCCCTAAATAAACTCAGTTCCTAGCTAAAGGAAGAACATATATCACCCGTTAAACAGGAAATGTGCTACAATTTTTACAATAAAGCATGTTGAGAAATCATGGTCAGTTTCAGAAGATTAGCTTAATTTAAAATAATTGTTTATAGTATTCCCTCATATTGGCCCCAGAATTTCCTAGAATTTTACATTTGCATTTATTCATTTTACACACTTTTATTCAAAGCAACGTACATTTGAGAAAGCAGGGTTAGCCAGACCCTAGAACAGATTAACAAATTGAAGGACAAAAAAAACAAAAATATACGGCAGAAGAAACATTCATGAATTCAGAACACTTACTGGGTCTGGTGTAAATTAAAGCATGACATATGTTTGTAAATAGAAGTTGGTTTTGTTGGAATCAGAAAGGAAATGCTACCTCTTTACACATGTGTGAGTGTCACATGTAATCTAGATTCATGATGTATATCTGACTATCAGTAGGTAAATGCAGCCTCTACTGTCACGCAAACAACCAGTACTTTAATACAACAGTCAGAGCAACACAAATCATTACATAAAATCGAAAAGGAGTACATGTGCCAAGTGATTATTGTATATCGTATGGTTTAGTGCAGTGTCAGATTATAACCGAATTATGAGTGGTTTAAGAATTGTGAAAGCATAAACTTGATTTTTTTTTCTTTAATAAAACACATACATTTTGGCCCTATTGAACCATTACTGTCTAAAAATGTGCAATTATGTGTTGAAAACATGTTTTGAAGTTCCTATTGAGGTATCCAAATTCTCTCCTATTAAAACTTGACAGAAGACTAAATTTCTAATTTAGGACACATTTAGTATCATAGTAAATGCACCTTTCCCCTGCCTTTCCTTCCTCTAAGTTCTGTGAAATTTTAATGTATTTCAAAATAGAATTGTATTGAATTACATATATACTGTATTACATATCTCTATGTTATTTAAGGGCAAATATGAATTAAGACGATTGATTGTCTATGTGTGCAAGTGTGAAGTTATATGGATCCCGTTATGTGTTAGTTGTACAGTGTTTTTGTAAGATATCTGTGTGAATATGTGGGCTTAACCAAAGGGGGGAATCTTGAATAATGCCACTCGAGTATTAAATGTAACAGTCTATAAGTCTATATATTTTTGTTTAAAATAAAAGGTCTAATGATTAATATGCTATACAAGACCAAATGATTCACGGTTTGTTGCACCTTTTGCTGAATAATTAAGTGTGTGTCAACAGCTTTTTACAGATTCCTATAACTCTCTTATCACACATTTCTCTTTCCTGGTGAGTTCCAGTTCAGTTACTGCCATTTCCTTGCTCTAGAAAAATTTGAAAGAAATGAATTATTACCTACATGCTGTTTTCCTTCACTATTAAGCTGATTCATAATAAAAAAAAATCCTCATTGAATTTATCACATTTGGAAACATGCACTCCCCTCTCCACTGTCTTGGCTTGAGCCAAAGGTCCTAAATTGCAATAAGGGTGAAATCACTTAGATGCTGGTGCAGACAACCATTTTGAATTTGAATTATGAGACCGTTAGTGTACTTTGACAAGATTTTGCCCCTGAACTTCCTGATTACCCCTAAGCCATCAGTTCAATCAGTCAAACTTCCCCCAACAGTAAGCAGGCATGGACCTCTGGAGAGGAAGTTAAGCTTTCTCTGTCAGCATTCAGTGATATAAAATGTAAGCTGTACTTTTTTGTGACAATAATAGTTTTTCAGAAGTTTTTACTAAAACACCCTTTAAATCTGGAACTGAACTGTCATTCTGTGAGAATAGTATGCAATTTCCTACTTAAATATATCTGTACTTAAACTTTTGAGAGAGAGCCAACAGCATGTAGCTCAACCTAATCTGTTTTTGCACATCCCATCCTAAAACACACATAAATTCCTTCTATAACATTACAACACAGGCAAACAACTCACAGCTCACAAAAAAAACTGGGGGTTGGTGGCAGGATTGGCACTCCAGCCACCATAAAACAACTCCAAACAGGCACTTCTCTCCGCGGGGATGGCACTGCTGCAGCTGCCCACAGGAAGGTTGCATGAATGATGAAGGGGATGGGGGGAGCCTCTTCCCCAGAAGATTTGGAACTGTTGGAGAGCTAATAGCGACAGGCCTTTTGGGGATCCGGGGTGGTGTGGTGCTGATGCATTGCCTGCTGCATGGCAGCACTTGGGTCCCAGTTTGAGGTAGCCCACCCAGGTAGGTGCGTGGGACGTCTTGACTGGCAAGATGACCATCTTCCTCTGCTGTCGGGAGAACTTCATAAACTCTGAGTTTCGGTGGCAGCCCACACAGACCAGGGAGTGGCCAGATTTCTGTAGGTGGGTATACCTACTTTTGGTTTGAAGTCTACCATTGACCGCATCCTGGCACTGAGGGTTCTCATCGAGTGCAAGAGCAAATATCAACAGAGGTTCTTTGCAGCCTTTGTCGATTTTTGTAGAGCATTTGACTCAGTTGATTGAGTTGCCCTGTGGGACATCTTGAGACTTTGCAGGATCCCCCCAAAGTTGCTGGACGTCATGGTTGGCTTGTACACTGGTACTGTGATTGCTGTGCAGATTGGAGGGAGAACCTCCCCATTCTTTCCAGTTGATTTTGGGGTTCTCCAGGGGTCTGTTGGTGAAGAAAGATTTACTGGTCTTGACTTTGCCGACGATGCTGTGATCTTTGCGGAATCAATGGAGGCTCTGATCGGGGATCTCAAGACTGAGCGAGGAATCTGAGTGTCTGGGATTATGGGTGTCCTGGATACAGACCAAGATCCAGGCCTTTTATGACTTCTTAGGCACAGCCATCAGTAGTGTGTCTGTCTGTGGAGAGAATGTTGACCTCATAGAGAGATTCACTTACCTCAGCAGTGACATTCATGTCTCTGGTGACTCTTCCTATGAAGTTAGCAGATGGATTGGGAGAGCATAGGGGTCATGAGGTTGGTGGAAAGGAATGTGTCATGCTCCCAATATCTGTGCAAGAGGATGAAGATCCAAGTCTTCAGAATCCTGGTGCTCCTTGTCTTGCTGTATGGCTGTGAGATGTAGATGCTATCCAGTGAGCTGAGACAAAGATGACTGCTTCGGGACTGTGTCTCTTTGGAGAATTCTTGGGTACAATTGATTTGACTTTGTATCAATTGAGCGGTTGCTAGAGGAGTCCCGATTGAGGCATATTACCTGATTTTCAGAGAGCATCATTTATGGCACTACAGCCATGCTCCCTGAGGGTGATCCGGCTCACAGGAGTCTTTTTGCTGAGGACCTGGCTGGAGCAGTCTGAGTGGATACATAACACCTGGCTGTGGCAGATAGATGACCATTTCCAGAGTGTGGGATTGGACCGTGTGTCTGCCTGGGGGGGTTGCCAGCCGGGATCCTAAGGAATTTCACCATGTGGTGGGTGCGGCAACTCACTGCATCAGCGCATGCTCCCCAACCTGACCTGACCTCAAGACTGGAATGTATTTCCCTTTTCTCACAGAGATTGTGACCTTAAGAAGTGAACAGTGGTGGAGGAAAGGACAGCCATTGATATGGTCAAGTGGCCTTATCTCTTGAATTAGCTTATAAACTAGTGTAGCATGAGGTTATGACTCTCCCATGCCCTGAGGCCCATGTTTATCAAAGGCCCCCGAACCCTTTTCTAAGCCATTCCTACAAACCACATTCAGTCCACCTGTCTGCCAGTAAGCTTTCCCTGTTTCTCTATTCTTTCCTTAATCATAAAACACATAAAATAATCTCAGCTGGCACGTCTAGTAATCAGACACAGAGGATGCCACGTGGACTCATTATATAGCATTAGCAGCACTTGATGGAGTTTGATAGGGGTCATGTTGTGGGTTTGCATGAGGCCAGGTGGTCATATAGTGCAATTGCCTTGCATGTGTTTATTCAAGATGGCGGCACAGCATGCAGCAGCCACTCTGGATCCAAAATAGTGCTGTTTTTGTGCTATATTGTTCTATACTGCTTCCTAACGCGACATCTACGCCTACATGGATACTAAAACAAGTGGCGCTCATATCTACCAACGCCAAACACCTAAACTACAAGAATCACCCAACATCCAACATGATCTACTGGAGACGCTGTGCATCCTCGGGTTGCTACAGAGACCTGGCCTCCAGTCCTCAGCGTCGCCTGATGCCGGTGGCCGGAGACGGAGTTGCCGTAAGCGTTGTGCAAGGAAGCGGAAGCACGGCAAACATGCCGGGGTTCGCGTCAGGTTAAGGGCTAATCCAAGCCGACCGGCTCTTCCATCATTCCTGCTCTCCAATGTCTGCTCCCTGGACTACGTTCGACTCCAGCAGACTACCCGGCGTGAAATTAGAGACTGCTGCATCTTCATTTTCAAAGAAACATGGCTCAATGACAGAGTTCCAGACGCGGCCATTCAGCCAAATGGGCTCACCTCATTTCGTGCCGACAGAAATGCAGCTCTGTGTGGTAAGACTTGGCTTGGCTTGGAGTTTCTGACTGTTAGATGCAGATCTTTTTATTTACCACGGGAATTCACCACTGTGCTTATTAGAGCAGTGTGCATTCCACCCAGTGCTAACGCTAAAGAGGTGCTCTGCGAGCTGTACAGGGCTATCAAGCGAGCTCGCACCCCGATGGCCTGTTTATTGTCGCTGGAGATTTCTAAAGCAAGAGAAATCTAAAGACAGTGCTCCTGAAATTCCATCAGCATGTGGACTTTGCGACGAGAGGGGAAAACATGCTGGATCTTGTTTACACAAACATTTCTAGTGCGTACCAAGCAAAGCCCCGCCCCCACATCAGATACTCAGACCATGTGACTAGTATGCTAATACCAGCATACAGACCGCTCGTCAGATGCTCCAAAACGGTCCTGAGACAGGTGAGAACCTGGCCTGCAGGAGCTATCTCTGCTCTTCAGGACTGTTTTGAGCACACTGACTGGGTCATGTTCAGGGAGGCTGCAACAAATGGTGACACCACCAATTTGGAGGAATACACATCATCTGTGACCAGCTATATCAGCAAGTGCAATGATGATGTTATTGTCACTGAATATCAACAGATCCTCTGTGGAGGTCGTCAAGAGCACCAAATTCCTTGGTGTTCACCTGGTGGAGAACCTCTCCTGGTCTCTCAACACCAGCTCCATAACCAGGAAAGCCCAGCAGCGTCTCTACTTTCTGCGAAAGCTGAGGAAAGCCCATCTCCCACATTCTCACCACCTTCTACAGAGGGACTATCGAGAGCATCCTGAACAGCTGCATCACTGTCTGGTATGGAAACTGCACCATATCAGATCGCAAAACCCTAAAGCGGATAGTGAGAACAGCTGAGAAGATCATTGGAGCCTCTCTTCCCTCTATCACAGACACCTATTGCACCCGCTGCATCCACAAAGCCACCAGCATTGTGGAGGACCCCACACACCCCTCACACACACTCCTCACCCTCCTGCCTTCTGGCAAGAGGTACCGGAGCATTCGGGCCCTCACAGCCAGACTGTTCAACAGCTTCTTCCCCCAAGCCGTCAGACTTCTGAACAATCAGAGACCGGACTGATACACATACACACCTTTACACAGTCCACTACCTCAATAACAACCTATTGCACTGTTGCACTTGACACTTAGCCTGTCTTACTCTTAAGACATGTCTTACTGTCATCTCTTCTATTTTTTCTATTGCACTTGTGTCGAATTGTTTTTGCAATGTATGCACTTTTTGCACACTTGCACTTTATGTAGTCCTGTGTCGACGTAGTGTTATAAGTAGCACCATGGTCCTGGAGGAATGCTGTCTCGTTTCATTATGTACTGTATTACTGTATATGGTTGAAATGACAATAAAAAGCCACTTGACTTGACTTGCAGATGTACAGATGGTACAATCTTTCAACAAGACAATGCCCATCCAAATACTGCACGTGTGTCTATGGACTGTCTGCATCATGTTGAGGTCTTTCCGAGGCCAGCCAGGTCCCCCGATCTTTCCCGAATCAAACTTTTGGGATCAGCTCGGATATCAACTCAGACACAGTGTCAATCCACAGGATCTTGAGGGCCACTTACAACAGCTGGGGGGACGACTTGCTGTAGGAGAGGATACAACGGCTGTACAACTCCCTTCCGCGCTGTATGGCTGCATGTATTCAGGCCTGAAGGGGTGCCACACCCTACTGACATGGGACCACCAGTGTACCCATACTGCCAACTCTGTTGTCCGTTTGATCTAATATTATAATCCTTGCAATACAGTAACATGACCTTTCACCACAGGCAGATTCATTTAATTTCCACCAGTCCATCTGGGTGCTTAACTCTTTTTGTCACTGAGTATATTTGGGTTTATGGTTCATAAAGACCTTTCAGCTGTAGGTTTGTGTAGACAGTGGTCAACATATTATTTAACTGAAAATGTGTGTGTATTTCTGGGAAGCTTTTGGGAGATCTTTAAAGACTTGCATAGTTTTGTCCTTGCAAAATGCTGTATGCTTCCAAAAAGATTAATAATAAAAAAAAGATCGTAAGATTCGCAATTCTCTCTCATGATCAATATGATAGTAAGGTCTTGTATGTCTTGTATCCCCACAAAACCTTATATACCTTATTGTAAAGTATTGAGCACCATATTGTAAAGTGAAAGTATTGAGCACCATATTGATCACAGAAGCTGTCTTACTTTGAAAGTTCATAGTGGATGCAGACTTTCACAGACTTTGAAAAAGGTCCTAATGAGGTTATGAACTGCTGAATAGGTAGATGCTTTCATCAAAAAGGAGATGCATACAGGAAGAAACCTATTTAAACAGTACCTCTCAAGAAACCGTATATATTAAGTTTCTTGACTACATCTCAGCTCTGTTGGCTAAGATCAGAAATCAATTGTTTTTTCTTTCAAATGTATTTTCTGTTTACGTCTACTATTAATGTGGCTCAGTGGGCGAAGCCTGTGTGCCTATAATCACAAGGTTGCTGGTTCAAACCCAGTCTCAGTGTGTCCTTGAGTAAGGCCCTTAATCCCCAGCTCCCTGGGCACAGCTACAAGTGGCAGCCCTTTGTGGACAACTTACTCTACGAAGAGCAAGTTGAGGGAGGTGTAAAGACAATTTCCCCATAGGGATCAATAAACTATTGATTATCATTATTACTTTGTTAATTTTATTGAATTTTCATTTTAGCTGAAATACACTTTAGAGCAGAATATTTCCCATACATTAAACTGATAAACTTAATTTTTTTTCCTTTTTTTTAATTTAGCATACAAAGATTTCAGTGTACAAATGGTTTTAAAAAGGAAATGATGGGGGGGGGGGCCTGAGAGATGGAAGTTCACTAGAGATCTGAATAAGATACGGTGTCCATGGCTGAGAAGTTATGTTGGCATTTATAAACTGCTCTCTTCAGAAACATCACATATTCTGTCCAGCTAGACCCTCATTTCATTGTGATATATGTTGTGTTATTCAGATCCATAAAACTAATCAAATTGAATACATACAATTGAATTAAATCTGTGTCCACAGATATAATTTTTCTTGGAACTTTGCAGGGTCTGGGTCCCAGACACAATGTCCTTTGGCTCATGCATTGTTCTGTCAGGGGTAGGATCCAGGCACATTCTGATCCTGTAATGGATAAGTGATACGGAAACAGGATGGACAGACTGATGGTGAAGAGTGTTTTGGAGCTCACCAGAACCTCCTGCTTGTTTTTATTCATTGTTACTTTATCACTATGTGGATACAGTCTGTTTTTTCAGTCTGTTTTGTGTACGTGTGAAAGAAAGTGTGAAACAGCCTCAGATGCATAATGCTGTAAAATTACCAGAGATTCCAAACTGTGAAAAACAGGACACTGTCAGTGTCAGAGATACACTGTGCATTTGGCAGGGAAGTTATAGTCACTACATGTTAGAATGGAACTCAAATGTAGAATATGAACTGAATCACTCTCAGGGGACAGTGCAGAGTATGTAGTGGTGTGACTGGAATTTGGTCTGTTAAGCAGAAATCCATCAACTGGTGGTCAATTGTTTGATATCCATCATTATTCTCTCAGTTTTCTGTACCAATAACTCTGTGTGTGTGTGTGTGTGTTTGTGCCCTGCCATGAACTGGCATCCCAAACAGAGGTTCTAATGCCTTGTGCCCTCTCTTGCCTGGAACAGGCTATAGACTCACCAAACGCAGTACTGGATAAGGGGGTTGGGTGATGGATAAATGTAACGGAGTACTTCTGTCCTGCTATTGTAATTGTATTCTGGGTTACTCATACATTTGCTTGTAAAAATTATTTGTGTGGATCTACCACATGGCAAATGGTCTGTTGAGTACACAATTAACTCAAAGTATTAGGTTTTAATCTGCTAAAGAGCTAGACCTCAAAGGCTGATTTTGAAGTCCTTCCATCCCCTAAATTGCTCCAGTAATATATCTGTGAATAAATGAAATGAGATGAAAACTGTAACAACAAAATATTAACTGTAGTAATAATTATGTAAAATTATGAATTTATATTACATTACAATTATGACTGTATACATATAAGAAGGTTATCTCAGTAATTGTAATATGATTCATTTATTATATTTTTTTTGCTTGTCGTTTTTGCTACTATATGCTTATATTAGGGGTGGAGCCGAACCCGAATACGGTATTCGGAAAGACACAAATAACGTGTTTTTTACGAATACTTATTTCAAACAAATACTTTAAAAATATTTGTATTCGGTAACAAGAAAAACTTTATATCAAAAAGCTGCGTTTCCTCATGAGACCGCAGTGCATGCCCGGGTGAGTGAGTGAGCGA